>CM029019.1:67201642-67527865 GCA_016801055.1 Panax notoginseng
AATTTGTTGCATATTATCTTAGTCATAATATTCTTTACTGGGCTAGTTGAGCTCACCCTTTTCCTTTTTGTTCCATTTTTCTTCTCAGGAGGTGAGAACATGGCAGGATCGAGTCGGGGTATGGAGTAATGGTTCTAGAAAGATGTTTTAGCAGTCCTCACTATTTCTGTAAAATAGTGTTTGAATAATTGTAATGAGGACTTATTTGAGTATGGATATTGTCTAGAAGATAATATTTGTATTTAGACTCACAGTATATATTGTCATATTTCACACGACATTTGTATTATTGAAGTTGTAGTTTGGTTTATGTACCATGTGTTTGGCGACTCAGAATGGGTGTTGTATACTTATTTTGGGGGCGTCACAGTTGGTATCAGAGCTTAGGAATATGGTCTCTGGCGGAGATCGGGGAATAGAACTAAGAGGGGAGAGATGAGTAAATCCTTCGCTAGTGTGTCCTATCTAAGCTTATTTGTTGGTCAGTCATAATATAGGGATATTATGTGATATGTTAATTTGTTTAATTAACCCTTGTTTTATGGCAGTATTTAAGAATGGCTGCTGAGAACGTTAACAATGGAGTGTATGAGACTGTGGAACAATCTTTAGTTACAAACCAGGAGAACGTGCAACAGGAAGGCAATATTCCTCCTGTAAATAACACTACCGAGAAAACGATGAATGATGGAATGTTTAGGAGCTTTTTACAGTTCATGCAAAATCAGACGAGGGAGACTCGTGTACAAAATATGGGTGGAAGTGATAGCAACATGCGGTCTGTCACAGCCAAGAAGTTCAAAGAGTTGGGACCACCAGAATTTAAGGGAAAGCCGGATCCGATCACGGCAGAAACGTGGGTCAAGCAAATTACTAAGATATTAGATGTCTTGGGATGCACGGAGGAACAGAAGGTTCCATTCGCCAGCTTTATGTTCCGCGGTGAGGCAGACTACTGGTGGGAGTTTGTGAAACGTACCCAGCCTAACGCACTCAACATGTCCTGGGAAACATTTCAAAAACTGTTCAATGACAAGTACTTTCCTGAAAGTATTCGTCATATGAAGGAGGTGGAGTTTATCAGACTGGAACAAAACAACATGACGGTGTCCCAGTACAAGGTGAAGTTTGCAGAGTTATCCAGGTTTGTACCTCATTTGGTCGAAAATGAGGAACGAATGACAAGGATGTTTCTGAGAGATCTAAAACCCGAGATTCGGCAATATCTTATCTTTCATAAATTTTCTTTATATTCAAATGTTGTAAATAGGGCTCAATTATTAGAGCGAGATAATGAGTATGTGCAACTGAGGGACCACAATCAGGGTCATACCGGTGACAGCAGTCATCAGAGCAATGATCACCATCGAGGAGGGAAAAATACGAACAAAGGCGGTAACCACTTGGGTGGTCATCGTGGCCATGATAATAGGAGAGGTGAGTCAAGTGAAATTTTTAGAAAGATGAGATTCAACACTGA
This sequence comes from Panax notoginseng, assembly GCA_016801055.1. Classification (NCBI taxonomy): domain Eukaryota; kingdom Viridiplantae; phylum Streptophyta; class Magnoliopsida; order Apiales; family Araliaceae; genus Panax; species Panax notoginseng. The sequence continues at coordinate 67,203,123 of CM029019.1, forward strand.
CGAAAAGACATCAGCAGCGGCACCAGCACCAACAACAAATTCTAGGGGAGGAGAACGACCGCCAGTTAGATGTTACAAATGCTGGAAAGAAGGACATATCAGTCCAAACTGTCCACAACAATCCAAGGTATGTTACAACTGTGGAAAGGAAGGCCACATAGCTCGGGATTGTTTTGTAGCAAAACCAAGTTCAACGGGGATGGTGACTCCAAGGGCTGTCCCGGATAAGTCGAAATCAGCGATTCCTAGAAGAGCGTTTGTCGTGACTGGCCAAAATGTGAGGAACTCGAACGAGGTTATCACGGGTAAGCTAATCTTGAACTCTTGCGAAGTTTATACCTTACTAGATACCGGTTCTACCCATTCTTTTATCTCTCCTGCTTGTGCTCAACGTTTAAACTCGACTCCGGAGAAATTGGACTTTGACTTATCTGTTGAAACTCCATTGGGTGAAACCTTTGTTACATCTACAGTTTATAAATCTTGCATGATCCAAGTTGGCACTATCACATTACTTGTTGATCTTATCTCTTTAAAGATACTTGCTTTTGATGTGATTTTAGGAATTGATTGGTTAACCACTCATCATGCTAAAATTGATTATTTTCGTAAGGTTGTTAGTTTTCATATTCCTAACCAACCTGTCATATGAATTCAAACTACTAAACCACTAAAATCAGTCACTGTCATATCAAGCCACAAAGCTATTCGTTTATTGAAAAACGGATGTCAAGCTTTCTTAGCCCATGTTATAGATTTGAACAAAGACAAGTCAGATTTGAATAATATTTCTATTGTTAGAGAATTTCTCGATGTATTTCCTGAAGAACTTCCCAGTCTACCCCAGAACGTGAAGTTGATTTCTTTATTGACCTTGAACCTGGCACAAAGCCCATTTCTAAAACCCCATATCGAATGGGTCCTATTGAACTTCAGGAGTTAAAAGTCCAATTACAGGAATTGTTAGACATCGGTTTCATTCGTCCTAGTACGTCTCATTGGGGTGCTCCTGTTTTATTCGTAAAGAAGAAAGACGGGAGTATGCGACTTTGTATCGACTATCGAGAATTGAACCATGTCACCATCAAGAATAGGTATCCGCTACCTCGCATTGATGACCTATTCGACCAGTTGCAAGGAGCATAATTCTTTTCAAAGATCGATCTTCGTTCTGGATATCATCAGCTGAAGATTAAAACTGAGGATATTCCAAAGACTGCTTTCAGAACTCGATACGGGCATTATGAATTCTTAGTCATGTCGTTTGTATTAACTAATGCTCCTACTGCCTTTATGGATATGATGAACCGTGTGTTCAAAGAATATTTAGATCAGTTCGTTGTTGTCTTTATTGATGACATCCTCATCTATTCCAAAAGCCGTGAAGATCATGAGAACCATTTAAAGCTGGTACTGCAAAGGCTTCGTGAAAACAAGCTATATGCCAAACTGAAGAAATGCGAGTTCTAGCTTGAGGAAGTAGCATTCCTTGGGCACGTGGTGTCAAAACATGGAGTATCTATCGACCCGGCGAAGATTGAAGCAATACAAAGTTGGGAGCAACCGAAGTCGATGACCGAAGTACGTAAGCTTTCTGGGCTTAGCTGGATATTATCAGAGATTCGTGGAAGGATTTTCTAGAATCGCTACTTCGTTAACTCAGCTGACTCAAAAAGATACAAAATTCATATGGAGCGAGGAATGCGAGAAGAGTTTCCAAGAGCTCAAAAGGAGACTCATTTCGGCACCTGTTCTGGCAATACCATCTGGTACGGATGTATTTGTTATCTACAGCGATGCTTCAGGCAAAGGGTTAGGATGTGTTCTCATGCAACATGGGAAAGTCATAGCCTATGCCTCACGACAACTCAAAGAATATGAGAGGAATTATCCTACTCATGATCTGGAGTTGGCAGCAGTTGTATTCGCGTTAAAAATTTGGAGACACTACTTGTATAGAGAGAAAGTGGAGATTTATACGGACCATAATAGCCTCAAATATTTCTTCACCCAAAAAGAACTCAACATGCGGCAACGACGTTGGCTTGAACTATTGAAAGATTATGATCACACTATTCAATATCATCCAGGAAAAGCGAACGTAGTAGCTGACGCATTGAGTAGAAGATCATATGCGAGTACGAGTGCGATATTGTCAATGCAAAGGCCCATTCTGTATGACTTACAAAGGATGGAGGTAGAATTAAAGGCTCTAAGTACCCACATGATGATATCAAATATACGAGTAGAACCGACTTTAATCGATAAAGTTAAAGCTGCTAAAGCTACGGACATGGAGCTGATGCGTATGAAGAAGAAAGTGCAAGAAGGTGTTATTCCAGAAGAGAGAATCGATGAAGAAAGAATACTTAGATTCAACTCCAGACTTTGTGTTCCTAACGATTCTGACTTGAAGCATAGAATCATGATGGAGGCACACAACACACCGTTTGCAATCCATCCTGGGAGTACCAAAATGTATCACGATCTTTGACATACATTTTGGTGGAGCAATATAAAAAGAGAGATCGCGGAGTTTATCTCGAGGTGTTTAACTTGTCAACGTGTTAAAGCGGAGCATCAAGTACCAAAGGGTCCATTGCAACCACTTGAGATTCCGAAATGGAAGTGGGAACACATTACTATGGATTTTGTTACGGGTCTTCCCAAGGTTTCTCAAGGCATAGATGCGATTTGGGTCATTGTTGATAGATTAACCAAGTCTGCCCATTTCTTGTCTATACGTGAGACTTATTCCCTTGAACGTCTTGCTCGTTTGTACGTGAATGAGATTGTGAGATTGCATGGCATGCCAGTATCCATAGTTTCAGATCGTGACCCAAGATTCATTTCACGATTTTGGGTTAGCTTGCAGAAAGCTATGGGCACGGATTTACGATTTAGTTCAGCATACCATCCTCAAACGGACGGACAATCAGAGAGGACTATTCAAACTCTTGAAGATCTATTAAGACTCTGTGTCCTAGATTTCAAAGGGAGTTAGGATAAGTACCTACCATTAGTGGAATTCTCCTACAACAACAGTTATCAAGCAAGTATAGGCATGGCTCCATTCGAGGCGTTGTATGAAAGAAAATGTCGCTCTCCAGTATGCTGGGATGAGGTGGGAGAAGCAACGTTGTTGGGACCAGAATTAGTACGAATGACTACAGAAAAGATCCAAATGATTCAACAACGTATTCAAACCTCACAAGATCAACAAAAGAGTTATGCTGATATTCATAGAAAGGACGTAGAGTTTAATATTGGAGATCATGTACTGTTACGTGTTGCACCATGGAAGGGAGTTACAATATTTGGAAAAAGAGGAAAGCTCAATCCAAGATTTGTTGGTCCATTTGAGATTCTTGACCGAATAGGAAATGTGGCCTATATACTCGCATTACCTCCAAGTATGTCTCGTGTTCATAATATTTTTCACATATCCATGCTTCGTAAATATGTGAAAGACCCGAACCATATTATTACGTTAGAACTAGACAAGATAGCAGAAGATTTAACATACGAAGAGGTATCTGTTAAGATCTTGGATAGGAAAGAGCATGTCCTACGCACCAAAGTTATACCACAAGTTAAGGTTTTGTAGAGGAACCATGCTATTGAAGAAATGACCTGGGAGTTGGAATCAGAAATGAAAGCGAGGTACCCTCACCTGTTCGAAACACCAGGTAAGTACGTCAATTTCGAGGACGAAATTTCATAAGGAGGGGAGGTTGTAAGACCCCAACTTATTATAAATAAAATTGAATTTTCCTATTTATTATCTTGGAATAGTAAGGTGATAATTTGATATAATACTTAGGTTATGGGTGAAATGTGTAAATTTTACAAAATAAGCAAGTGGTTATAAAATAATCATTGTTGTCGGGGAATATTCGTTTGGTCGTGGAATATTATTCTTGTCGGGAATATCCGTACGACGGCGCAGTCAATTGTGAGGCCCATATCAGAATAACTGTCGGATGAAGAAAATGACAAGTTTGAGTTTTTATAAATAACGGCGTAGTTGTTACCGTTAACACTGTTGGAATACCCGGTGGTTAAAATACAGTAATGCGCGTAGTTGCACAGTAGCACACAGTATTGCACAGTATAGTTGAATTACTGATTCGTACGTAAGAATGCACTACTCAATAATTGTTACAGTACTTACTGTTCAATATTTTATTTTATTGATTCAATAATTGCTGCGTTGATATTTTATATTATTGTTGTTTCAATAATTGTTGCTGCACAGTATTTTCCATAATCAGATCAATAATTCATATTATTTGAATAATATTATTAGATAGCATTATTGGCAATGTCTAGAAATTTCTGTCTAAGGAGAGGTTTGGTCATCTAATTGCGCGTCAGTAAAGAGAAATCTTTATTGGAAAGCCCCCTCTTTCCTGGGAACGGCCTGGTTGTCATAATTGTGATTCTGTAATATTATTTGTGAATAATTAACTATTGATTTATATGATGAGGAAATATTTATTTTATGTAGATATAAATGATGGATATATTTATTTTTATGTGGATAAAAAAGAAAGAATTAATGCTGAGGTGTTTTATCAGTATTTTGTTGGTGCAGAGGTATTAAAAATCATCCGTTTATGGATTTCAGATATTTTATGTTTGGAATTTGGAAAAACTTAAACTTTCAAAGTTGTAGAGAATTAAATTTCCTATGGAAACACGCGAGTTTCGAATTTTTTTGATAAGCGAGCTATTTTTTATGAATTGTTAAAGTTTTGAAAAATAAAATAATTTTTATTAAATTTATGGGTGGGACCCACTTTTGGTTTTTCAAACACATGGGCTGCTGGAAATTTTTCCAAGGTGGTGGTTGGTCATGGTCTATATAGCATGGGTAGGAAATTTTGATTAATAATAATATTATTTTATTATTTAGTCTCCTATGGCGTTCTAGCATTTTCTTATAAATAGAGGGCTAAGTTAGAATTAAAAATCACACCAGAAACAAGTTTTCTCACTTTCTCTCTCTATACTATCGAGCATATTCTTGTGAGTATACTTTGAGTGTTACTATACGGTGCAAGTTTCTGTCAGCACTATACCCGAAATTTAGTCAGAAGTACGGTTATTTTGAGGTGAGGGATATTATTTTCTTCTTAAATGATATTATTTTCTTTAATATCATTATGCTGAAATATTGATATGAGTTTTTTTTATCAAATTTGGAACTTTTTGTGTCGGGGTTACTATTCATGTATACGACACTATTCACGTATACGGCACTATTCACGAATACGGCATTATTCACCGAAAAATAAAAGTTTCCCTTTTGTCCAAAATATTTATTATGGTTACTATATTTGATTGTATCCATGTTTTGATATTTATTTTTGAATTCTGCTTCACAATTGATTATTATGAAGTATTATTGATCTTGGATAAACTGTTATACGAATCCCTACTATTTGTCCTTCTGTCTCACTGGATTCATTTTCTTTAAGATATTTTTCATCATCTTCAGTCCTAAATGATGATAGTACTGAATATCTTTGGCCTGTAGTGCAAAGATGAATGATTAACTAATGAATATCTTTGGCCTGTAGTGTAAAGATGAACAGGTGTTGAGATGAACATGACCGACTGGTGATACAAATAAATATCTTTGGCCTGTAGTGCAAAGATAAATATTTGATTAAAGATGGTTATTGATTGTTGTTACAGGGATAAAATATTGATGATGGACTTTTAAATCTTAGAAGATAGTAGAACTCATTATCTACTTGACTCTTCTAATGGTTTGCTGTTTCCGCTGCAGTTGTTGATCTAAAATTTGTTGTCTATTATATTTTATCAGATTTTTCCCTGTTGAAGACTAATGATAATTTGTTGTATATTATCTTAGTCATAATATTCTTTAATGGGCTAGTTGAGCTCACCCTTTTCCTTTTTGTTCCATTTTTCTTCTCAGGAGGTGAGAACATAGCAGGATCGAGTCGGGGTATGGAGTAATGGTTCTAGAAAGATGTTTTAGCAGTCCTCACTATTTTTATAAAATAGTGTTTGAATAATTGTAATGAGGACTTATTTGAGTATGGATATTGTCTAGAAGACAATATTTATATTTAAACTCACAGTATGTATTGTCGTATTTCACACGACATTTGTATTATTGAAGTTGTAGTTTGCTTTATGTACCATGTGTTTGGCGACTCAGAATGGGTGTTGTATACCTATTTTGGGGGTGTCACAATTTATTCATAACTCCAACAAAACTCAAGCTATAAAATAAAGTAGAAGAAGAAAATGAAGGTTAGGTTATACCTTGATTTAATGGCAACCTTCCTTGATTTACCAAAGTAAGTGATTAACTTTGGATGCATGAACAAACTAGCACTCCTCTCTTTCTCTATATGGCAGAACCTCTCTCTCTTTTCTCTCTCTTGAAGTTGCTAGCTTGGGAGAAAAATTAGAAGAAGAAGAATGAGAGAAAGTGGAGTATTCTAGCAAATAGAATGGTTGATTCCTTATTATCCCCCATACTTTCTTTAACCCATGGATAAAAGCTTTGCCTTATCACTTTAATTAGTCTAACCATGATTAAGGATGCTTAATAAAGTGGCAACCAATGGGAGCTTGACAACCATGTCCTTGTGTGTAAGAGTTACTACTAATGGACATTGATTAAGTTAATTTGTTTCCTTATATAGCCTAATATGGCCGGTCCCTTCTAGCCCATTATATCCTCCATTTAGCTTTTATTTTAATGCACAAATTTGATTAATCAAAAGTCTAAAATACCCTTAATCAAGTGGGCTAAGTGTTGGTTTGCATTTTATTTCCTTTGGGCCCCCTCCTTAATTATTTTTGGCTATGTAATAAATATAGTCTAGCAATTTTAATATATGTTACCCAATTTGATTATTTAGGGTTTCCATTCCTAATCTTATGAAATTTAATTACCTATACACGTGACTTTAGTTCATAACCTAATTAGGTTCACAAGAATTAGGTTTAAAATTATTAGTCACTTGAAATAATAAGATTATCCACTTAAGTTAGTATACATATTAAATACTAACCTCTCCTTATTACCATAACCCTTAGGTTATTTAATTGTCTCACCTAATATATAATTAGGTTACGAAGCTTTCATTTTTAATGGAATCTATAAATGTATATATCCATAACTATAGTATATATGTTAATTGACCAATGCACCACTTCACATATGTTATCACATATTAACTCACTATACAACACAAAGTTTTAAATATCAATAATGTACATACATATATAGTGACTTAAAATTCAAGGTTATTACATACTCCCCCCTTATAAGAATTCCGTCCCCGGAATTACTTATAGGGTTACTCAAAAAGATGTGGATAATTTTCCCTCAACCTTTCTTCGAGTTCCCACATAGCTTCTTCAGTATTGTGATTCCTCCAAAGAACTTTTACAGAATGTATAACCTTATTTTGCAATTTCTGCTCTTCTCTATCTAAAATTTTAACCAGAATTTCCTCGTACAACAAATCCTTTTCAACCTGAATTGGCTCATACGATATCACATGCTTGTAATCAGGCTTGTATGGTCGTAGCACTGACACATGAAACACATTATGAATATGTTCCAGTTCAGGAGGTAGAGCTACCTCATACGCCACTTCGCCTATCTTCCTCAAGATCTCGAAAGGTCCAATAAATCTCGAACTCAGTTTACCTTTCTTTCCAAACCTTATCTTCCCTTTTCAGGGAGATACTTTTAAAAATGCATGGCTTCCCACCTCAAAATCTCTCTTCTGGCGATGTAAGTCTACATACTTCTTCTGGCGATCTTGAGCTGCTACCAGTCGGGCTCTTATCACCTTGATGATCTCTGTAGTCTGCTGCACCAATTCTGGTCCCAACAGTCGACGTTCACCCACTTCATCCTAGCATAAGGGCATTCTACATTTCCTTCCATACAGTGCTCCGTACAGCGGCATTCCGATGCTGGCGTGATAGCTATTGTTGTATGCGAACTCTACTAATGGAAGATGATCCTCCCAGCTACCTTTGAAGTCCATCACACAAGCTCTGAGCATGTCTTCAAGTGTTTGAATCGTTCTCTCGCTTTGTCTATCGGTCTGCGGATGATACGCGGTGCTTATCTGTAGTTGCGTCCCCATTCTTTCCTGAAGACTCTTCCAGAAGTTTGACGTGAAACGCGGATCCCTATCTGACATAATAGATACTGTTACGCCATGTCTCGAGATAATTTCTTTGATATACAATTTGGCTGGCTGGTCCAAACTATATCTGATCTTGATCGACAAAAAGTGAGCCGACTTCGTAAGACAATCTACAATCACCCATATGGCGTCGTGTCCTTTTTGCGTTGCTGGAAGTCCCACCACAAAATCCATCGTGATGTGCTCCCACTTCCACTCTGGAATTTCTAAAGGCTGTAGTAATCCACTCGGTCGTTGATGCTCTGCCCTGACTCTCTGACAAGTTAGACATCTGCTGACGCATTTGACAACCTCTCTCTTCATGTTTGGCCACCAAAAGTGTTGACGCAAATCTTGATACATTTTTGTGCTTCCTAGGTGTATCGAATACCTCGTACTGTGCGCTTCCTGCAAAATCTCTTCTCTTAGTTCTGGTACTAGTGGTACCCAAGTTCGTCCTTCGAATCTCAACAGTCCGGTGCCATCAATCTTGTATTTCAATTCATCCCCTTCAGCTAACCGCTTCTTGATGTTGTTGTAATCTTCGTCCTCCTCTTGAGCCTCTTTAACCTTATCTAATAGAGTCGGGCTCGCTGTCACTATAAATAATTTCTCGTTGGTCTCCATCGGATACTTAACCTCTAAGTCAAGTCGTTTGAAATCTTTCACCAATTCCTCTTTAATGGTCAACTTCAGTAACTTCTCTCTGCCTTTTCTGCTCAGGGCATCTGCCACTACATTTGCTTTTCCTGGATGGTACAGAATCTCACAATCATAATCCTTGATCAATTCTAGCCATCGGCGCTGCCTCATATTTAGTTCTTTCTGCATGAAGATATACTTCAGACTCTTGTGATCCATATATATATCTCACACTTCTCGTCATACAAATAGTGCCTCCAAATCTTTAAGGCAAAAACAACTGCTGCTAATTACAGGTCATGAGTCGGATAACCCTTCTCATAGTCCTTCAACTGACGTGAAGCGTACGCAATGACCTTGCCATGTTGCATCAGTACACAGCCAAGACCCTTGTGTGACGCATCACTATACACTACAAATCCTCCCGTGTTGTCTGGTAAAGTCAACATAGGTGCCTGACTAAGCCTCTTCTTCAATTCCATAAAACTCTCTTCACATTTCTCCATCCAAACGAACTTCGCTGTCTTTCTAGTAAGGTTGGTCAACAGTGATGCTATCTTTGAAAAATCTTGAATGAATCTCTGATAGTATCCTACTAATCCCAAGAAACTCCTAATTTATGTCAGCATCTTTGGTTGTTCCTAGTTGATAACCGCTTATACCTTTGTTGGATCCAGCGAAACACCATCCGAGTCGATAACGTGACCCAAAAATTGCACTCTCCGCAGCCAAAACTCACACTTGGAGAACTTTGCATACAACTTCTCCCTCCTTAACATCTCCAACACTATCCTCAGATGTTCAGCGTGCTCTTCCTCTGTCTCTGAATATACCAAAATGTCATCGATGAACACGACAACAAACTTATCCAAATACTATTTAAACACTCTGTTCATCAAGTCCATGAATGCTGCTGGTGTATTCGTCAACCCAAAAGACATTACCAGAAACTCAAAGTGTCCATACCGAGTTCTGAATGCCGTCTTTAGAACATCTTCCTGCCTTACCTTCAGTTGGTGATAACCGGTCCTCAAGTAGATTTTTGACAAATATTTCGCCCCCTTCAACTGATCAAACAAATTATCGATCCTGGGCAACGGGTACTTGTTCTTAATGGTGACCTTATTCAACTCCCGGTAGTCGATACAAAGCCTTAATGACCCATCCTTCTTCTTTACGAATAAGACTGGTGCTCCCCACGGTGATACGCTCGGTCGAATGTATCCCTTATCTAATAATTATTGTAGTTGAATCATCAATTCCTTCATTTCTACTGGAGCCATACGATACGGCGCTTTGTATACCGGTGATGTCCCTGGTGCCAAATCGATAACAAACTCTATCTCTCTATTTGGTGGCAATCCCAGAATCTCATCTGGAAAGACGTCAACGAATTCCCTTACAATAGGTATCAGACCCAGTTCATCCTCGACTCTACGGGTATCCACAACGTGAGCCAAATAACCTACATAACCCTTCCTAAGTAACTTCTTTGCTTGCATCATCGTCAGACAACAAGATTGTCTCGGCGATTTACTGCCATGAAATACCACCTTTGACTTATTCGGAGTCTTAGGTGTACGCACTTTTTCTTACAGTCAATGACCGCCCCGTGACTTGATAACCAATCTATCCCAAGGATTACATCAAACTCTCCAAGACGAATCGGTATCAAATCCATGTTAAGCTTAAACCCTCCTACATCAGCACAACAGTTCTTATGGATGTAGTCTACAGGGATAATTTCTTTATTTGCTACTTCAACATTCATTGGGTGTTATAATAGTTCACGAGGTAGACTTAATCTTTGAGCAAATTTATCAGATACGAAAGAACATGAAGCTTCCGAATCGAATAACACATAGACATTTATATTGTTGATCGAAATTATACCTGACACCACCTCCCTGGATGCCACGGCATCTTGCACTGTCATATTGAATGTCCTTGTTTGGCTAGGCTGGTCCTCCACTGGGCATCCGTGCTTTTCTTCTTTGGGCAATCCTTGATCCGATGTCCCAATTCACCACAGTTAAAACAACCTCCCTTCTTCACCTTAGAACAATTGGGTGAGGTATGCCCTTCTTGTCCACAAGTATAACATATCATTTTTTCTTTCAAGCACCCTCCCGAGTGACCGTTTCCACAGTTTCCACACACCGACTTCTTTTGTTGCACACTACCTTGCTGACTCTCCAAATTACTACCCCCACTGCTCCATTTCCACTTCGTGTTATTTCTATCGCCACTGCAAACATTCTGATTCCCACCTTCTACTTTCTTCTTATTCTTCTCCCGATTGTACTTTGAGACCGCTTCGCTTCCACCTTCCTCTATGAGAGCTTTCTCCAACAGAGTTGAGAATGACGTGATTTGTAAAACTGCTACCTTACGGTAAATCCACGGCTTCAGTCCATTTTTAAACCTTCTTGCTTTCCTCACCTCCGTGTCTACCTGATGTGGAGCGAATCTGGCCAATTCATTAAACTTTGCAGCGTACTCTGACACTGACATATTCTCCTGTTTCAATTCCAAAAAATTGATCTCCATTCTCGCTTATGTACTCTCAGGGAAGTAGTTCTTAAAGAACAACTTCTTGAATGCTTCCCAAGTAACGATTCTAGTCCCGGCTTTGTTCTAGTTGGCCTCCCACCAATAGTTAGCCTCACCCTTCATTAAGTAGGTAGCAAAAATTGTTTTCTGTTCTTCTGCTACTCTAGCAATAATGAAGGCCTTCTCAATCTCCTTCATCCACGTCTGGGCCTCTATCGGGTCTGTTGTTCCTCTAAACTCCGGCGGTCCTACTGTCTTGAAGTCCTTAAAGTTGGCTAATTGGTTTCCCGCCTGATTTCCCCAAGGTTGAGCTTGATTCCTCATGGCTTCAGCAGTCATGTTGACAAAGTTTTGCATTGGGTTTGGTTGAGCTCCCGTTGCATTATTAACTGACTCTTCGATATCTTGGTTCCTTAGTACACGTCTGGGCGGCATTATCTAATTAAACAAAATTCTAACACATTACTCGAGTTTTATTATCATATAAGTACTTAGCATATAATATGCTACTGTATCCGAACAATCACATGATCATTATGTGAGAGTTTTAAATTACCAAGATTTGGAAGACTTTCTCCCCGATTAGTGGGTTAAGTTTGTTTTTAAAGAAGATTTTCCAAATCAGTTTACTAGATTCACATAACATTAAATAGACAATTTACTATTTAAATTTTCCAACACATATCATAATAATGCATTTATATTCATATACCAATCTTTTAATACAGGCTAACTAGACATCTGGCATACTTCTATAAATGCTCAAGGCATAACCTGCCCACCACCAACTATCCTCTAATGGACAAAAAGTGAGGATTCACTACCATCTACCCCTCTATCAAAATAAAAGTTGGGGTCTAACTGTCATCCTATGCATACAGCAAAGGATAAGGATTTACAACAACTAAACAGTCCCTATTAGAAACAAAAAGTGGGACTTTATCGAACATGAATACAAATCAATGCCTGCTCTCACTGCTGAAGGGCAGCTCCATCCACTTAGCGTCGAACTGCATAAAGGCGATGTCTAAAGCTTGCTCCAAAGTATTTATCCTCACATCTTTAGCTTCCACCTCATCTCTCAACTGTCTTAGCTGTAGCTCTCTCTGCTCCAACCTCCCTCGCAACTCAGCTAACTCAGCCTGTTTCTAGTAAGTAGTGTCCTTATACTACTGCTCTGAAATCTGGAGGGTGTGGTTCTGCACCTCCACTCGCTCAGCCCTAACCTCTAGCTTGACGTTCTTTGCCAGCAAATCTCCTATCAGATCATGCTTCATGGGCTCCTTACTAGAGTCCCTCGACTCTTAGTTCACTGAATAGCTGTCTTGACTCTCGTCAGCCATCCTATGACCACAATAAACAATCAAAACAACATCAGTACCACACTAAAATATATTCATTGATAAAATGATATGATATTTTATTCAGTACAACTAAAACTTGATGGATCACCTCAATCCATCACCTAGCTAACATACTCTATATGAGTTTTCTACTAAGGTTATAACCTAGATTTCGCATTCCCAATGTTTATAACCTACAGCTTTGATACCAACCTGTGACTCCCCCAAATCCAGGTTCTCTAACCTCATATTCGGTGCTCATGATCTATCATCATCATAAGCATTCTATAACTATTACGGAAATAATAAACATACATTGTTCATTATAATAAAGTTTCATAACATGGTCCCAAGGTCTTCTTAACCTTAACTTAAACACACCATTCATATTACAAAAAGTTTACATAAGAAATCCCATTAGATAATAATAATTAACATTCATTCTAAATTATTCCTGGATCTTGCCCATGCCCTTGTCCTTCGTATTGAATCCTTCAGGCTTAGATGAAATAAATGTCAAGATATAGCAAGGGTAAGAAACTAATTTGCTTAGCAAGTTTATATACAAGGGAGATATATCATGACTGGAAAGAAGTTTTGCTTTCAATGTTCAACAATAATATAAGGTTGTGAAGGAACATGAATTAATAATTAACAATTGAATATTCGAATAATTGAATAACATGAACTGAGTGGTTTTGAAATAACCATGAACATTTGCCAAGGTTCTCAGTCATTTAAACTGGACCTCTTAATAAGTTTTGGTATTCAAGGGGATCAGCATTTCATACCCCGTGATTTATGCATAAACACTTAATATTCCGGCATCGATATCATGCCTTAATCAAATTCGTCCTTTTCTAAGTCAAGAGTTCTTATCATATCAATTTAATAAGAATAGCTTTTTAAAACACATTTGATTTAACAAATTTAAACATGCTTGATCTAGCTGATACAATTAGCATAGATCTATCTCAAAAAGAGTTCATAAATGAAAGAACTTTAATTTAATTCACAGTTCAATAATAATAGAACAGGAATTCAATTGCACAAAGTGCGAATTTCAATAATCAATATAAATGTGAATAATCATCAATAATTATTCACTAACATGCTTTGAAAATAATAACTCGAGTTTAAGTTAGGAGACTTGCCTCGTCTGTAGATTACGGCTACGCAATTAATTTATATCCACTATGCAGTTAAATTATCTTCATTTGAGAGACCTATAGTTAATTTTTCAATTAGTCATAGTATAACATTAGATTATGTAATCACATAAATATTATACATTACATTTAGTTCTTATAATCATTATCCTGTCTTGATAATGTTACTATTAAATAACAACTTAATATCATTACTCTTGATAATATTTAATTCACCTCTTAGTATTATTAGTTCCCTAATAATACTTTCATTCACTTACTAATATTATTAACATCTCAATAATATTTTAATAACTTACTAATAATATTAATCCTCTTAATAATATTTTAATTTAATATTATTACCTTAATAATATTTTACTTATGCTTTAGTATCATTAATCATTTAATAATACTTTTAATCATTTACTAATATTTTATTCATTTACTAATATTATTAATCATTTAATAATATCTTATTCCATTACTAATATTATTAATTATTTAATAATACTTTAATCATTTATCAATGCTTAAATCAAATATTATTAACCATTTAATAACTATTTTAAAGAAATTTTAATCTTAATATTTTTTATTTATTTATCAATATCATATTCTAATATTATTAATATCATAATAATATTTTCATAATTTATTGGATTAATAAACAATTTATTCTAATTGTTCACCCTTTATTAAACCACTTATTTAATATCCATAAAAGGTCATAAATAATATTTCTTATCATAAATTACCAAAGTGCTCTAAGATAGTCGAGATATGATATAATATGAGTATTCAAACATAAAAATCACATTTTTCTTATTAAAGACATCATTTAACTATTTATTTTCTTTTATTCATAACTTAATCATTTTTAGAAAAAATAGCAAACTGATTCCAAAAACTCTCATCTTCTGGATTTTGACAGAATATGAACCTACAAGGATCCCCAAATTTTTTTGGAATTTTAGAAAATGATATACTATTTTTAAAGTTCCCAAAACACTCAGATCTTGCTTCATTTTTCATAAATTGAGTTTTGCTCAGAAAAATCTAAAATTTTCAGGGTATGCTCTCCTAACATATATGAACCTACTGTAAAAATTTAAGAATTTTTCAATATATACACAGTGAGATATTCGAAGGTAAATATTAGAAGTCCTTCACAGAAATAGTCATTACGCACAATCTATAACTCGAAATGTGTTCGTTCTTTTTCCTACATGTAGATAACTTCTCAAGGTACCTCTGTGATTTTTTCCCAGAATTTTAAAAGATATGCAACTATCTGAAACAGTCCCAAGAAAAATAGGATAGAAGCTATTTTAGGATTTTTGAACCTTTAACATTCCAAGTGGACTGTTTTGGGGAAAACAGCCCCAAAGGTTTTAAAACTTGCTAGATTTTTGTTCTATCTCTTGGGTTTACTAGATAACTCATGTATATAGCACCCCCCCCCCTTCGACGGATCACAAATCTAAGTTGGAAAACTTGAGTTACACAAGATTTAGTGGAAGAAAACAAGAGTTTTCACCCTTGGAGAACATATGCTCATATTCTTCCTCTAAGCCCTTCATCTAACACTCAAGATACTTAGTTCCATACATGATGATATGTAGGACTAGGGTATCTTGAGTATTTGTTCATAACTCCAACAAAACTCAAGCTATAAAACAAAGTAGAAGAAGAAAATGAAGGTTAGGTTATACCTTGATTTAATGGCAACCTTCCTTGATTTACCAAAATAAGTTATTAACTTAGGATGCATGAACAAACTAGCACTCCTCTCTCTCTCTATATGGCCGAACCTCTCTCTCTTTTCTCTCTCTTGAAGTTGCTAGCTTGGGAGAAAAATTAGAAGAAGAAGAATGAGAAAAAGTGGAGTATTCTAGCAAATGGAATGGTTGATTCCTTATTATCCCCCATACTTTCTTTAACCCATGGATAAAAGCTTTGCCTTATCACTTTAATTAGTCTAATCATGATTAAAGATGCTTAATAAAGTGGCAACCAATGGGAGCTTGACAACCATGTCCTTGTGTGTAAGAGTTACTACTAATGGACATTGATTAACTTAATTTGTTTCCTTATACGGCCTAATATGGCCGGTTCCTTCTAGCCCATTATATCCTCCATTTAGCTTTTATTTTAATGCACAAATTTGATTAATCAAAAGTCTAAAAGACTCTTAATCAAGTGGGCTAAGTGTTGGTTTGCATTTTATTTCCTTTGGGCCCCCTCCTTAATTGTTTTGGGTTATGTAATAAACATAGTCCATCAATTTTAATATATGTTACCCAATTTGATTATTTAGGGTTTCCATTCCTAATCTTATGAAATTTAATTACCTATACACGTGACTTTAGTTCATAACCTAATTAGGTTCACAAGAATTAGGTTTAAAATTATTAGTCACTTGAAATAATAAGATTATCCACTTAAATTAGTATACATATTAAATACTAACCTCTCCTTATTACCATATCCCTTTGGCTATTTAATTGTCTCACCTAATGTATAATTAGGTTACGAAGTTTTATTTTTAATGGAATCTATAAATGTATATATCCATAACTATAGTATATATGTTAATTGACCAATGCACTACTTCACATATGTTGTCACATAATAATCACTATATAACACAAAGTTTTAAATATCAATAATGTACATACATATATAGTGACTTAAAATTCACGGTTATTACATAACACCTTCCCTCCGCATAATCAAGCTCCCGGACCCTAACAAATCTCGGTTTCACAAACCTGTTAAATAGTGTCACATCACTAGGTTAATGTGCAAACCTTTTTTTCGTTGAGTTGCTGTAACCATTTAAAAATACCAACTGACGACTCTTATAGTCCAATCATCGACATATACATGTCGGACCTTTTCACAACTTATATTTTCAAAAAAATCTCACCTAACATGAGAACACCAAAATGCAAGAACAGAAAAGGGACAAATAAAAATCCCGACGTCGACAGGTGACGACTATGCTGGGGACATCCAGTAAAAGGGTTTAAGCCGCTACTACAAACTTTTCAAAACTTTTATCTGCTTGTGTGTGAATGTTGCATTTACATTTGAATGAATGTGTACGAATGCATTTACTTATTGCACTTAGTGCTTCTCACCATATCTGCTTATGATATTAGTGCTTCGCACATGTCATCATTTCCATACGGTGAGACACGATGTATGTGAATGTATGTTATGTGGTTCCTCCACTAGGAGGTTATCCTGTCGATGTTTGATTACTGGACTCGTAGGAAGACTAATTCCAACGAGACCTCAGCAAAAGCACCACCTAAATTCGCTCTAATTGAAAGACTAAATTAACTTCCCGTCAAGTAAATTGCAATGATTTGGGAACCTTCATGCCAAAAAGCCGCGAGAGTAGCCTAAGATAGGTCAGCCTCTGATTAACCAAACGCGGAGGAAAGTCTCTTCATGTTTTCACATTCTAAATTACTTGTAAATTCAATTATTTATAATTTCATTTCCATGTCAATCTCAATGTATTGGAAAATATAAAGAAAATGTGTAAATGCATTCCCTATATATCAAAACTTGACATACTATCTTGTCAACTAGCATCCATTTCGCAGGACAATATTCCTAAACGGACACATCATGTAATATTTCTACATTAACTAATACTAAACTACATAAGTCTTTTTGTAGGGATATAATTGGTCCTGTTACTCGTTCAAAATCCAAAAAGGTAATGAGCCTACAGCCAAGCATGGCTTCATCTGGCCAGTCTAGTCCTGCTCCCATCTCTTGCGTGGAGTTTGAAGAACTAAGCAACCAAATTACAGAGTTGGTTGTTCTACTTAAGGAACTACACAAGTCCACTTAGGGTTTACGAATACCCATACATACAGAATCCTCTGCACATGAAGGAACTCAGGGATCGGGCAAAGAAATTCCTATACTCGAATCTCAGTTGGACAAAACTAACAACACCCCTGAAACCACCCATCTCAAAGAAGATCCAGACACCGGTGATATCAGGAAAAAGGTCCTACAAATGGAAGAGACCATTCGGTCTATCAAAGGAGTTGGAACACATGGGAGTGTTTTATATGCATATCTTTATATATTCCCTGGGGTACATTATCTAGAGAAATTCAAAACTCCTAACTTTGAAAAGTATGGCAGGTTAGGAGATCCTTACACACATTTAAAAGTCTTCATTGGGGAACTCGAATCTTATGCCAAGGATAAAAAGCTCAGAATGCAGTTGTTTCAGAAGAGTCTGACTAGTGAAGCTAGATCATGGTATACCAGATTGGACAACTTAAAAATTCATAGCTGGGAAAAGCTAGCTCATGTATTCCTCAGTCAATACAGTTTCCAAACTCAAATGGCTCCTGACCGATACCAAATTACCAAGGTCAAGAAACAAGCCAGTGAGTCTTTCTGAGAGTATGCCCAAAGATGGAGGCGTCTGGCTGCTCAAGTTATTCCCTCTATGACTGAGTCAGAGATGGTGATGACCTTCATAGACATTCAAGAAGCTCCCTTCTATGAGAAAGTTTTAGCAGGCATTGGCAAACCATTCTCCGAAAAGATCAAACATGGAGAAATGGCCGAGATGGGATTGATCTAGAAAGATTCAAGACCTTGGCACTTTAAAAGCTGTTGCTGAACACATCCAGTCTGAAAGTTATGGAAACAACCCCCGAAGGGTCCATAAGAAGAAAGAGGAAGATGTTTCCTTGATACTACAAGAGCAAAAAGGTAGTCAAAGCCTGCCTATCCAAAGGAGAAACTACTCCCCTTTCTAAGCAAAGTCTACAAACCCTCCATTGCCAAAAGTTGGAGAAGTCAGACGTACTCGAGTGTTCACACCCTTAGGGGACTCGCTCGAGAATATTCTCAATCTTCTGACAACTTAGAAAAAAATTACCCATCTTCTTCCACCAGCTAACCCAAGTGGGAAGGGTTTCAATGCTAGCTAGAAATGTGATTATCATGCTGGAGCTCTCGGCCATGATACACAGGATTGCTAGGCCTTAAAACACAAGATCTAGGATTTGATTAACAATGGTGAGATCGTGGTGACTAAACCAGACCAACCCCATGTGCAAGACAACCCTCTTCCTCAACACAAAGAAGAGGAGGTTAACATGATTAATTGGAGTAGTGGATAAACTTCCCATTCCATTGGTGGATCTTCCCAAACCAGCAAGGATAGTGATGACAAGTGG
This sequence comes from Panax notoginseng, assembly GCA_016801055.1. Taxonomy (NCBI): domain Eukaryota; kingdom Viridiplantae; phylum Streptophyta; class Magnoliopsida; order Apiales; family Araliaceae; genus Panax; species Panax notoginseng. The sequence continues at coordinate 67,222,232 of CM029019.1, forward strand.
GATTATGCACAGTTCCAATTTATGATGGAACGAAAAATAAACGCTCTGCGTGAACAAGTTAACCAATTGGCAGAACTGGTGGTCCATCAGCACCAAGTCACACGTCAATTATTCAGCCAGGAGCATGCTAGGCTCCTTCCTCTTGTTCTAAACACTCCACCGCGTACTACAGAAAATGAAACACTGGAGGATAAATTTGCAAAAAGAGCAAATGCTAAAGCCCGTCGGGACTTAGCCAATAAAAGGGAATTTACATACCTAGGCCAACCGATGGAAGAGATATTGCAGATGTTGATCAATAAAGGAAGAATCGCAGCTCTTCTACCTCCAATCAGCCCTCGTTCGAGACGGTTTGATTTCAATAAAATGTGCCAATATCACTCCCACTCTCGCGGTCATAGCACTGAAGAATGTTTGGCACTCCGCCACCTTATTCAGAACCTAATTGACAGCGGTGTCCTACAGCTCGTAGCAGTTATATCTTCTAAGACAGCTTCAGCTACCCCTGTACATACAATTCAACTTATCCAGCTCAAGGGTATTGAAACTCCTTTGAAAGTGGCTGCGCCAAAGCCAATCATCTTACCATTCAGACCATAATATCCTTTTGTCAGCCTACAGAAAGTTCCATGGAATTATGGAGAGGTTGAAGGATTCACGTCCCACACAACTGCTGCAGTGTCAAAAGAGAATCCACTGTATCTTCCCCAACGGATGATGAAGCCTACCATCAAATCAAAGGAAAAAGTTCCCATGGAGAAGATTAAAAAATTCCTCCGTACTATAGGACATAATGAAGCCAAGGTGGTTTTAAGCTTAAAAGAAGCTCCACAACAGGTTTCCATACTGGACTTGGTATTCTCCTAAGAGGATCACCTGAAGGTATTACTAAGAGTTTTAGAAGAAGATCACTTGCCAAAATCAGTGGATGTCGAAAAGTTCCATCGCCTGGTTGATCACATTCTTAACAACAATGTGATATCTTTCACTGATGATGATATACCTTCAAAAGGGACTGGTCATGGTAAGCCGTTGCACATAGCGGTTATGTCCTCCGAATACGTGGTCGCAGGAGTATTGATAGATGGAGGGTCCTCCTTGAATATCTGTTTGTATGCCACCTTGGAGAAGATGAATATCAATCTCAATAGAATCCACAGAAGCCATACAATTATAAAATCTTTCGATGGATCCCGACGAAATGATGTCGGGGAGATTGAATTACCTGTGGAGATTCATCCACATACATTTTGTGTATCCTTTCATGTGCTCAAAATAGCTACAAGATACAACCTGCTCTTAGGGAGACCGTGGATTCATATGGCTAGAGTCGTCCCGTCCACCCTTCATCAGCAGCTTAAATACATCGTTAACAATAGCCTAGTCACTACACTACTAGAAATTCAACAAATAGCGACGACCTATAGTGACGGTTGGGGCGGAAGCGTCGCTATATGTCACATATAGTGACGGTCAATATATGGCCATTGGTGTAGGGAGGTTTTTTGGGTGGGTCATTATTGGGGATTTAGCTAATTTGGGCAGCTCCTATTTTTCCCCCAAATCACCCGAATCCGTAAATTATTTTCCCACAAATCCCTCAGCTCCTATTTTTCTCTGATCTCTAACTCTTTCGCTCTCCTCTCTCACCATTTCTCAGTCGATCGATTGGCTTCGCCGACATAAATAAAAGGTCAGCAGAAACTCTTTCTCATGTTTGTTTGGTCTCCCATGGCTACTCTATATTTCTAATGTTATATATACCTTGTATGAATAGCCATTAATGCATAAGATGCTATTACCTTGTATGAACAGTGATGGCTACTCTGTATTCTACTTGTACTTTGATGTAGTCTGTTTAGGAAAAGATGAATACTCTGTACTTTGATGTAGTCATGGCTACTCTGTATTCTACGCAGCATACTTGTACTTTTTGGTCATTGTGTGTTTTCCTTTATTTGTTGAGACCTAAATAAAAAGCATATAATGATAACATCATCTGTTTAGGAAAAGGGATTCTCTTTGCCCAACTGGAAATTTGGTAGTATTAGGAAAAAGAATTCTAATTACCCAACCAATACTCCTTCTTATTTATAATGAGATATATTTTGATCTTTAAATTAATTTATAACATTTTAAAATTGGTATGAATTTATTTGATCTTAGAAAAAATATTATTATTTATAAGTGATTGTAATTATTATTATTTTAAATTAATTTTTTTGTTTCTCTTTGTTTGCTAATTATATATTTTTTAATGATAACTTGATAAGAAATGCTTTAAGTAAATGGATTATATGTCGAAGACTCCAACTACAATCAGCAGGCTTTTGTCATGGGCAATATATATATATATATATATATATAATACTAAGTTCATGCTATATCTCTTTCTTTATGTGTATATACATAATACTAAGTTCATGTTAGTTCGACGTTCTTCCTCATTCTATGCATGTTGATTAGTCTTGCTATTGAGAATATAACTTTGCTGAGGTAAATTATGAGTTCGATCATATATAGCTTTTGATTTCCTATACCTTCTAATTTCTCCTGTTTATTTCTTGTTCTTTTGTCACTCCATAAGTTGATTTGATGATTAGAAATCACTTTTGGAACCTAATATATAGATTAATTCCGTTGTTTTATAATTTCTTATTAATGAATGCTTGTGTCAAATTAGGGGATTTCAAATACAGTTTTTATTTGGAAATTGAGGTTTTTGTTTGTTTGTTGGTTTTCTCATTCAGTTAATGCAGCTTATACTTAATAAAAAGGTTCATTTACTCGATTAGGTTTCTCTAACAATGTATACAGGATGCTAGATTGCTAGAATTTTGTTTAGAAGTGCTGATTTAAGAGGAATGAATTTGGTCATTTCAAAGAAGGAACCTACAATAAATTGAAATGAGTTTGTGTTTCATTTGTTATTTTGATTTACGAGTATTAACTTTGGCTTTTATTTGAAAATGGGTGAAGGCTAGGGAAGGAGTGAAAATTGAGCATGAGAAGAAGTTGTCCACACTACAGAGTCAGGATTACATGGGAGATGATGAAGAAGTTGTTCGGTAGTGTTGTTTACAGGAGGAATATTACCTTCTTGTTACACGTTCCCCTAGTTGGTGATTAAAGGTGTCTCCACAGTCTCATTCACTCCATTGTTAACATTCTCAGCTGCCATTCTCAAATACTGTCATAAAATAAGGGTTAATTAATGAAATTTACATACCACATAATACCCCTATAGTATGACCGACCAATAAATAAGCTTAGGTAGGACACACTAGCGAAAGATTTACTCGTCTCTCCCCTCCTAGTTCTATTCCCCGATCTCCACCAAAGACCATATCCCAAAGCTCTGATACCAACTATGACGCCCCCAAAATAGGTATACATCACCCATTCTAAGTTGTCAAATACATGTTGCAGAAACAAATACAACTTCATTAATACAATTGTAGTGCAAAATACGTTAACACATATACTGTGAGTTTAGATACAAATATTGTCTAATAGACAGTATTCAAACTCAAAAGGAGTCCTCATTACAATTATTATCACACTATTTTATAAAATAGTGAGGACTGCTAACACAACTGACTGGAAAACATCACTCCACACCCCGACTAGTTCCCGCTATATTCTCGCCTCCTGAGAAAAATGGAACAAAAAGGAAAAGGGTGAGCGCAACTAGCCCAATAAAAAATATTATGACTATGATAATATACAACAAATTATCATTAGTCTTCAACAGGGAAAAATTTGATAGAATATAATAGATAACAAGTTTTAGATCAACAACTGCAGCGGAAACAGCAATCCATTAGAGGAGTCAAGTAGAGAATGAATTCTACTATCTTCTAATATTTAAAAGTCCATCATCAATATTTTATCCCTGTAACATCAATCAATATACATCTTGAATCAAATATTCATCTTTGCACTACACGCCAAAGATATTCATTTGTATCACCAGTTGGTCATGTTCATCTCAACACCTGTTCATCTTTTCACTACGGGCCAAAGATATTCATCAGTTAATCATTCATATTTGCACTATAGGCCAAAGATATTCAGTAATACCATCATTTAGGACTGAGAATGATAAAAAATTTCTTAAAGAAAATAAATCCAGTAAGACAAAATGACAAATATTAGGAATTCGTACTACAGTTTATTCAAGTTCAAAAATGCTCTATAATAATCAATTGTGGAGCAGAATTCAAAAATAAAGATCAAAACATGGATACAATCAAAGATAGTAACCACAATAGACAACTTGGACAAAGGAAAAAAATTATTTTTCTATGAATAGTGCCATATTCGTGAATAGTACCGTATACGTGAATAGTGCCGTATACGTGAATAGTAACCCCGACACAAAAAGGTAGAAATTCTATAATAAAATTCATACCAATATTTCTGTATAATGATATTGAAAGAATAACATCATTTACGAAGAAAATAATATCTCTTACCTCAAAAGAATAGTACTTCCGGCTGAAATATCAGGTATAAGACTGAAGAAAACTTATACTAAATAGATACTCTCAAAGTATCTAAGTATTCACAAAAATATGCTCGATAATATAGAGAGAAAGTTTATGATTCTGGTGTGACTTTCAATTCTAACTAAGTACCCTATCTATAAGAAAATGCTAGAATGCCAAAGCAGACTAACCTGCTACCCGATGGCTTTACCTACTACTATTCACACCCACCACTTTTGAAATAAAATGTCAGCACATTTCTCACCAACCAAAAGTGGGGCCCACCCATTCTAGAAATTTCCAAAATATTTTAAATTTAAACAATAATCAGCAACTTCAATAATTTATAATGAATAGCCCTTTTATCAGAAAAATTCGAGTCTCATGTCTATTCCATAGGAAATTTAATTCCCTACAACTTTGTAGAAGAAAGTTTTTCCAAATTCTAATCAAAAAATGTCCGAAATCCACATACGGATGATTTTTAATACCTTCATTCCGACAAAATACTGATAAAACACCTTAGCATTAATTCCTTCATTTATATCCACATAAAATAAATATTTCCTTATCATATAAATCAATAATTAATTATTCACAAATAATATTACAGAATCATAATTATGATAATCAGGTCGTTCCCCGAGAAGTGGAGGCTCTCCGATAAGGATTTCTCCTTACTGGCGCGTAATTAGGTGACCAAACCTCTCCTTAGACAGAACTTCCTTAGATATTGCCAATAATGTTATCTAATAATATTATTCAAATAATATGAATTATTGATCTGATAATGGAAAATACTGTGCAGTGACAATTATTGAAACAACAATAATATAAAATATCAACGTAGCAATTATTGAATAAATAAAATAAAATATTGAAAAGTAATTACTGTAACAATTATTGAGTAGTGCCTTCTTACGTAAGAATCAATAATCCAACACTACTGTGCAACACCGTGTGCTACTGTCCAACCACGCGTATTACTGTACTTTAACCACCGGGTATTCCAACAGTGTTAACGGTAACAACTACGCCATTATTTATAAAAACTCAAACTTGTCATTTTCTTCATCCGACCATTTTCTGTTATGGGGCCCATAAATGGATGCGCCATCGTACGAATATTCCCCGACAGCAAGAATATTTCACGACCAAACGAATATTCCCCTACAACAATGAATATTTTATAACCATTTGCTTATTTTGCAAAATTTGCACATTTCACCCATAGCTAAAGCACTATATCAAATTAACACCTTGTTATTCAAAATAATAATTAGAGGAAATTCGATTTTATTTATGAAAAAGTTGGGGTCTTACAGAGCTCCACAATATGAGTTCACCCTGGCCCTTCTCAATGTGGGGAATGGACGTGATCGGGCCCATCAAGCCTAAAGCCAGTAATGGGCATCGGTTTATCTTCACCATGATCTACTACTTCACCAAATGGGCAGAAGCAGCTTCTTTCCCTGAGGTTACAAAAGAGGTTATCATTTCTTTCATCAGAAACAATATCATTTGCTGATATGGATAACCAGAGGTAATTGTATTAGACAATGCTAAGAACCTCAACAACAAGATGATGACGGAGTTATGCAGTAAATTCCGCATCAAACATCTCAACTCTGTCATCTACCGTCCAAAGATGAATGGTGTTATTGAAGCGACTAATAAGAACATCAAGAAGATCGTGCAAAAGGTGTCCGTCAATCACAAATGATGGACTGACTTATTGCTTCTGACTCTGTTAGCCTATAGAACATCAATGCGCAATTCCACTGGGGCAACCCCCTACTAATTAACCTATGGGATGGAAGCGATGCTCCCTATAGAGGTGGAAATAGAATCCCTCAGAGTGTTGATAAATACTCAGCTGAATGAAGATCAGTGGGTACAAGATAGGTATCACCAATTATCTCTAATAGATGAAAGGCGAGCCGCTGCTATCTTCCATGGTCGGTTATACCAACAAAGGATCGCCAGATCCTACAACAGAAAAGTCCGGCTACGGCAGTTTAAACAACATGACCTGGTCTTAAAGAAGGTTCTTGATAACCAAGATTAGTCCAAAGGAAAATTCACCCCGAACTGGGAAGGCACATTTGTTGTCAAGGAGGTATTGACAGGAGGCGCTCTCAGATTACATGAGATGGATGGCGATGAATTTTCGCAACTCATTAACTCGGACACCGTAAAATGGTACTATGTCTGAAGTTACCATCAAGCAAACATCCTGGTTATGGATCACCAAATTCTCAGTCAATGCAGGTTTTTTAAACCTTAACTACATACAATTTTCCTCAAACCCATTTGCCCCATCAAGGATAAACACACTTTCCAACCAGTAGCCTGGTTTTTGAATCATCAGATCCTTTACTCCTCACAGGTTTTCAAAACCTTTCACACCTTCAGGCTATCCAACCAGGGATTAAACCCTTCACACCTTCAGTTTATCCAGTATATGAGATTAAACTTTTTGGCTACAAATCGCCTTGTACATGGGGCGAACTACGCTGATCTGATCTCCCCAATACACGGGAGTATGTAGGCAGCCATTTTATATAGTCCGGTCGCAATAAAACAAAAACATTTTTACACCATTCTCACTACAAAAACAACAGAAGCAAAAAAAAATCTCTACACCACTTCGCCACATACAGCGTTAAACCTCCACACCAGGTTCGAACTACGCAGACCTGATCTCCTCTTCAATAGGAGTATGTAGGCAGCCATTCATGGATATGTCTTACCCCCTACCAAAACATAAAAACTTGTTAGTGGTACTGGGACCAGATTTTAATCCATCATAACTTCATCGGCTTCCGACCAAAGGGATGAAACTAACTTACCTCCCCACACAAATGGGAGATTCAGCGACCATCTAAGCTGCGGTTGATTCCTCAAAGAGAAACACCAATCCATAAGAGATGGAACTAAGTGGGCTCCCCCATACAAAGGAGTATCGGCGACCATCTGTGGTGCGGTCAACCTCAGAGAGGAAAGCCATACTCCTCTCCACATCTACATACAGAAACTAGTCCCAAGACACCAAAGATGGTAGGGAATACACACAGATCAATGATCCATTCTGAAAGATCCTGAGACATCTCAATATCCGTCCATTAAGGAGGAGTTCAGAATACAATAAGATCACAAGCCCTGGAGAAACAGGCAAATATCAAGCAAGCAACCAAGCATAACTAAACGGGAAGTGATCAAAATATGTTTCCCAACTATATATAATGTTGTTTGATATATACAATGTGTACTGTACATGACAAAATGGCTAAGCTAGTCTCTGCAGGGAAATACAAATCCATCTACAAGTCGATGTGTATACAGACTATCAAGTCCAATATCGCATCCCTCTCAGAAGAAGGGGGTAAAGCTGTGATCTCCTGCTTAAGGGTCTCCACGTGAGTCAACAGATTTACAGTCAACTGCATGGTGGCACTATGCTCATTAATATACGTGCTCATCTCTGTAATGATGCCAACAGTAAGGGACCTCACTACAGTACTATCTGTAACAGCGATATCTCGGCCAGATATAGCGTTATCCCACTCCACAATCACTACATCTCTAGATGATTTGGCATCATTACGCTTAGCAACAGCGGCATCTCTATAAGCTAATGCCTTATCTCTCTCTAATAGAGCGACGTCTCTCTCATCAAGAGTTGTCAACGCCAAGGCCCTAGCCTGATCTCTCTCAAAGGTTATCAGATGAAGACTCTGTTCTAAATACTGTGCTGAATGCTGGATCACAGTAGCACTCATACTAGGAGAATCTATAAGAGCTACAGGCAACCAAATGAATGGATCCTCCCCAGTGTGAGAATCAATATCCTTCATGGGCTCTCCACCATCTGAATCAATCCCCGACACTGTGGATACTACCGCAGCTGATACAGTCTCTATCTCCATCCACGCAGAATACTCTGTTGAACAGCTCGGATGGCTAACAGAAAACTCAGCACACTTACTCTGATCCCAACAGGCATAAACCCTGGATCTGTCCTCTGCTGACGAATGGCGAGAAGCCAAACGCTGACCTAATACCCCCTCAAAAGGATGCACCTCCTGAAACTAGTCAAACTGTGACATCATAGCCAGTGGGTGATATGTGGTCATGCCCCTCAAACCAGCCAGAGGGAGATAATCCATGCCAAATGCACGAGTAATAAAGCTATAAGGAGAGCTGAGCCCTGTACACGGAAGAATGTCAAATGGATTTCCAATCCCTGCCAAAAACACCGACTAGGATGCAACGTCTACACACTCCGATGGCTGAAAGGAGTAAGACATGGTTATCTCATGGGAAAAATAATACCCATGTCGTCGGAACGTGCCAATCTGTCTCAAGTGTGACATGAACTACACGTATAACATGACCGAGCTGCCTATAAACACCCCTGCAGGATAGGTGTGGCAATACGTGACTGACCTCAGAGTCTCTGCCATAATCATCGGAATAATGGTATGACCCTCCCTGAGAGCTCTCACCGCCATGACAACATCGATGTCTAGCTCATCCATATACAGTGGCATGTACAAATAAGCCACTACATACATCACGAGTACATCTACTCTGGCCATATGCCACTGATCCTCTGGCATGGTGAAATCCCCGAAGTATTGTGCATAACTGTCCACTGAGCCAAATCTGTCTATCAGAAAACGTTGGGATACTACATGACCGGATGTAATCTCATCCTGCACTACTCTACGTCGCAACCCGATGAGGGTCATGAACTGTCGGCACATATCTCTGACAGTCATCCGAGCGTAAGGCCTGTCTAAGGGCAAAGCCGTCAACTACTCATACTCCTTTAAGGTAGAGTCAACTCATGGGTCCCAAATTAGAAAACCTACTCTAGCATGAAATCTACAAAGCCCAATGAAACCTGGAATGTCAGGAGGGTCATGGAATGCTGCAATAGTTGATCTACAATCACCCTATCTAAAAGGGATACACTGTCATACCAAGATCTCAAGCGTGAGGCCACTAATATTGGTGGGGTGTGATCAATACGGCTGACCGTCGAGGAAGACATTTGTGTGGGTCGTATCATAAGACCATCCAAGGGTCAATAATGAATATCTCTAGACATACATATACATGACATAAAACATACATGACGAGTAATAGATGGCAATATGATGTAGGGAATAGAAAACAGTACATACTTTCCTAAGTACATCATTATCTAAATATATCATCTCTGCACAACTAGAAAATATAGGGAAATGGGGCACAGACGCCCTACGACTAACAGAGGCCTATCAAAAGATATAACGAGAATGGGGCACAGCCACCCAGTATCTAATAGAGGCCTATCAAAAGATATAGCAAGAATACACATCAAAAGAAATGAAGAGTGTCGATGTTGACATCATCAATCATGTCCACCTGATGTAACTCCTCTTGAGTTACTAGATCTCCACCAAGAGGGATATCAGGCCTATACAAGGAAGGATCTGCACCGACAAAGCCATATGGTTCATCTGAAGGGCCAGCCCCCGAGCTGGAATGATAAAAAGTATCTGCCTCTAAAGGATCTCGGCTCAAATGTCAGATGAAAAAATGTGCTTGGTCCATCTACCGGGTCAAACTGTAAATATGTGTTAAATGAGTCAGATCTCGGACACAGGCCATCTAATCCGTCATCATCACGTATCCAGGAACCATATCCCCTATGAACTGAGTGGTGAGAGTCTGGGCTCTGATGGAACGAGGGGACCACTAGCGGTATAATGCCTCCCGAGTAAACAGACCCTTTGACAAAGTGTAGCCGTCAACGCCCATCAATGGGATATCATCAACAGGTGACTATAACACAGGCCAATAACGCCTGACAGGAGGCAAGATTGGTACACGAATCTCTCCTATGGTGCTCCTAATAGCACGCTCTCCTAAATAGAGCTCCCATCCGCCATCTGTGAAGAGAGAAATTCGGCGAGTGGACATCATATACTCAACACCAGTCGAGTATCCCTCCTCAAAGTCGATAGTCAAATGGTTCCCAGAATAGGGAACCCATGTGATGGCATCAACTGTCAACAACTCCAACTGCAAGCAACAATGGGTGAAACCCTCAGCTACAGGAACCTCCGCCAAAATGGAGTGATGCCATCACCGTCCTCGTGGATAGGTATCTAAACCTAACACACTAATAGGACGCAAACAAGGGAGCCTCTCATAAGCCCAAAACTGCCAGCACAAAGGTTAACATCTGCTATCAGTCAACACTCTTGACTTGTACATGGGAAATCAAAAGAGAAATACTCATCAGTAGAAATGGATAAAATCCTAGCCAAGCCTCTATTAAGCTTTACGAATGCATGCGCATTCCCCTGAGGAAATAGGAAAAGGTGTAGGAACCCCAATCATACTATCCAATATGGTCCACCTCTCGCGTGGCACTGATCAAAGCAAATGACACCGTGGAAGAGTTATCTGCTATGAAACAACCTTTGATAATAACCAAGAATAATCATCGAAGAATGCGATCCCTGACACTCACATCATCGAGCATGGGCTCACTCAACAGCCCACTCATAGCATCTACACTCATAGGACCCGTATGAACGGTCCTACCCTTGAGCGCCTCAGCCGGAACTCCTAACAAGGATCTAACGGCAGCAAAGGTAATGTTCGCCGTATATGGCACTGGCGCCCCTCCAAACTCCATACCGGTGACAAACTGCCAATCCATTGGCATCATCATCACCTCATAATCCAACAAATAGAGAGACTGAGTCTGGTGAAATCAGCGCTCAGACAATGCCCTAAGGTAACCCTAGGGACAACGGCGGGGGAGGATGAAAAATAATGCCTCAAAGCCCCAACCATGCACAATCTCTTGATAATCAAGATGAAGAGCCTGATACAGGGAGTGTATGCTAAACCAGTTCCCTCTGGGCTGCGTAAAGCTGAGAACCTACATCATAAAATTAAGTCAACATCAGAATCCTTGCTCCTCGTCAATAGGAAAAAGGAAATTTAAATCCAGTTTTTACCTCGTTTGCATGCAAATAAACTGAGGGGTGGTGACTCAAATCATCCAGAAGCTCTGGAATCATCAAGACAATGCCTGGGAAATCCCTACGGGGAATATGAGCAGCAGGAGCTGGAGCCACAGCTGGTACATCCTCCTCCTTGTCCTCAACATCCGGTACATCAACCCAGATAGGACGTATCACCGCCTCTGCCAAACGACGAGGCTGTCTGACTCAACGGGGTCGAGGCATATCAGAAGCCCTCCTCCGCACACCTGAAGTGGTCCTGCAGGAACTACTCGGTTGATCCAGATCCATATATATTTAGACACAAGTCTCTAAATCACCTCAGAAAGGGTGTGGTAAATTCTAACTTAGAGCTTTTCAAATGCATTTTATGACTACATGCATGCATGCATGCAATATTTTAACATACGCCTACTATAGAGTTAAAAATGCATGTCTACCCAATGCCTAGACTTTTGGAAAATTTTGCTAGAGTCTCCTTTGTAAAAAGGACTATCCACATGCACATAGGCATGACTAAGTGGTCATTCAGTAGCACACATACCCACAGTCATAAACATCCTATATGCATACAAATGTCAAAGTCATAATCCATAATGGTAGACTAATTACCCGGATTACTTTGCTTTACTACCTTTGCTCATTTGTCCTCAAATAGGATAAGAAATAGTAGGAAAAGGTGCCAATTTGACTATTTCAAAAGTCAAATTTTTTCACATCATTATATTCAGCATGGTTTAATACTAACATTTACTATGTTGAATATTTTTTATCAAGTTATATATGCATGCATATTCACTACTATGTGTTTAGACGCATTTCATATGAGAACTCATTTTACAACAGACAAAAACTGGAAAAGAAGACATGCATACGCTACCCTGATAGTGTGAAACACTTATACGGTGATAGAATTTGTAGAAAGATGCCCGAACTCAGCAGATCTGAAGAAGAGCTCCCGGATTTCCTGTGTGGGGAAACACAAAAATGACTTGTGAAAGCAACGGGCCACTTAAAACCACCCACGGCTTACCTTAGGTGTACCTGCGGCTCCCCTAAGTGGGTCCCACCCCTCCGGCTCGATCCAATTCAAGTTGCAAAGGAGGTCTCACAAGTTGAAACAGTCAAATCAGGAGGAAAAATGCTACGCAATTGAACGGAAAAGCCTGAAATCCTGGTTTTCAAGACTAAACTGCGGGTCTTTCTATCACTCATTGGTATTCGCCCATACACAGGGTTCTCTATACCGATGATCACAATTATTACAAATAATGGTCGGCAATACCTCATCAGGGTCTGACGTCATCAGTTAGGAGTAGTAACTCCAGAGTAGTTCTCCCTAGCGGGAATTTCATGTGTACAGCCATTGATGCACATGTCAACGAAGGTTAAGTAGCCTTGACGTTATCTTCAGCCGTTGGAAAATAAATCCAACGAAGCGTCGAAAGCTATCTGATGATTTAAACCGTTGATGCACGTGTCAACAAAGGTTAACCAGCCTTGACATTATCCCCAGCAGGGATCTTGGCCGTTGAAGAACATTTCAGTGAGGGTCAGGCAACCTTGACAAAGACAAACTGTTGGCACTAAATTCGATAGATCACTGGGAAGACCTAGCGATACAAACTAGGAAAGGACATCCTCATTGGGGAGGACCGATGATGGAATTTGTTATACACAATCTGCATCAGATAAATACTCATTTCCCCAAAGTCTCTTGCACATGAGAGGAACATTTATGGTGGAAAGGATGCACCAAGGGTTAAAGACTTTGGTGATAGCCCCAAAATCAACATCCTGGTATTTCCTGGGAACTTTGGAAAACACATCCAAGCAGTTCTTCAGAGGCCTCAGTGATCACTCCAGTCCCCATTAGAAGTCATGGGAGCATATAGTTATCACATACCGTTGGAAAATAGTCCAACAAACCACATACATTTGCATCATGCTGCAGTACATTGCATCATGAATAACTTGTCATATTTCAAGTGTCTAGTGTTCTTTATCCTATCCATGCCATTACATTGCATGAATATGATACAGAGGGGCATCTGTAGACACTCGAAAATTTTTGCATTCCTGTTACTAACCTTGTAGGAGGGCAAAGTCATCTTCCAAAGATAACCCTGGAAGTCAAAGCAGAACCGTCCCAGAGACAACCCTGGCATATTCAGTCTTTACCATCTCGAAAACAACCTTAAGATATTCAGTTCCAGTCCCAGAGACAACCCCGGGAGCTTCAGTTTCAACCTCAGAGACAACCCCGAGGAATGCAGTTCCAGTTCCGAAGATAACCCCAAAATCTTTAATTCCATCTCGGAAACAACCCCGAGATCTTCAGTTTCCAATCCCAGAGACAACCCTGGGAGATACAGTTCAAACCTCAGAGACAATACCGAGGCATACAGTTGCAGTTCCGGAGATAACCCCAAAAATGCTTGTTTCAAACCCCTGCGATTAGCTTCAACACTCGGTGATAGCCCCGAGGCACTCAATTCCAAGCTCGAGGACAACCCCGGGAGGACATGCACACCTCAGAGATAACCTTGAGGACATTCTGCACTTACAGCACCCCAATCTCAGAGATAACCCTGAGCAACGACTGCTAAATCATCCTAGAACCGGAGATAACCCCAATGAGGGGCTAAATCATCATTTTGCCATCTCGATCCCACATTCACGCCATCATAACATTTCAACATACACATGCTACACAGAAGTGTCCTACAAGAATCAGAGCTCCAATCCCGAGTGACTAATACACAAAATAGCACACCGGATATAATTTGAAGCTCGAAGACCTGGGCATGGACCCAACTTCCTGACTTCGTACAATCTCTTATCCTATGTCTTTGTGTATCTCTCGACAACAGCATGCCGTAAAAGGTCTTATACACCTCGATCGGATGCCCGGATTGAAGTTTTGAAGGTTCGAGTGGACAACATATTGCACGAGTGAACGTACTTCGACACGGCGGGACCCGCGGAGCCCGAGGCACCCCGGGCAGCCGCAGGTACATCTGCGGCTACTGCAGGTACACATGCAGCTCCCCCCTCTATAAATAGAGGGCTTGGGGTAGCCATTTTCAAGAGAGAAAATGCGAGGAAGCCTTGTCTAATTTGCTCTGTACATACTATAAATTGAGTGCTTTCTCATTTCAAACACTTGTGAGCTTATATTTGGCTACTTTTTACCAGTAAGAACCGAGTGTTCATCCATTTAAAGCTATTGAAGTCTTCTTTGATAGTCTACTGTAAGCCTTCTTACATTATCTAAAGCTTTTTCCTCACTTCTTACACACACTTTTAATCACGTTGAGAGTCGCGCGTGTGTGTATGCTCGGACCGTCGGTCCATGGTTTATTGCATATATATATATATATATATATATATATATATATATATATATATATATATCCGGATCTTAAGCTCACCCCTTATCTTAAGCTCACCCCTTATCCAACTCACCCGAGCTCACCCCTCTTTAGTGACGGACCCGACGACGGTTCGGTCATACAACCGTCGTCTATACTTTTAACGACGGACAACATATAGTATCGCTAAAAGTATAGAAGACGGTTGTATGACCAAACCGTCGCCGGGTCCGTCGCTAAAGGAGGGGTGAGCTCGGGTGAGTTAAATAAGGGGTGAGCTTAAAATCCGGACCGTATATATATATATATATATATATATATATATATATATATATATATATATATATATATATATATATATATATCCTGTCATCAAACTCTGTTTGATTGAGCCTAGATTTTACATCTGCAGCGATTACTGCTTTTATATATATAAATACTTATATATATATATATATATATATATATATATATATATATATATATATATATCTAGACACTCGAAATTTTCTACACATCTGTTACTGACATTGCAGAAGGGCATATTCATCTTTTAGACATAACCCAGGAAGACAGCTCATACCCATTCCAGATACTACCGGAAGCTCAGTTTCAACCCCGAAACACACACCGGGAGTAACAGTTCCAACCTCGGCGATAACCCCGAGGCCTGCAGTTCCAATACCAGAAATTCCACTGGAGAAGACCTATTCATCCCAGAGATAACCCTGAGATATTCAGTCTCAGTCCCAACACTGGGAATAGCAGATTCCAACCTTAGAGATAACCCCAAGGAAGGAAGTTACAGTTCCGGAGACAACCCCGAAAATGTTTGTTTCAAATGCATGCAATCAGCTTCAGAACACTCGGTGCTTACACCGAGGCACTCAATACAAGACCTGGTAATAACACCAGGAAGACAAGCACTCCTCGGAGATGACACTAAGGACCTTCAACACTTGCAGCAGTCCAATCTCAGAGATAATCCTGAGCAACGTCTGCTTTATCAGCCCAAACTGGAGATAACCCCGGTAAGGGGCAAAACTCGTCATTTTTCCACCTTGACGCCACCTCACGCCGTCTCAACATTTTAGACATACATTTCTACACAGTAATGTCCCACAAGAACCAAGAAAAACCAATCCCGAGTGACTATTATGCAGGGTAACGGATAGAATTTGAAGCTTGAAAACCAGAGGGCATTGTCCCATCTTTCAGACTTCGTACAACCTCTAATCCCATGTCATTGTGTAACTCTCGATAACGGCGGTCCGAAATAGGTCTTACATATCTCAGTCGGATGCTCGGATTGCAATTCTGGAAGTTTAAGCTGACATCACATTGCATGCGTGCACGTACTTCGAGACGACGGGACCAGCAAAGCCAAGGGCACCCCGAGCAGCCGCAGGTACACCTGCAGCCTAGTCGCAGGTACACCTGCGACTCCCCCCTCTATAAATAGAGCACCTACGGCTCCCCCCTCTATAAATAGAGGGCTTGGGGTGGCCATTTTGAGAAGAGAAAAGGCGAGGAAGCCCTGTCTAATTTGCTCTGTACACACCCTAAACTGAGTGCTTTCTCATTTTAAACACTTATAAGCTCATATATAGCTACTTTTTACCGGTGGGAGCCGAGTGTTCATCAATTTCAAGTTATTGAAGTCTTCTTTGGCAGCCGACTGTAAGCCTTCTTACACATTTTCAAGCCTTTCTATTCATCTTTGCACACACCGTTCTTCACATTGAGAGTCGTGTTGCGTGTGTATGCCCAGACTTCGGTCCGTGGTTTCATTTCAGTTTATATATATATATATATATATATATATATATATATATATATATATATATATATATATATATATATATATACGGACTAACATTATCGAGTTATGCCTCGATTGAGCCTAGACTTATGTCTGGAGCGTTTAATTGCTTTCATATATATATATATATATACACTTATATATATGAACAATGTGTCGAACTTTGTTCGATGAGCCTGGATTTTACATCCGGTGCATTTATTGTTTTAATATATATATATATATATATATATATATATATATATATATATATATATATATATATATATATATATATATACATTTCGTCCCGCCTAGAGTTTACTTCGTGGCGGTTGACCGTTTTTATAGCTTTCTGTACATTTCGTCCCGCCTGGAGTTTCCTCTGTGGCAGTTGATCGCTTTTACCGCTTTATTTACATTTATGATCCCCCATGGAGGTGCTTCGTGGTGGTTGATCATGTCTGTATATATATATATATATATATATATATATATATATATATATATATATATACCTGTTTATTGTGTTTATATCAATTGCGGCATCATGTGAGCCTAGGAATCATGTGATCACAGATTCAGTCTACTGAATCTAGATTCGGTTCCCGTAATGGACATTTTCAGCTGTAAGCAGCTTGTAAATTTATTCACGGTGTTCGGTTTTCCTTCGATGGTTTCCATGCCCATGAAGAGTTCGGCACTACTTTGTACATTATTTTCTCGAAGATGCTTCGCATCTCGAAAGTAAAAGCAATCAAGCCGAACATGTAATAAAATGGAAGTATCAAAGGTTTTAATTATTATTGAGCACAGGGTTTGAAAAACCTCTTTTTACAAAACATCACTGCCATATCTTGTTTAAAACTGAATTTTTACATAAATTCAAACCCTATGTATATAGGTGCGAACGAGATATAGCACTACTTCCAAATAATAACACATTGACCCACACACACACACACATTCATATAATAGTTTCTTGAAAAGTGCCGATCATCATGGCAACACGGATGTCGGGGGGTGCCTAACACCTTCCCTCCGCATAAGAAAGTCCCCGGACCCTAATGAATCTCGATTTCACCGACCCGTTTAGCAGTATCACATCACTGGGTCAGTGTGCAAATCTTTTCTCGGTTGTGTTGGTACAACCATATAAAAATCCAACTGGCGACTCTTAACAGTCCATCGTCGACATTATACATGTCGGACCTTTTTCACTTGTTTTTTCAAACAAATCTCACTTAATATGAGAACATAAAAAAACAGGGAACGAAAAGGGACAAATAAAATTCCCGACGTCGACAAGTGGCGACTCTGTTGGGGATTTCCAGTAAGAGGACTTAAGCCGCTATTACAAGCTTTTCAAAACTGTTATATGCTTGTGTGTGGATATTGCATTTACATTTATGATGAATGTGTACGAATACATTTTTTTTACTACACCGCAATATATCTACTTGTGATATTAGTGCTTCGCACATGTCATCATTTTCATAAATGGTGAGACACGTTGTATGTGAATGTATGATGTGTGGTTCCTCCACCAGAAGGCTATCATGTCGGTGTTTGATTACTGGACTCGTAGGAAGACTAATTCCAACGAGGCTCAAGAAAGGCACCACCCAAATTCGCTCCAGTTGAAAGATCGGATTAACTTCCCGTTGAGTAAATTACGATGATTTGGGAACCTTCATGCCAAAAAGCTGCGAGAGTAACCTAAGATAGGTCAGCCTCTGATAAACCAAACGCGGAGGAAAGTCTCTTCATGCTTTCTCATTTCAAATTACTTGTAAAGTCAATTACTTGTAATTTACATTCCATATTCATCTCCATTTAATGAGAAATATGAAGAAATATGCGCATATACATATTTAAATTAACATGTTATCCTGTGTTACGAATAGCTAACATCCATTTTACAGGATCATAAATCCTAAAACGGATACATCACATAGCATGTAAACATTTACACAACCCTAAAACTAAACTATGCAAGTTTTGTCGCAGGGAAGCATTCATACCTATTACCTGGTCAAAGTCCAAAAAGGTCACAAGCCTACAGCCAATTATGTCTTCATCTGACCAGTCTAATCCAATTTCTCGCGAAAAATTTGACGGATTAAGTAAACAAATTACAGCTTTGGATGTTCTACTTAAAGAAGTACATCAATCTACTCAGGGTACGAAGATACCCGTACATGCTGAATCCTCTGCACAAGGAGGAACTCAAGGTTCTGATAAAGCCATTACAGTACCTGAACTGCAGTTGGATACGACCAACAAAAGTAATGATGCCGCCCATCTCACAAGAGATCTAGACACCGGTGACATCAGAAAAAAAGTTCTTCAGATGGAAGAAACCCTTCGTTCTATCAAAGGAATTGGAGCACACAAAAGTGTCTCATATGCTGACCTTTGTATATTCCCTGGTGTTCATTATCCAGAGAAGTTCAAAACTCCTAACTTCGAAAAGTATGACGGGTTAGGAGATCCTTACACCCATTTGAAGGTGTTTATTGGAGAACTTGGATCTTATGCAGAGGATGAGAAGCTCAGAATGCAGCTGTTCCAAAAGAGTCTGACTGGAGAAGCCCGTTCATGGTATACCAGATTAGACAACTCAAAGATCCATAGCTGGGAAGAGCTAGCTCACGCCTTCCTTACACAATACAGCTTCCAGTCTCAGATGGCTCCTGATCGGTACCAGATTACCAAGGTCAAGAAACAGTCCAATGAGTCTTTTAGAGAATATGCTCAAAGGTGGAGGCGCCTTGCTGCTCAAGTAATTCCTTCTATGACAGAGTCAGAAATGGTTATGACCTTTATCGACATACAAGAAGCTCCTTTCTATGAAAGAGTCTTAGCTGGCATTGGTAAACCATTTTTTAAAATGATCAAACATGGAGAAATGGCTGAGATGGGATTGAAGTCAGGAAAGATTCAAGACCTAGCTGCTCTCAAAGCTATTGCTGAGCACATCCAATCCGGAAATTATGGAAACAACCCCCGGAGGGTCCATAAAAAGAAAGAGGATGATGTTTCCCTGATACTACAGGGTCAAAAAGGGAATCAGAATATGTCTATCCAACAGAAAAATTACACTCCTTTTCAAGCAAAGTCTTCAAACCCTCCAATGCTAAAAGGTGGAGAAGTCAAACGCCCTCGAGTGTTCACACCCCTAGGGAATTCACTCGAGAACATTCTTACTCTTCTGACAACTTAGAAGAAAATCACACATCTTCTTCCACCAGCCAGCCCTAATGGGAGGGGTTTTAATGCTGCTCGAAAATATGCTTATCATGCCGGGGCACCTGGACATGATACTCAAGATTGTTGGGCCTTGAAACACAAGATCCAAGATTTGATAGACAATGGTGAGATCGTGGTCACCAAACCAGATCGACCTCACATGCAAGACAATCCTCTTCCTCCACACAAAGAGGAAGAGGTCAACATGATTAATTGGAGTAATGGATAAAGTACCAATTTCAACTGTGAAGCATCTTAGATCATCAAACACAGTGTTAACAAGTGGGATTATGCAAAGTTCTAGTTTACGATGGAACGAAGATTAAAGCTCTGTGTAAGCAAATTGAGCAATTGGCCGAACTGGTGACCTATCAGCATCAAGTCACACGCTAATTAATTAGCCAGGAGCATGCTAGTCTCCTTCCCTTGGTTATGAATACTCCCTCGTCACCTTCAAAATGTGAAACATTAGAGGACAAAGTTACGAAGAGAGCAACTGCCAAAGCCCATCGGGATTTTGCCAATAGAAGGGAATTTTCATACCTGAGCCAACCTATGGAGGAGATACTTTAGATGATAATTAATGAAGGAAGAATCACATCCCTTCTACCTCTAATTAATCCCCGTTCAGGATGGTTCAATCCTGATAGAGTATATCAGTATCACTCTCATTCTCGTGGTCACAGCACGGAAGAATGCTGGGCACTCTGCCACCTTATTCAGAATCTAATCGATAGTGGTGTCCTGCAACTGGCAGACAACGATACCGTCCTATTTAAGAGTGAAAATATTTGTCCTACCAAATGGAAAGGACTGGTAGCAGTTATATCCACTGAGGCTGATAGGACTGTTAAACCACCCACAATTCAAAGGAATTAATAATCCTTTGAAAGTGGCTGCTCTAGAGCCAATTAACCTACCATTCCGACCACAATATCTTATTGTCAGCTTACAGAAAGTTCCCTGGAATTATGGAGAAGCTGAAGGATCCACATCTCATACCACTGTTGCAGTGTCGAAGGAAAATCCACAGTATCTTCCCCAACGGGTGATTAAGCCTGCTATTAAATCAAAGGGGAAAATTCCCATGGAGAAGATTGAGAAATTCCTCCGTGCTATGGGTCATAATGAAGCCAAGGTGGTTTTAAGATTAAGAGAAGCTCCACATCAAATTTTAATATTAGACTTGGTTTTAACTTCTGAGGATCACCGGAAGATTCTATTAAAGGTTTTGGAAGAAGCCTACTTACCGAAATCAGTGGATGTGTAAAAATTTCAACATCTGGTGGATCACATTTTCAACAACAATGTGATCTCTTTCACTAATGATGACATACCGCCCGAAGGGACCGGTCATTGCAAGCCGTTACACATTGTGGTTTTGTCCTCCAGATACATGTTAGCTGGAGTCTTGATAGATAGAGGTTCGTCTCTAAATATTTGTCCTTATGCTACATTACTGAAGATGAATGTAAATCTCAAGCAAATTTGAAGTAGCCATACAATCATCAAAGCTTTTGATGGATCCTACCGAAATTCAATCGGAGAGATTGAGATTGGTCCCCATATATTTTGTGTATCTTTTCACGTGCTCAAAATAGATACAGGATACAACCTGCTTCTAGGGAGACCGTGGATTCATATGGCCGGGGTAGGCCCCTCCACTCTTCATCAGCAGCTCAAATACATTATCAACAATAGCCTAGTCACAGTCAACGCTGAATTGGAATATCCTCAACAGGATGACATGCCACTCATCAGTGTCAATTCCAATGTTGTGCCGGTCAGTTTTCATGCTTTGGAAGTAAGCAACACTCAATACCATTCTATTGGGACTCCATTTCCCGTGCCCAAGATTTTTGCTAAAGTTATGGCAGTTACTAAAGAAATGATGTCATTTGGACACCAGCCGGGACAAGGGCTGGGTAAAGAGCATCAGGGTATTAAGCACCCGATTCAAGTGTCCACTCAAGCTGGTACAGCTAGATTAGGATATTCTGCCAGTTCTAGTCACAGGAGTCCACATAAGCATAAGCAGATTCCTTCCACTTCAGCCGCATAGCTATTATCTCCACATGTACATCCAGAGTCCGCACCATCTCCGGTAAAGGTGTCGGCCAATGTAATGGCTATGTTATTTCCTAAGCCGATATCGGTAAAGGATAAGGAAGTCTTTGTTCCAAATCCCAAGGTGGAAGAAGAAGAACGAAGAATCAAACATGACATCGTTTAAATGATGTCAGGCATACGCATCATTGTCCATGATAAACATACAAATAGATACACCCCAGACGATGATTGCCCAGACATAATGGTCATCATTCGGGAGAAGGAGGATGATGATAACCCCTCCATCACTGCTGTCCACCAGGACTTTTCCCTTGCCAATTGGAGCAGCACTCCTTGCATTGGTCGACAAGGGTAAAATGGGCAGGACTTCTTTCTACCCTGTAGATATCATAACTACTTACTTTTCTGTATAGTATTAGCAGTTGTTTTATCCGTACATGCTAACATTTTGTATGATTAAACAGTTTCATATATATTAAGTGAAAGCATATTTTGTTTCAGGACTCTGAACTTAGATGTGCATGTACTTGCTGATAAGATGCCTCTTCTCCACAAGGATTGTATCTTTGATGAAAAGTTGGACTCGGACTTGATGGAAATACAAGAGGACATTGAGGTAGCTCCGGAGATCAAAAAATGGGTCGAAGACAAACCTAAACCTAACCTTGATCAAACCACCTCTTTCAATCTCGGAACCTTAGAAAACTCTAAGTTAATCCAGATTGGTTCAGACCTTACCCCAAACCATAGGAATGACATGGTTACGCTACTAACCCAATTTCAGGATGTGTTTGCATGGTCTCATGAAGACATGGTGGGTTTGTCCACTGATATTGTCCTTCATCGCCTTCCCATCAAAGAGGGATTCAAGCCAGCCAAGCAGAAACTCAGGCGATTGAAACCTGAGTGGAGCCTAAAGGTGAAAGAAAAAATTGTGAAACAATTTCAATCTGGTATTATCATGGTGTCCACATATCTTGAATGGATATCCAATATAGTTCTCGTGCCCAAACCTGGAGGAAAGGTGCGAGTTTGTGTGGATTATCGGGACCTGAATAAAGTTTGCCTTAAAAATAGCTTTCTCGTGCCATTTATCCACATTCTCACTGACAATACTGCTCAATATGGCATGTACTCCTTCGTCGATTACTTCGCGGGGTACCATCAAATCATGGTTGCTGAGGAAGATCGTGAGAAAACTGCTTTCATCATGCCTTGGGGAACCTTTTGCTATAGACGATTGTCGTTTGGCCTCATCAATGCCGGAGCTACCTATCAGTGAGCTATGATGGCTCTTTTCCATGACTTAATGCACAAGGAGATAGAGATCTACATGGATGACATCATTATCAAATCCCAAAGGGAGCAAGACCACCTAGACCATCTCAAAAAATCTTTTCAACAGGTTGTGTAAGTACAACTTGAAGTTGGATCCAGCCAAGTGCGCCTTTGGCGTTAAATCAGGCAAGTTGCTAGGATTTCTAGTCAGCCACAAAGGGACTGAGTTGGATCCCACTAAAATCCAGGGCATTACGAAAATGCCCATTCCTCAGACAGAGAAGGAAATACGGGAATTTTTGGGAAAAGTCAACTTCATCAGTAGGTTCATTTCTCAACTCACAGCAACCTGTGAGCCTATCTTCAAGCTGTTAAGGAAGAACTCCTCCATGAAATAGAATGACGAGTGCCAGAAGGCCTTCCTTACCATCAAAGATTAGCTAGTTAAAGCTCCCATTTTGGTACCACCCAGGGATGATATTCCCCTGTTCATGTACCTGTCCATAAGTGACAATGTCATGGGCTGCATATTGGGTCAGAAAGACGATAGAGGCCGAGAACGAGCTATCTATTACCTCAGCAAAAAATTCAGCATCAGTGAACACAAGTACACTCTGATTGAGAAGACTTGTTGTGCTTTAGCATGGGCTGCTATGAGGTTACAACATTACCTCTATGGGCACACAACCCATCTCATATCCCGCGTGGATCCTCTCAAGTATGTGTTCAGTAAGCCCATACTAAATTGTCGACTGTCCAGATGGCAGTAGATTCTATAACAATTTGACATTATTTATGTGACGCAAAAGTCCATTAAAGGTCAAGGAATCGCGGATCAACTGACCGCTGCACCTTCAGGGGATTTCAAACCCTTGGAAACATACTTCCCTGATGAAGGGGTAATGATAATTCAGCAACACCATCAGTACGATACACGTCAAACATGAAACATGTATTTTGATGGAGCTATTAATATGGAAGGTTCTGGAGCTGGATCAGCTTTAGTATCCGGTATGGGGGAGCAGTACCCCGTTGCCGTCAAATTATAGTTTGTCAGCACCAACAACACAACTGAGTATGAAGGTTGTATCATGGGGCTAAATCTTACCCGTTCAATGGGTATCAGGCGGTTAACTATCTTTGGGGATTCAAAGTTAGTAGTCAAACAATCCACGGGAATCTATCAAACCAACGAGCTACATTTACTGCCTTACCATTGGCAAGTTTTATAGATGGCTTTGGAGTTCGGAGAGATCTCCTTTCTACACATTCCTCGTAATAGGAATGACTTCGTAGATGCATTAGCAACCTTGGCCTCCTTAATTCACATACCTGACAAGGAACATATGCCAAGCGTCACATTAGCCCTACAAAAGGCACCAGCCTATGCGAACTATGTTGGAGAAGTATCAGATGAGCTACCTCCCATCCAACAACCTTGGTATCAGCATATCAAGGAATACTTGCGAGATGGATCCACACCCGCTGAGGCGAGCCTGACTGAAAAAAGGCGGATTCATCGACTTGCTATGAAATTTTACCTGAGCGGAGATGCACTCTATAAGAGAGATGCAGGACTAGGTCTCCTCAGATGCCTGGATAAGGATCAAGCTCAAAGACTCATGGATGAGGTCCATGGTGGACTATGTGGCCCACACATGAGCGGCCCTTTACTTGTGAAGAAGATCCTCAGAACAGGACATTATTGGCTTTCTCTCAAGGCTGATTGCAATGACCACGTCAAGAGATGTTATCAGTACCAAATTCATGGGAATGCTATCCATGCCCCTCCACGGGAGCTCCACAATATGAGTTCACCTTGGCCCTTCTTAATGTGTGGAATGGACGTGATCGGGCCCATTGAGCCTAAAGCCAGTAATGGACATCGCTTTATCTTCACCATGATCAAGTGGGTAGAAGCAGCCTCCTTCCCCAGGGTTACCAAAGAAGTCATCATTGCTTTCATCAGAAATAATATCATTTGTCGATACAGACAACCAGAGGCAATTGTATCAGACAATGCTAAGAATCTCAACAACAAAATAATGGAGGAGTTATGCAGTAAATTCCATATCAAACATCTTAACTCCATCATCTACCGTCGAAAGATGAATGGTACTGTTGAAGCAGCTAACAAAAATATCAAGATCATGCAAAAGATGTCCGCTAACCACAAAGGATGGCCTGACCTATTTCCTCTTACTCTGTTAGCCTACAGAACATCAATGCTTACTTCAACTGGGACAACCCCCTACGCATTAACCTATGGGATGGAAGCAGTACTCCCCATAGAGGTAGAAATGGAATCCCTCAAAGTGTTGATGGACGCTCAGCTGGATGAAGACCAATGGGTATAAGATAGGTATCACCAATTCTCTTTAATAGACGAAAGGCGAACCGCGGCTATCTTCCATGGTCAGTTATATCAACAAAGGATTGCCAGATCCTACAACAGAAAAGTCCGGCTACGGCAGTTTAAACAACATGATTTGGTTTTGAAGAAGATCATCGACAACCAAGATCTGTCTAAGGGAAAATTCGTTCTTAACTGGGAAGGCCCATTTATTGTCAAAGAGGTATTGATAGGAGGTGTTCTCAGACTGCAGGAAATGGACGGCGATGAATTTCCACAACTCGAACACCGTGAAACGGTACTATGCCTGAAGTTACCATCAAGCAAGCATCTTGGTGTTGTATCATCAGATCACCAGTCATTCCGGTTCTTTAACCCTTTATCACATACAACTCTTTTCCACACTTTGCCCCTCAGGGAAACATACTCCTTAAGCCAGCATCCTGGCTTCACTGCGCTCTTATAACTTTGGTCATCCCACTAGGGATTGAACCTCTCGCGTTTACAGTTTGTCCCCCCAAACTTGGGATTAAACTTTTTACCCTTGCAGTTTATCCTCAACCTAGGATTAAACTTTCTTCCCCACAGTTTGACCTGTACATGGGATTAATTTTTCTTCTCCGCAGGCTGACCCTACACATGGGATCACGCTTTTCAACTCGTCTTGAGGGGTGAACTACATTGACCTGATCTCCTTGATACATGGGAGTACGTAGGCAACCATATTTTATATGGCCCGGTCACAATAAAACAAAAACAGCAAAAACACTTCTTCACCCTTTTCTTTACAAAAACAAAAACAACAAAAGCATTCCTACACCCTTTATGAAATAAAAGTATTTAATTTTTTTTTATAATTACAATTCAGTAAATGGTTAAATTGATAAAAGTTAAAGTTATGGGTGATATATGAATTTTCTTTTTTTAAAACGCAAGTGGTTATAAAATATTTATTGTTGTCGGGGAATATTCGTTTAGTCGTGGAATATTCTTTCTGTCGAAAAATATTCATACGACAGCGCAGCCATTTGTGGGCCCCGTAACAGAATAACTGTCGGATGAAGAAAACGACAAATTTGAATTTTTATAAATAACGGCGTAATCATTACCGTTAACACTGTTGGAATACCTGGTGGTTAAAATACAGTAATACGCGTAGTTGCACAGTAGCACACGGTATTGTACAGTATTTTTTTTAATTATTGATTCGTATGTGAGAAGGCACTACTCAATAATTGTTACAGTAATTTCTGTTCAATATTTTATTTTATTGAATCAATAATTACTACGTTGATATTTTATATTATTGTTGTTTCAATAATTGTTGCTGCATAGTATTTTTCATTAACAGATCAATAATTCATATTATTTGAATAATATTATTAGATAGCATTATTAAAAATGTCTAGAAAGCTCTGTCTAAGGAGAGGTTTTGTCATCTAATTGCGCGCTAATAAGGAGAAATCCTTATTGGAAAGCCCCCTCTTTCCTGGGAACGGCCTGGTTGTCATAATTGTGATTCTGTAATATTATTTGTGAATAATTAATTATTGATTTATATGATAAGAAAATATTTATTTTATGTGGATATAAATGATGGATATATTTATTTTTATGTGGATAAAAATGAAGGAATTAATGCTGAGGTATTTAATCAGTATTTTGTCGGTGTGTAGGTATTAAAAATCATCCGTTTATGGATTTCGGATATTTTTGGTTTGGAATTTGGAAAAACTCAAAGCTACAAAGTTGTAGAGAATTCGATTTCAGGCAGAATGGACATAAAATTCGTATTTTTCTGATAAACGATCTATTTTCTATGAATTATTGAAGTTTCAGAAAATAAAATGATTTTTATTAATTTATGGGTGGGACCCACTTTGGTTGGTGTTGATTAAACACATGGGTTGTTAATTTTTGTCTAGGAAGGCATGCTTGACTCAAAATGGTGGGTGGCGTAGATTGGTTTTGAAAATAATAATATTTTATTATTTAGTCTCCTTTGGCGTTCTAAGCATTTTCCTATAAATAGGGTGCTTAGTTAGAATTAAAAATCACACCAGAATTCATAAGTTTTCTCTCTTTTTCTCTCAAGATTATCGAGTGTATTTTGTGAGCATTTAGATATTTGGTGAGTTGTTATTCATCAGTGTAAGTTTCCTTCAGCGTCATATCTGATATCCAGTCAGAAGTGTTGCTCTTTTGAGGTAAAGGATAGTAAGGGATAGTAAGGGATGTTATATTCTTCATAATGATGTTATTCTTTTAATATCATTATACTGAAATATTAGTATGAATTTTATTGTGAAATTTTTACCTTTTTGAGTCGGGATTACTATTCACGTATACGGCACTATTCACGTATACGGCACTATTCATGTATATGGCACTATTTACGTATATGACATTATTTACGTATACGGTACTATGTATGAATACGGAGTACTATTCACGAGTTACTATTCATGAGTTACTATTCACGAGTTACTATTCACGGATAACTATTCACGGGTACTATTCACGACAAAAATTGGTTTCTTTTTCTGACCAAATTATCGTTGATTTATGATTGTTGCTCTTGAAAATAAATGCAGTTGTTGATCATATTGTTTTTATTATCATATATAACATTTTTATAACCCTGATGTTGAATTTCTCTTTCACTTGAGTGTAAAGATGGGTAAATTATTAGTATGATCGTGACTGGGGAATATCTTTGGCCTGTGGTGCAAAGATAAATTGTTAACTTATATGATCATGACCATTGAATTTATAATTGAATATCTTTAGCTTAAGTGTAAAGATGAATTGATTAACATGGTTATAATTATTGTTTATATAAATTCTAAAATGATTATATATTTCTTTGAGATATGAATATATTTGGCATGTAGTGCAAATATGAATGGTTGAGGAATATCTTTGGCCCGTAGTGCAAAGATGAATTATTGATGAATATCTTTGGCCCGTAGTGCAAAGATGACCTGTTGTTGAATATCTTTGGCTTGTAGTGCAAAGATGACCTGTTGTTGAATATCTTTGGCATGTAGTGCAAAAATGGTCTGTTGATGAATATCTTTGTCCCGTAGTGCGAAGATGAATTTATTAATATGATATGAATATGAACTGTGATTTGGTATAACCATGATCTTTGATGTTTCAGGTGATAAAAATTATCTTTGTCTTGGATGAGAAAAGGAATTTAGAACAACAATTACGATTATGAGTTATACATGTGATTGTGGACAGAAATTGTTGATTGATGTTACAGGGATAAAACATTGTTGGTGGACTTTTAAAATGGAGAAGATAATAGACTTTATAGTCTATTTGACTCTTCTAATGGATTGCTCGTTCCGCTGCAACTATGGTTGAAAAATTTTATCAACTACCATATGTTCTAAATCTCTGATTTATTACTGTTGAAGGCTATTGATAATTTATTTATCTTTAGTTATGATATTCTTTACTGGGCTATTTGTGCTCACTCATTTTGCTTCACAATTCCTTTCAGGTAATAAGAGTGTAACTGGGTCTAACGAGGATAACAGGAAAAAAAACGGTGGTCTCTAGCTGTGGAGGTTCTCCCTAAGCAGTATAAAAAAGTGTGTTGTATTTTATACATCATTTAGTAGTTATATTTGGTGAATCCAATAGGGTGAGGCGAACTCAACGTTGGAATGGTGTTTTGCCACTATCATACAAGATGTCTAATGACATATAACCTCGTGTCATCATAAGACAAGGGTGTACTCATCCACTTGCTGAGTATATCTACGAGCACTACCTATATAATCTCGGTGTTTGTTTGAAGTATAATTCTCAATTAGAGACAGTGGAGATATTGATATGTCAAGAGAAGACTCACCATTAGAAAGTATATGATAGTAATCTTCTCATTTTTCTTTGGGGTCTATTGGGTCAACCAAGGATAATTTTGTGGACATATGATATCTATCATAACCTAGACGCATGGCCTCCCATGTACGAAGGTTTCCTTGAGCACTTCCCAAAGATTCTAATTTCTAAAACAGTTTTTGACTATACCTTTATGTAAGGTGCCATTGTGACGTGCTATCCAAGGTTGGGATGAGAGTCACAGTTGGTATATATTTGTATCAAAACTCACAGCATATGTTTGTATTTTGTATGAGAATTGTGATAATGAAGTTGTAGTTGTTTTCTGTATGTATTTGGTGACTCAGAATTGGTTGGGTGGAATGGACCTATTTTGGGGTTGTCACATTTGGTATCAGAGCTTAGGGATATGGTCTCTGGCGGAGATCGGGGAATAGAACTAGGAAGGGAGAGACGAGTAATATCCTTCGCTAGTGTGTCCTACCTAAGCTTATTTGTTGGTCAGTCATAATATCGGGATATTTTGTGATATGTTAATTTGTTCAATTAACCCTTGTTTTGAAGCTGTATTCTAGAATGATATCTGAAATACCTGAGATGAGCAATGGAGAAATCATGATGACAGGGAAGATGAAATCTGAAATGAAAGCAAGGTATTCTCAACTCTTTGAAATACCAGGTACGTAAATTTCGGGGACGAAATTTTATAAGGAGTGGAGATTGTAAGACCCCGAATTTTATGAAATAAAAGTATTCAATTTTTTTTTAGAATTACAATTCAGTAAATGGTTAAATTGATAAAATTTAAAGTTATGGGTGATATATGAATTTTCTTTTTTTTTAAACGCAAGTGGTTATAAAATATTCATTGTTGTCGGGGAATATTCGTTTAGTCGTGGAATATTCTTTCTGTCGGAAAATATTCGTACGACGGCGCAGCTATTTATGGGCCCCATAACAGAATAACTGTCGGATGAAGAAAATGACGAATTTAAATTTTTATAAATAACGGCGTAATCGTTACCGTTAACACTGTTAGAATATCTGGTGGTTAAATACAGTAATACGCGTAGTTGCACAGTAGCACACGGTATTGTACAGTATTTTTTTCAATTATTGATTCATACGTGAGAAGGCACTGCTCAATAATTGTTACAGTAATTTTTGTTCAATATTTTATTTTATTGAATCAATAATTGCTACGTTGATATTTTTTATTATTGTTGTTTCAATAATTGTTGCTGCACAGTATTTTCCATTAACAGATCAATAATTCATATTATTTGAATAATATTATTAGATAGCATTATTGGCAATGTCTAGAAAGTTCTGTCTAAGGAGAGGTTTAGTCATCTAATTGCGCGTCAGTAAGGAGAAATCCTTATTGGAAAGCCCCCTCTTTCCTGGGAACGGCCTGGTTGTCATAATTGTGATTCTGTAATATTATTTGTGAATAATTAATTATTGATTTATATGATAAGGAAATATTTATTTTATGTAGATATAAATGATGGATATATTTATTTTTATGTGGATAAAAATGAAGGAATTAATGTTGAGGTGTTTTATCAGTATTTTGTCGGTGTGGAGGTATTAAAAATCATCCGTTTGTGGATTTTAGATATTTTTGGTTTGGAATTTGGAAAAACTCAAAGCTAAAAAGTTGTAGAGAATTCGATTTCAGGCAGAATGGACATAAAATTTATATTTTTCTGATAAACGGTCTATTTTCTATGAATTATTGAAATTTCAAAAAATAAAATGATTTTTATTAATTTATGGGTAGGACCCACTTTGGTTGGTGTTGATTAAACACATGGGCTGCTAATTTTTGCCTAGGAAGGCATGCTTGACTCAAAATGGTGGGTGGCGTAGATTGGTTTTGAAAATAATAATATTTTATTATTTAGTCTCCTTTGGCGTTATAAGCATTTTCCTATAAATAGGGTGCCTAGTTAGAATTGAAAATCACACCAGAATTCATAAGTTTTCTCTCTTTTTCTCTCAATATTATCGAGTGTATTTTATGAGTACTTAGATACTTGGTGAGTTGCTATTCATCAGTGTAAGTTTTCTTCAGCGTCATATCCGATATCCAGTCAGAAGTGCTGCTCTTTTGAGGTAAGGGATAGCAAGGGATAGTAAGCGATGCTATATTCTTCATAATGATGTTATTCTTTCAATATCATTATACTGAAATATTGGTATGGATTTTATTATGAAATTTTTACCTTTTTGAGTCGGGATTACTATTCACGTATACGGCACTATTCACGTATACGGTACTATTCATGTATATGGCACTATTTACATATATGACATTATTTACGTATACGGTACTATGTACGAATACGGAGTACTATTCACGAGTTACTATTCATGAGTTACTATTCACGAGTTACTATTCACGAGTTACTCTTCACGATAAAAATTGATTTCTTTTTCTGACCAAATTATCGTTGATTTATGATTGTTGCTCTTGAAAATAAATGCAATTGTTGATCATATTGTTTTTATTATCATATATATCATTTTTATAACCCTGATGTTAAATTTCTCTTTCACTTGAGTGTAAAGATGGGTAATTATTGGTATGATCGTGACTGAGGAATATCTTTGGCATGTAGTGCAAAGATAAATTGTTAACTGATATGATCATGACCATTGAATTTATAATTGAATATCTTTAGCTTAAGTGTAAAGATGAATTGATTAACATGGTTATAATTATTGTTTATATAAATTCTGAAATGATTATATATTTCTTTGAGATATGAATATATTTGGCCTGTAGTGCAAATATGAATGGTTGAGGAATATCTTTGGCCCGTAGTGCAAAGATAAATTATTGATGAATATCTTTGGCCTGTAGTGCAAAGATGACCTGTTGTTGAATGTCTTTGGCCTGTAGTGCAAAGATGACCTGTTGTTGAATATCTTTGGCATGTAGTGCAAAGATGGTCTGTTGATGAATATCTTTGGCCCGTAGTGCAAAGATGAATTTATTAATATGATTATGAATATGAACTGTGATTTGGTATAACTATGATCTTTGATGTTTCAGGTGATGAAATTATCTTTGTCCTGGATGAGAAAAGGAATTTAGAACAACAATTACGATTATGAGTTATACATGTGATTGTGGACAAGAATTGTTGATTGATGTTACAGGGATAAAACATTGTTGGTGGACTTTTAACATGGAGAAGATAATAGACTTTATAGTCTATTTGACTCTTCTAATGGATTGCTCGTTCCGCTGCAACTATGGTTGAAAAATTTTATCATCTACCATATGTTCTAAATCTCTGATTTATTACTGTTGAAGGCTATTGATAATTTATTTATCTTTAGTCATGATATTCTTTACTGGGCTATTTGTGCTCACCCTTTTGCTTCACAATTCCTTTCAGGTAATAAGAGTGTAACTGGGTCGAACGAGGATAACAGAAAAATAAAACGATGGTCTCTAGCTGTGGAGGTTCTCCCTAAGCAGTATAAAAAAGTGTGTTGTATTTTATACATCATTTAGTAGTTATATTTGGTGAATCCAATAGGGTGAGGCGAACTCAACGTTGGAAGGGTATTTTGCCACTATCATACAAGATGTCTAATGACATACAACCTCGTGTCATCATAAGACAAGGGTGTGCTCATCCACTTGCTGAGTATATTTACGAGCACTACCTATATAATCTTGGTGTTTGTTTGATGTATAATTCTCAATTAGAGATAGTGGAGATATTGATATATCAAGAAAAGACTCACCATTGGAAATAGTATGATAGTAATCTTCTCGTTTTTCTTTAGGGTCTATTGGGTCAACCAAGGATAATTCTGTGGACATATGATATCTATCATAATCTAGACGCATGGCCTCCCATGTACGAAGGTTTTCTTGAGCACTTCCCAAAGATTCTAATTTCTAAAATAGTTTTTGACTATACCTTTATGTAAGGTGCCATTGTGACGTGCTATCCGAGGTTGGGATGAGAGTCACAGTTGGTATATATTTGTATCAAAACTCACAGCATATGTGTTGTTGTATTTTGTACGAGAATTGTGATAATGAAGTTGTAGTTGTTTTCTGTACCATGTATTTGGCAACTCAGAATGGGTTGGGTGGAATGGACCTATTTTGGGGTTGTCACACTTACACCAGGTTCGTACTACGTAGACCTTATCTCCTCTTCAACAGGAGTACATAGGCAGCCATTCATGGTTCGATCTAACCCCCTACCAAAACATAAATACTTGTCAACGGTACTGGGATCAAACTTTAATCCACCACATTTCATTTGGCTTCAGACAAAAGGAATGAAATTACCTGAACTCCTCCCAAATAGGAGATTCGGCGACCATCTAAGCTGAGGTTGTACCTCAAATAGCAACACCAATCCATAAGAGATGGAATTAACTAGGCTCCTCCTAATTAGGAGTACTGGCGACCATCTGTGGTATGGTCAATCTCAAAGAGGAAAGCCACACTCCTCTTCACATTTCCATACAGAAACCATTCCCAAGACACCAAAGAGGGTAGGGATATACACAGATCCATGATCCATTCTGAGCTATCCAAAGATAACTCAATGCCCATCTAGCAAGGAGGAAGTCAGAATACATCAAGATCACAAGCCCTGAAGAAGCAGGCAAATATCAAGTAAGTATTCAAGCATATCTAAAAGGGAAGTGATCAAAAATATATTTCCCTGTTATATATAATGTTGTTTTATATACACAATGTAAACTGTACATGACAAAATGGCTAAGCTAGTATGTGTAGGAAAATATAAAGCTAACTACAGATCGGCATGCAGGCGACCTAGCAGATCTAACATAGCATCTCTCTCCGAAGAAGGAGGTAACGTCGTGGTCTCCTGTACAAGAATATCCACACGAGCCAGCAAGTCCGAGGCCATCTGCATGGTGACGCTATGCTCATTAATATATGCACTCATCTCGGCAAGCATGCCAGTGGTAAGGGACCTCACTGTAGTACTATCTGTGACGGCTACATCCCGGGCAGATATGACACTATCCCGCTCAACTATCACTGCATCTCTGGCTGATCTGGCTTCGTCCCGCTCAACAACAGTGGCATCTCTACGAGCTAATGCCTCGTCTCTCTCTAACAGAGCTGCGTCTCTCCCATCAAGAGCTGTCAACATTAGGGCTCTAGCCTGATCTCTCTCAAAGGTCATCAGATGAAGACTCTGCTCAAAGTACTATGCTAAATGCTGAATCACGATAGTGGTAGTACTGGGAGAATCTAAGAGAGCTACTGGAAACCCAGTAAATGGCTCCTCCTCGGTCTGAGAATCAATGTCCTCCATGGGCTCTCCACCATCTGAAGCAATGCTCGGCACTGTGGATACTACCGCAGCCGATGAAGTCTCTGTCTCTATCCACGCAGAATACTCTAGCGAATAACCCGGATGGCTAACAAAAAAATTAGCTATCTCACGCTGATCCCAACAGGCATACACCCTGGATCTGTCCTCTGCTGATAGATGGCGAGAAGCTAAGCATTGACCTAACGCCCCCATCAAAAGGATGAAAGTCCTGGAACTGGTCAAACTGCAACATCACGGGCAGTGGGTGGTAGGTAGTCATGCCCCTCAAACCTGCCAGAGGGAGTAATCCATGCCCGGAGCATGAGTAACGAAACTATATCTCGAACTGAGCCCTGAACACGATAAGATAGCAAACAGATCTACAATCCCAGCTAAGAAAACGGACCAAGATACAGGATCTATACACTCCGTAGGCTGGAAGGAATACGATATACCAATCTCATGGGTGAAACAATACCCGTGTCGTCTGAATGTGCCAATCGGTCTCAAGTATGACATAAACCACACGTACAGCATGACCGAACTACCTGTGAATACCCCTGTAGGGTAAGTACTGCAAAACGTGGCCGACCTCAGTGTCTCTGCCATGATCATCGGAGTAATGGTACGACCCACCCTGAGAGCTCTCACTGCCATAATAATGCTGATGTCTAACTCGTCTATGTATCGTGGCATGTACACGTATGATAATGCACACAGCATCAATGCATCCACTCTAGCCAAATGCTACTGGTCCTCTGGTATGGTGAAATCCCCAGAATACCGAGCATAGCTGTCCTCATAGC
This sequence comes from Panax notoginseng, assembly GCA_016801055.1. Lineage (NCBI taxonomy): Eukaryota > Viridiplantae > Streptophyta > Magnoliopsida > Apiales > Araliaceae > Panax > Panax notoginseng. Next base: position 67,257,878 of record CM029019.1, read on the forward strand.
CAAATATGTCAATCAAAAAAAGCTGGGATATCACGTGGCCGGATGTGATCTCATCCTGCACAACTCTCTACCTCAGCCCGGTAAGAGTCACAAACTAATGGCTCATGTCACCAATGGCCATATGCACACAAGGTCTGTCAAATGGTAGCATCATCAAACGTGTATACTCCTCCAAAGTCGGAGTTAACTCATGGGTCCCAAACCGAAAAACCTGCTTCTCCGGTACCCAGTGCTCCAGCATGCCCTCCACAAATCCTGCTGGAACTTGAAACATCAAAAGGGTCATGGTATGATGTAACAACTGATCTACGGTCACCATATCTGAGGGTGACATACTATCATACCAGTATCTCAGACGGGATGCCACCAATAATGGCAGGGTGTGATCTATGCGGCTGACTGTCGAAGAAGACATCTATGTGGGCCGTATCATAATACCATCCAGGGGTCAATGCTGAATATCTTTGGACATACATACATATGCGTAACATGATACATGCATAACAGATAATAGATGGCAATATAATGCAGGGAATATAAGATATTGCATACATTCCTAAATACATCATCATCTATATACATCATCTCTGTACAACTAAAAATACAGGAAAATGGGGCACAGACGCTCTACTACTAATAAAGGCCTATCAAAATATATAGCGAGAATGGGGCACAGCCACCCAATAACTAACAGAGACCTATCAAAAGAGATAACGAGGATACACATTAGAAGAAGACAATTGTGTCAATATCTACATCATTAATCTTGTCCACCTGATGTAACTCCTCCTGAGTCACTGGATCTCTATCAACAGGGATATCATGCCTATACAAAGGAGGATCTGCACCGGTAAAGCCAAATGGGTCATCTGAGGGGCCAGCTCCTACGCTGGAAGGATCAAACGAATCTACCTCTGCCGAATCTCTGCCCAAATACCGGATAAAGAAATGTGCCCGGTCCAGTCACTGGGTCAAGCTGTCAATCTGTGTCACATGAGTCAGATCTCGGACACAAGCTAGCCAATCCATCATCATCATGGATCCTGGAACCATATCCCCCATGAACTGAGTGGCGAGGGTTTGGGCTCCAATGGTACGAGGGATCCACCAATGCTGGAATACATCCTGAGTGCAAGGACCCTCTGACAATACAAAACCGTCAACACCCAACAATGGGATATCAATGACGGGTGACTACGACACAGGCCAATAACGCCTGGCAGGAGGCTAGATCGGTATATGGATCTCTCTTGTGGTGCTCCTAATAGCACGCTCTCCTAAATAGAGCTCCCATCCTCCATCTGTGAAGAGAGGAACCCTCCGAGTGGAAATCACGTACTCGACACCAGTCGGGTACCCATCCTCAAATCCAGTGGTCAAGTACTCCCCAGAATATGGAATCCATATGATGACATCCGCTGTCAACAACTCCAACTGTAGGCGACAATGAGTGAAACCCTCATCTACGGGGACCTCCGCCAGTATGGAATGATGCCATCTTCATCCTCGTGGATAGGTATCCAACCCTAATACACTCACCGGACGTAAACATGGGAGCCTCTCATAGGCCAAAAACTGCCAACACAAAGGCAAACATTCGCTGTCAGTTAACACTCTTAACCTGTACATGGTAAATGACAAGAGAAATACTTACCAGCAAAAATGGGTAAAATCCTAACCAAGCTTCGGTCAAGCCCTGCGAGCGCATACGCATGCCCCAGAGAAAATAGGCAAAGGTATAGGAGCCCCAATCATACTCTCCAATACGCTCCATATGTCACATGGCGCTGATCAAAGTGAACGACATCGTAAAAGAGTTATCTGCTATGAAACAGCCCCTAATGATCATCAGGAACAATCACCGAAGAATGTGATCCCTGACTCTGACATCAGCTGGTATGGGCTCACTCAATAGCCCACTCATAGCATCTGCGCTCAAAGGACCCGTACGGACAGTGGGGTTAATATCCGCCGTGTAAGGCACTGCCGCCCCTCCAAACTCCATACCTGTGATAAATTACCAATCCATCGGCGTCATCATCACCTCACAGTCTAGTAAATGGAGAGACTGAGTCTGGTGAAACCAGCGCTCAGACAATGCCATGAGGTAACCCCAGGGACAACGGCGGGGAAGGATGGAAAAGAATGCTCCAAATCCCTAATCATGCACAATCGCTCTATAGTCAGGATGCAGAGCCTGGTACATGGAGTGAATGTTGAACCAGTTCCCTCGAGGCTGTGTAAAGCCAGGAACCAGCAAAATACAGATCGATATCAGAATCCTTTACTCCTCATCAATAGGAAAGAAAGAAGATTAAGATCTAAGCTTTATACCTCGTTGGCATGCAAATACATCGAGGGATGTCTACTCAAATCACCAAGAAGCTCTGGGTTTGCCACCTGAATACTCGGGAGGTCCCTACGGGGAACTTGCACAGCAAGAGCGGGGTCCGCAACTGGAACATCCTCCTCCTCGTCCTCAACGTCCAGTACATCAACCCGGACTGGACGTATCACAGCCTCCACCAACCGACGAGGCTGTCTAACGGAACGGGGTCAAGGCACTTCAGAAGCCCTCCTCCGTACACCAGAAGTGGTCCTGCGGGAACTACTCGATTGATTTGGATCCATAATATCTGGACAACAAGTCTCCAAATCACTTCAGAAGGGGTGTGGTATCTTCTAACCTGGAGATTTCTTTTCAAAATGCATCTAATGACTACATACATGCATGCATTATTTTAACATACGTCTACAGTAGAGTTAAATATGCATGACTACTCAATGTCTACGTTTTGGAAAATTTTGCCATAGTTTCCTCTATAAATAGGACTATCCACATGCACATAGGCATGACTAGGTGGCCATACAATAGCACACCTGCCCACAGTCATATACATACTATTTACATTAAAAAATCAAAGTCATCAATCCATAAGGGTAGCCTAATTACCAGAATTACTTTGTTTTTTCACCTTTGCTCATTTGTCCTCAAATAGGATAAAAATAGTAGAAAAAGGGTGCTAATTTGACTATTTCAAAAGTCAAAATTTTTCACATCATTATGTTCAGCATAGGTTAATACTAACATTTACTATGTTGAATATTATTTATCAAGTCATTTGAGCATATATAATCACTACTATGTGCTTAGATGCATTTCATGTGATAAGTCATTTTCCAACAGACAAAAACTGGAAAAAAGTACATGCATACGTTGCCAGGACAGTGTAGAACACTTGTAAGGTGACAAAATTTGCAGAAAGACGTCCGAACTCAGCAGATCTGAAGAAGAGCTTCCTTAGCGGTGCAACTTAAAAATGACTTATGAAAGCAACCTGTAGGCATTTAGTATCCACGGTTGGCCGCAGGTCCACCTACGACTGCTGCAGGTGTACCTACGGCACCCCTACGTGGATCCCACTCCTCTAGCTCGGTCCAGTTCGAGTTGGAAAGGAGTTCTCACAAGCTAAAAAGGTTAAATCAGGGATAAAAATGCTACGCGATTGAGCGAAATAACCTGAAATTCTGGTTTTTTTAGGCCCGACTATGGCTTTCATATCATTTATTGGTATTCGTCCGAACACAGGGTATACTATACTGATGATCCAAGTCGTTGCAAATTCCATTCGGCAATACCGCACAGAGGTCCAATGCCGTCAATTCAAGGTTGTCACCCTAATCCTTCCAATAGATCCCCAACGGGGGTTACAACGCATGTTCTGCTGATACACACATCAGCGAGGATTAAATGGATCCCCGGCGGGGGTTACAACGCATGGTCATCTATCCACAAACAGATCCCCGGTGGGGGTTACAACGCATGTTCCACTGATACACACATCAACGAGGATTAAATGGATCCCTGGCGGGGCTTACAACGTATGGTCATCTATCCACAAATGGATCCCCAGCAGGGGTTACAACGCATGTTCCGCTGATACACACATCAACGAGGATTAAATGGATCCCCGACGGGGGTTACAACGCATGGTCATCTGTCCACTAACAGATCCCTGACTGGGGTTACAACGTATATTATTCGTTGACACACACATCAATGATAATCCAACGAGTATCCCCGGCGGGGGTTACAACGCATATTTATCATTGGTGCACACTTCAACGAAAGTCAAGCAACCTTAACTTCAGTTCAACCGTTGGCAGATCAACCCAACGTCGCATCGAAAACCATCCGATTAGTTCATCAGTTGATACACACATCAACAAAGGTCCAACAGCCTTGACATTCATTCCCAATAGGGAGTTCATCCGTTGTTATACACGTCAGTAGAGGATCAAATGGATCCTCGGCGGGGGTTACAACGCGTGGTCAACCGTTGGTTCACACGTCAATGAAGGTCAGGCAGCCCTAACAACACATACAATTGGCAGTAAATCCAACAGAACATTGATATGTCCTGGCGATACAAACCAAGGAGGATCAACATCATCGGGGAGGATCGATGATGGAATATGTTATACACATCCTCAAATAGACGAAGTTTTATCCCCACAGATCTCTTGCACACAAGAGGCACATCTTTGGAGTAAAGTCTGTATCCAGGATTAAAGACTTTGGTGATAGCCCCAACGTCAACATCCTAATAGGTTTGTACCACACATCCAAGCTTGTCGTCATTACCATCACCAGTAGAAGCAACGGGGAGACGGCAATCATCCCCAGCAAGTGGAAAATCAATCCATATGCATCATCCACATGCATCAGACACTTGCATCATGTTGCTCCACATAGCATCATGCTTATCTGTTGCATTTCAAGTGTCTAAGATTCTTTATCCTCTCCATGCCATTACATTGCATGAATATGATAAAGAGGGGTATCTGTAGACACTCGAAATTTTTTGCACACCTGTTACTGACATTGCAGGAGGGCAGATTTATCTTTCAGACATAACCCTGAAAGACAGCTTATACCCATTTCGGATACTACCGGAAGCTCAGTTTCAACCCCGGAACACACATCGGGAGTAACAGTTCTAACCTCGGCGATAACCCCAAGGCATGTAGTTCCAATACCGGAAATTCCACCGGAGAAGACTGATTCATCCCGGAGATAACCCCGAGATATTCAGTCTCAGTCCTAACACTGCGAATAGCATATTCCAACCTTGGAGATAACCCCAAGGAAGGCAGTTACAGTTTTGGAGATAACCCCAAAAATTCTTGTTTCAAATGCATGCAATCAGCTTCAGAACACTATGTGCTTACACCAAGGCACTCAGTACAAGACCTGGCAATAACACCAGGAAGGCAGGCACTCCTCAGAGATGACACTGAGGACCTTCAACACTTGCAGCAGTCCAATCTCAGAGATAACCCTGAGCAACGTCTGCTTTATCAGCCCAAACTGGAGATAACCCCGGTGAGGGGCAAAAGTCGTCATCTTGCCACCTTGACGCCACATCACGCCGTCTCAACATTTTAAACATATATTTCTACACAGTAATGTCCCACAAGAACCAAGGAAAATCAATCCCGAGCGACTATTACGCAGGGTAACGGATAAAATTTGAAGCTTGAAGACCGGAGGGCATCGTCTCATCTTCCTGACTTCGTACAACCTCTAATTTCATGTCATTGTGTAACTCTCGACAACGGCAGTCCGAAATAGGTCATACATACCTCAGTCGGATGCCTGGATTGCAATTTTGAAAGTTCGAACGGATATCATGTTGTATGCGTGCACGTACTTCGAGACGGCTAGACCCGCGAAGCCCGAGGCACCCTGGGCAGCCGCAAGTACACCTGCGGCTCCCCCCTCTATAAATAGAGGGCTTGGGGTGGCCATTTTGAGAAGAGAAAAGGCGAGGAAGCCCTGTCCAATTTTCCCTGTACACACCCTAAACTGAGTGCTTTCTCATTTTAAACACTTGTAAGCTCATATATAGCTACTTTTTACCGGTGGGAGCCGAGTGTTCATCCATTTCAAGTTATTGAAGTCTTTTTTGACAGCCCACTGTAAGCTTTCTTACACATTTTCATGCCTTTCTCTTCATCTTTGCATACACCGTTCTTCACATTGAGAGTCGTGTTGCATGTGTATGCCCAGACTTCGGTCCGTGGTTTCATTTCAGTTTATATATATATATATATACACACACATTTCGTCCCGCCTGTAGTTTACTTCGTGGCGGTTGACCGTTTTTACAGCTTTCTATACATTTCGTCCCGCCTAGAGTTTCCTCCGTAGCGGTTGATCGCTTTTACAGCTTTATTTACATTTCCGATCCCCCATGGAGGTGCTTCGTGGTGGTTGATCATGTCTGTATATATATATATTTACAGCTTTTATATATATATACACCTGCTTACTACGTTTATATCAATTGCGCCATCATGTGAGCCTAGAAATCATGTGATCACAGATTCAGTCTACTGAATCTAGATTCGGTTCCCGTAATGGACATTTTCAACTGTAAGCAGCTTGTAAATTTATTCACGATGTTCGGATTTCCTCCAATGGTTTCCATGCCCATGAGGAGTTCGGCACTGCTTTGTACATTATTTTCTCGAAGATGCTTCGCATCTCGAAAGTAAAAGCAATCAAGCCGAACATGTAATAAAATGGAAGTATCAAAGGCCTCAATTACTATTGAGCACATGGTTTGAAAAACCTCTTTTTACAAAACATCACTGCTATATTTTGTTTAAAACTGAATTTTTACATAAATTCAAACCTTATGTATATAGGTGCGAACAAGGCATAGCACTACTTTCAAATAACAGCACATTGACCCACACACACACATTCATATAACAGTTTCTTAAAAAGTGACGATCATCGTGGCAATACGGATGTCGGGGGGTGCCTAACACCTTCCCTCTGCATAAGCAAGTCCCCGGACCCTAATGAATCTCGGTTTCACCGACCCGTTTAGCAGTGTCACATCACTGGGTCAGTGTGCAAACCTTTTCTCGGTTGTGTTGGTACAACCATATAAAAAACTAACAACAGTCCATCGTCGACATTATACATGTCGGACATTTTTCACTTGTTTTTTCAAACAAATCTCACCTAATATGAGAACACAAAAAAATAAGGAACGAAAAGGGACAAATAAAATTTTCGACGTCGACATATATAACTGTTTATAGCTTTCATACAAACTGCTATATCATGTGAGCCTAGGAATCATGTGATCAAAGATTTAGTCTACTGAATCTAGATTCGGTTCCCGTGATGGATATTTTCAGCTGTACATGGCTTGTAAATTATTCACGGTGTTTGAATTTTCTTAGAAGGCTCTCATGCCCACAAGGAATTCGACACTGCTTTTTATCTTGTTTTCTCGAAGCTGTTTCGCATCTCGAAAATAAAAGCAATCAAGCCGAACACACAATAAAATGGAAGTATCAAAGGCCTCAATTAGTATTGAGCACAAGGGTTTAAACAAACTTTTTTTACAAAACATCACTGCTATATCTTGTTAAAATTGAACTTTTATACAAATTTCAAGCCCTTTGTATATAGGTGCAAACGAGGCATAACACTACTTCAAGATAATTGCACATTGATCTACACACACACACACACACACACATTCAGATAATGGTTTAAATTGAAAAGTGGCAGTTGCCGTGGTAACACGGATGTCAGGGGGTGCCTAACACCTTCCCTCCGCATAATCAAGCTCCCGGACCGTAACGAATCTCGATTTCACAGACCTGTTAAATAGTGTCACATCACTAGGTCAATGTGCAAACTTTTTCTTGGTTGAGTTGGTGTAACCATTTAAAAATACCAACTGGCGACTCTTATAGTCCAATCGTCGACATATATATGTCGGACCTTTTTACAACTTATTTTTTAAAACAAATCTCACCTAACATGAGAACACCAAAAGTCAAGAACTGAAAAGGGACAAATAAAAATCCCGACATCGACAATTATTTTTGCACAAAAGCTTTTCAAATAAGTGATTTACAATGATGCTCTTCATGGTCTCATATACTAAAATCGTTTCAAAATCAGCTCATTGTCAATAGTATCAAAGATGTCTCTTCCTATATACGTGACATACAAGAATTCATCTACCCATCTCTCATCCTATTATGCAATGACGTTTTAATAAGATTTATAGTTGAAAATGCTATTTCAAAGTTTGCAATTGTAACTAGGTAGAATTAATACCAACTTTACCAGTAAATATGAATAGAAAGCCTCAATAAGAAAAAAAAAACAAAAAACAAAAGCTAGGAACAAGTTAACAACTACTTAATTATTTACATATAGAGTAGAATAATTGAAATTTCTTAAGGTATAAGAATGTAGAGTACCTTAATTACCTTCTAATTTGTCATGTAGCATATCGAGTATTCCAAGCCTTGATTAGAAAATTCGAATTGAATATGATCCAATATTACTGGAGATTTTGTTGTGTTTGTATTTTTTAATGTCAGAGAGTGAAATGAACAGTAAATAGTGAAAAAAGTTCTTTTCTCTTGAAGTTGAATATGATCATAATCTCGAGTGTATTACACTGAAGTAGCAGTACATTATTTGAAAAGTTTTAGTCATTAGTCTTAAAAAAAAATTAAAACTTCAGTGGAGGCTGGAGCCTACACTCGCCCAAGTGTAGTTCCTCCCCTACTTATATAGTATATTCAATTATAAGAAAAATACCAAATCAATGTGATGATAGAACATCATTTAAGATATATTTTGACGCAAAAAATTTAAGACTCGTAATATTATCCATATTGTAAACCTGTTGGATTCCAGAATGCAGAATTATTACACTCGAAAGCATATTCTGTTTTCGTAATAAAGAATTTCGAAAGCATATTCTGTTTTTGTAATAAAGAATTTCTCTTGTTGACTAGATCAAAGTCTTATCACTAAGAAAATCAACTTTGCTTGAGAAGTTAACGCGTAAATTTGGTTAAATTACTCTTTGTTGCTCTAGAAAATTGAACTTTCTAAGGTTAGAAATTAGAATATTACACTCTGTTTCTGAATTTTGAACAAAAAAAAAGAATAAAAAATTTAAAGTTTTTCTTTGCGTTGTTTCTGAGTTTTTAATAGAAAAGAATTTAAAATTTAAAATTGAGGACATGAGTTGTAATTTAAAATTTATTATATTAAAAGTTGAGTATAATATGGAGATTATAAAAATATTACTTATTCCAAATTCTTTTCGGTCCAAATCAGGCCAATTTTGGACGGAAAACTTTAGCAGAAAAAGTGGTCAAGTTTTCTTTTATTTTCCGTTTATTAAAATACTCATAAACAAAAGAATTGGGAAGAAAAATTAAATTTTTCGTCTATTTCTTTTTTTTTTCTGTCCATTTTAAAACTCAAAAACAGAACGTCATATATTATATGACTTCCATTTCTTATACATAAGAAACAAAAATTAAATTTTACTCCCTTTTCCTTCTCTCAAATCTCAATCTCCAAGAGAAAGTCTCATGAAATTTCTTTCATTAGATTATTATTCAAAAAGATTTGTATAGGGCTCTCAAAGAAAAGGACGTAACTCATAATGTCACGCAATCTTAAAAGATTTGCATAGGGTCGTTGCCTATTCTTAATTTTTTTTTGTTCATTGGCAAAAGGAAAATCTTATTGAAACCAAGTCTTACAACTTACAAAGTTACAATCAGGGGCGGCCATAGGGGCAGTCGGGGCGTGCCCAGAGGAAATTTTGCGATATATATATATATATATATATATATATATATATATATATATATATATATATATATATATATATATATATAGAAATGATCAAGTAAGGGATCCCTTACTTTCTAAAAATAAGAGACTTTTTTTTTTTGCTTTTTTTTTGCTTTTTTTTTTAAAAAACAACTAAAAAAAAGTTTAATATTTTATAGAACTGAAATTTTTCCATAATAAAATGTTTTGGGCGTGTTTTAAAAACCTATACCAAAAAGTGGTGGTACAGTCTGCCCAGACTGTACATACATGTTTTGTTATGCGTACCCAAATCACACTCAAAACACTGTATTATGAAAAAATTTCAATTCCATAAAATATTAAACTTTTTTTTTAGTTGTTTTAAAAAAAAAAGCAAAAAAAAAAGCAAAAAAAAAAGTCTCTTATTTTAATAAAGTAAGGGATCCCTTACCTGATCCTGACCCTATATATATATATATATATATATATATATATATATATATATACACAAATGGATCCTGTCCGGACTCCCGGACAGGTCCTAAAATACGGACTTTTTTTTTTTTTTTTTTTGCTTTTTTTTTTAAAATAACTAAAAAAAAAGTTTAATATTTTATGGAACTGAAATTTTTTCATAATACAATGTTTTGGACGTGTTTTGAATACCTATACCAAAAAGTGGTGGTACAGTCTGCACAGACAGTACCACCATGTTTTGTTATACGTACCCAAATCACACCCAAAATACTGTATTATGAAAAAATTTCAATTCCATAATTTTTTTTTTTTTTTTTAGTTGTTTCAAAAAAAAAAAGCAAAAAAAAAATAAAAAAAAAAAGGTCCGAATTTTATAGAGTCCGGGATCCCGGACTGGATCCGGACCTATATATATATATATATATATATATATATATATATATATATATATATATATATATTTCTTAAAATAAGGGACTTTTTTGCTTATTTTTTAAAATTCGGTTAAAGTTTAATATTGATGGAACTGAAATTTTTCCATAATACAATGTTTTATATATTGTTACCTTACATGGTGGTAGTTATAGTAAAATGTTTTGTTATGCGTACCCAAATCACACTCAAAACACTGTTTTATTTCAATTCCATAAATGCAACTTTTTTTAAGTTGTTTTAAAAAAAAAAGCAAAAAAAACTTATTATAATAAAGTAAGGGATTTACCTTCACTATATATATATATATTTATATAATATATAGTATATATATATATAAATATTGCTATATATTGCGAAATTTTATGTCGAATTGACAATTGAAACTTATATAATACATGATATTAGTAGCAATTATAGTAGGACCCCACTTACACATATCTTCAAAAATGTTATCACTGAAATTTATCCACCTAAATAACAATAAAAAAGGCGACGTAAATATTCGCAATATATATAATTTCCCTCGTAATAATTACTCCCTCCATTTCGAATTATAAGATTTTAAAAGTCAATTTGAAATATTTTTAAATTTAAAATTGACGTGATTCATTTAATTATTTTTAAAACAATAAATATTATTAGTAGTACGTTTTAGGTAGTTTATGATATTTGTAATTGTATTGACATAAACTAAATTAATTTATCTCAATTTTGAGTTTGAAAATGTTTGAAATTGACTTTTTAAAAGTCAAAATTAATCTTATAATTTGAAACGGAGAGATTAATATTTTATCCATTTCATAAAAATGTGTTTCATTGTCTTCGTAAAGCTTTTTATTTTTATTTTTATTTTTTATAATTCTAAAATTTAAATTAGTGTCTAAATTTAATTTAAAACAATTATAATCATAATTATTACACGCAAAAAAAATTGTAAACTTGAATTTAATGATATATTTACATTTCATGTTTAATTTTATTCTTAAATTTATTGAGTATTTATTTTAATAGTAATGATATGACAGTGTAATTGTGATGATAAATTTAAAAATATTGTGTCGTTTTATACTAACAAAAAAAGTGAATTAAAAATGTGCACTATTTTCTTTCTAACATCGCAAGTTAATAATATGTTTGCATTTTAATTATAACATGTCACAAGAAATTAACAACTCGTTGTATATATTGTTTAATTTTTCAAATGAAAATAGATTAACATTTTATATTAAAAACATTATAGACAAAATTTTATCACTCGCAATTTATCTAGAATTTCTGTATACATAGGCTAATTTTTCCCCACAATTTTTTCAATTTATAATACTACCTATTTCAAAGAAATTCGGCCCCAAAATTGAAAATTTTTTAGTTTGCCACTGCTTACAACTGCAGCAGATTCAAAAGATGTGTATAGGACCACAATGGAATACAAAACATCATACGTTGGAAATAAAAAATCTAAAACATGTTTTACAACATGACAATAACATAAGATCGAAACATGCTATCAAAGTCCCGTCATGCATATGTTCAAAATTTTACTGTGGACCACCTTCTAGCCGTTCCATCAAAACAACCCCAAAGCCATGTTGACACCCTTGAACCTTGAAGTATTCCCAAAAGAAGACAACACCATGCTGCCCCATACAACCTTATTATACAACACCACCTAAAACGAAAAAAAGTATCTGATGCCTGAACTGAACTTCTGCACTTGCCTTTGTTTCACGAAAGATGGTCATTAAAATACAACATGTTACACTTAGACCTCTCTCCATCTAAATGTACCATAATTTCTCAAGATATTCGCTACCAATAGCATAAAAATAGTACATGAGTAGTTCAACAACGCATCATGAAAAGGGAAATAATTAAGAACCCAGCTACAAAATGAGGAGGCATGAAATGTATTTTTATTTGTCTTTATCTAATACTCGAACTTTCTTTGTTAGAAATGTATTTATCTTTAAAATCCCATACAACAAAGAGTTTATTAATTAAATCCACTATAGAACCAATTACAAATTCTCACTTGCCAAGCAATCATTGAGTGTAGGGATACTTTGTTCATGTCTGAAGAAGTTATCAGGGTCAATCACAGACTTCACTCGTATCAACTTGTGAAAATTATTTTTGAAGTACTTCTTCCCCCATTTACTGGCTTGAGCATAGCTTGTCCTACCATTTTCACTGTTTACTCCCAAATCAAGATCCAAATAATTCACATATGCAGTTCTTGGTGATTTGGAAACATAAGGCCGAAAATATCTGTATAAGCTTTTGAGCCATTTAAGCCGTTGCGTCGCATTTGCGTCCAAAAATACTCCCATGTTTATCATATATAATGTTCCAACCCTATGTGGAAATGGAAGTGAAGACTCAGAAATCTCATCCATCCTTCCCCCGAATGGTGTAAACTGTAAGAGTACTGCTTGTGGTGCAACTTTAAACATCCTTTTCCATATCCCTATTAGGCCTTCTTTAGAAATCGGTTCTTTAGCAAAGTCTGACTTTCCTTTGAATGAAAACCTAGGCAAAGCAGATCTATTCAACAAAATATCAGGAGATGTTCCAACTGAATAATTGGAGAAAAAAGGCGCGGACTCAATCCAGCTGACTTCATAACAATCTTCTCTCACCAAACCTAATTCTGGAAATCTTTCTTGTATCAATGGGAGTAGTCTATCTACTCGACCAAGGAATAAAGATTCAAATATTATAATTATCGTTCTTTTATCTTCACGAGTACTTGAATTGCTCTGTATACTTTGTACATAACATTTGATATCTAGATGTTTTGGAAATTTCGGAGCAACATATTGCCATCGATGGAAAATATTTGTCGCATTTTGTTCTAAAGTTCTGACGATTCTAAAAATAGTCACAACTTTTGGAACATGGACAAATTTTAGTTTCCACGAAAGAATGACTCCAAAGCTAGAACCACCACCTCCTCTAATGGCCCAAAACAAATCTTCCCCCATCGAGTTTCTATCAAGAATTCTTCCATTAACGTCGATCAAACGAGCATCAATTACATTATCAGCTGCAAGACCATATTTTCGTCTTATCATGCCATACCCTCCTCCACTGATTAATCCACCAACACCCACATTAGCCCAAAGACCAGCTGGAAACCCAAGGGTTCTACTCATCGTACCGATTTTATAGTAAAGTTCACCAATAGTTGCACCTGCTTCGACCCATGCAGTAGCACTTTCAATGCTTACATTTATTGATCGAAGATTAATCATATCAAGCAACACAAATGGGGCTTTTGCTACGTAAGATTGACCTTCGAAGTCATGACCTCCACTTCGAATTCTAATTTGCATGCCATTTTTTTTGGAACAAAAAATGACAGTTCGGATTTGGGATTCATCTAAGGGTGTAACAATGACAAGAGGCTTAGGGGTGTCCGGCGTTATGAACCGCAAATTATTTATGGTCAACTGCAAGATTGTTGTGTAGGAGGAGTTTTTCTGGGTATAAATAACTTTGGAGATTGAGGTGGAGTTATTAGAATAACATGAAAGGCATTGAAGGAACTTTTGGTGACTATTATCAGCAGAAGCTGCTGCCCATGAAAATGTTAGCAACAGAAGAATGAAGACAGCAGAAAGTAGGGAAGCGGAATATTGAATACTCATTTTTTTCCTATTAATTACTTCTGATTGTTATATAGTAGGAGAATGATATGCTTTCTATTTATAGTGCCTTAAACAAGTTCGGAAGACCAATTCTTAATAATAGAATGAGACATTAACCTAATGAAGTAACATTCTATTATTCTATGTGCATGAGAAATTTAGATGGTCCAATTTTTCTGCCAAAAGAGATCTTGATTCCTGGTAGTTCAAAATGACAGTATATTTGGGAAGTCTATGAAAACAATTTGTATTTGCATTTCAGATGACCTGTGTTATACAAATAATATAAAATTTCAACTCTCACCTATAAAAATACAACTTATTTTTACAGACGGCCTAAAAGAGGTGCCCATTTTATACTTTCTCGAGTCAGGATCAAAGTTATCAGGAACCCTATCTGACCTACGATTTGTGAAACGGTAACTATCGTTTCGCGTTCGGAATCGGGATTGTAGAAACATTTTGTATTTCATCATAAGTAACGTTTCCCGTAACGATTTCGTTCTGTGTACCGAATCGATTCACGTTCTTGGTATTAAGGATCGTGCCAAAAGAAACTGGATGGTGAACTTTACTGGAAAATAGGAGGAACACTGCAGAAACAAAACAATTTTTTTTTGGTTTTTGTGCTATTTTTAAAGCCTTGACTCCAAGTCTTCTCATAAGAAACATGGTAAATAATTACCTTACGCGATTTCCCCGCTAACACATCCCTAATTCAGACGCTACTCTACATGAAAGGGAATATAATGGTTGTAATTTGTGTTGTGTTTTCATCATGATTTGCTCATATATTATTCTTTTTTCTGGCAGTGAAACCAAAAAAACTGCTACGAAGAAGCTTCCTTAGGTTTTTCCTAGAATTCTCCGCTTCTTTTTGTAAACTTGCAACAAACAGAGTCGAGTTGAGTTTGTGTTCCCAAACTTGGCTAGGCTACATTTAAAACTCGAAATATATACTCATTTGTAATTTGGGAACACGGAATTTTAATCCTCCCTATACCCATCGTAAAATTACCAATAAGTGATCGATGTTGCCTTGACGGAAAATCCGGCAAAAAAGAAAAGTCAAAATGCACTACAAAAAAATGGTAATTTTGCAACAAACAATTATTGTTGCTAAAAATGTGAAATTTCGTTGCCAAATGCCATTTGCAACGATTTTTCGGCTATTGGACATTTCGTTGCGCAATGAGTATTGCTAATTGTCTAGCAAAGAATTTTTTTTCGTTGCAGAAAATAATATATTTCGCAACGAAATTTTGTTTTCGTGTAAAATCATAGATTATTTAGCAACGAAATATTTTGTTGCAAATTTATTAATAAATTGTTACTGAAAAATAATTTTCGTTGCAAAATACGCTTAATTGGCAACGAAAAAAACTTTTTATTTACCAACGAAGATAAAATTCATTGCATTTGATACACATTTACCAAAGATGTTTGTCGTTGATGAATAATATTAAAATTGTTGCCTTGATTGATTTTCGTTGCTAATTGTATACTTTTTAGTAACGATATTTGTTGCTAAATGTATAAAATAAACCGATCATATATTAATTTGCAACGAAATTTTTCGTTGTCGTTGGTTTTTTTATGGATAATTATGATCAATTAGCAACGATACTATTCGAAACTGATTGTTTTTCGAGCAACAAAAGTTGTCGTCAATTAGCAACGACACTATACATTGTCAAATCTATTATCAACTTTATTTTTTAACGAATGTCAAAATTATGTTACAAACAAAATAAATCATGACTCAATAACCCCATAACAAATTATGACATAAATACATAAAGCTCAAATATTATTAATTAAAGCATCCAATACATGATCATTCATCATCTTTACAATCAACTATCTATTATAAAAGAACAATCAACTATCTACAAAACTTTTTCTTCAAATATGCAAACTATCAGAAGGCCGAAGGATAGATCAAAAGAGGCAACATCTACATATATACCTTCCTGAATTTTTATAAGATAATTAAAAAAAATCATTTGTTAGTAATCAAGTTCATAAAACGTAATGCAAGTTATTAGACATACCAAACTTCCAGGAATATGAGTCTCGCTGTATATAGTATGTGACGCCCCCAAATCCAAGTCCCTTCGAACCTCGGATTCAGTCCGCCACGATACTACTATCGTCCAACTATTTATATCGTTTATTCACAACTTAATGAATATAACTTTACTTATTACAATTTAGAATATAAATTCTTTCCAATTTCAGGATCTATGTAATGACCCCAAACTTTTATAAGTTTCACAACTTGGTCATTTACTATTCCTGTTTTACATAACATTCGATGTTATAAAAATATGCGGAATAATTTAAACTTTTTCAATCTCCTTTGAAATATAATCTTTTATTGATCTTAACTTGAATCAATTACAAATTTCTGAATCAATTTATTTTATGATTCATTCTATTCGAATTACTGTATAAATATTTACATCTCAATTCGAATTTCTCTATGTAACATGTAGTATAACTTAACATGTATTACACCGTACAACTTTAAAAGCTAACATGTATTACACATCGTAAACTACTATCAAGTATATCTACTAGAACCTAAACATGATTCAAGAGCATCTATTTAAACAAATGAATCAATCTCCTTTGATTCTATTGATCTTTATCAATCAAGTAACACGTAACCTTTACCGTGTATCCTTAACCTGCAAAAGTGGTTATTTGCAAGGGTGAGCTCGACAGCCCAGTAATTCTAACAGTTTTCATGCAACACATATCATATAATAGCATATTCAGTTCATGCATTCATAATCAATTAATATTTACTACGCATGTTACTTCACACATAACAGGCATAGAGATTTACTAACATAAGCATATCATCAAAGATCAACTTTCACATGTCATACATATCTCATATGCATTTCATATATTTACATCAACATTTGAATAGCATAATATAGCTTAACTAACAGTTTATCAAATTCATATAACAAATAAGAACTGAAAGACTTACCTGATTTGTAGTTTATGAACTACGAGTTAACTGCTTAACGCTTATCTGCACTTCGTGTATTCCCACACAATTATATAATCATGGATTCATATCCATCAGTAACATATTTCATGTATTCTCAATGTAATAACAATGTTACATTGTTCTCTAACTAGGTTCGTAAAACCTACACTTCACTTTCTTGCCACATTCTCAGAGTATCTAGGTCCGCATAGGTATACCTTAACCATTCGGACATGACATCAACATCCGTATATCTCTATCACACACTTGACTCGCTACGTGATCGACATATTTAAAACTCGTATAGGTAAGTTCAAACGTACATATAAATGCCTAACCTAGTCGTAACTTCAAACAACATCACATATACTATATATTAATAGCGCAATTCATATTGTTATGATACCACAAGGTCAAACAACGTATTTTTCAATCATTACATTATATTTTGAAAACATTCCTTTGGACTTAACTTTTGAAAATCATAATTAACATTCATCTCTATCACATAACATGCTTCTTAACACATTTCATAGAATATTGGTCATATATTATAAGTTAAAGAAATCATATAAGCATGCTTCAAACATCAGATCAAAAACAGATCACACAATTGACTGCAGCATGGCGCAGCTGCGCCGTGGCTAAGCCTAGGACAGGCGCAGCTGCGCCGTCCCCTGGCTAAGCCTAGACTCAGCTGATGCCTTGTGGTTTCTGTCCCACTCTTACATACCACAATACTTATAGTTTGACATATATGCATGCTAGAAGCTTTCACATACCACCTTACCATTTTTATGTTCATCTTTACAAGTTCTAAATTTACAACTTACATGGTCTTTATATCGGACTTTCATATATCTTAAGTAACTCAAGCCCATGCTTCAAGGTAAACTACTAAAGTCATGCTATCACATAACAAGCTCAAACAATACTAAGTAGGCATGCTCGTGCTTATAATACACATGTAAACTTAGTCACATAGTCTATACTTTAGAAATTCATTTCCTTGAATATGCGTGCGTAGGTGAAATCCAGGTTTTATCACATGATGCTTATGTCAACATGTCTATAGGCATAATGAATCTTAATATACATGCTCACATGATCATAATGTAACTCACACAGTGTTTGATGCTATCATCTTACACATTCTAAATTTTTCATAAGAATCGCACTAAGTCAACAAGGTAACTTAGTATATGTAAAGTGCCTCGTAACCACGATTCTCATGTATTAGAGCACCTATACAAGTCACTTAAAAGTGTTCAAATGATGGGAATATGGACATCCTATATATAGGTCCAAAAACTCTCGGTTTGTCTTTTGAAAATAATGTAGCCTTTAATCATATATGTTATTGTGTGCTCAACACTTTAAGCATGCCTTTCATGTCAATATAGGCCACATGACTACGTTCACAAAATCAGAATATATACATGCTATGTAGGCGTCAAGGTTCAAATCCAAGACCATAAGTTTTATTTTAAAATCATACGTTCTCCTTTCATAGTATGGACTAACATGGCCATGAAAGTTCATGAACACATACTATAAGTTAATACAAACTCTTATGCATGTCTAAGTCATACAAATGCGCTTGTAAGGTCAGAACACATGTTACACATGTATCAAAGTTCATATCAAAACTATAAGTTTCATTTTAAAACTATAAGTTCTTCATCAATAATGTATACTATCATGCATATGTCATGTCATGATACTCATATATACATGTTATACATGATATCATGTTATCTTAAGTCATAGTAATTGACCACACTCAGCAGATTCTTAAAACAGAAGGCTCAACTGAACTCAGAGGATGGCGCAGCTGCGCTGCACCCTATTTCAATTTGGGCGCAGCTGCGCCATGTCTGGTTCAGGAGCAGAAGTAGACTCTATTTTACAGAGTCTTAGCTAACTTAATTTCTAACGATTTTAAACTTGTTCCAACTATCATAAAAGAGTTCATATATGTAAGTGAACTTCTTCAACACATAATAACATGTTAATTCATCATGCTTGACATATGAATTTAAGAAATTCCAAGAATCAAACAAGACCCATTTCAAGAACATAATTAGAAATTATACCTTCTTGAGCTTGAATTGGACCTCCTACACTCTAAGTATACTCCTATAGTAGCTCAGCACTTAAACTCTCAAACTCAGACAATCACCAACATCAAAACTAAAAATCAAGCTTCTATTTATAAAGGAAATTTGGACTAGGCAATGGAATTATACAAGATTGGAGTCCATGGTGTAAAGGGAGGAAACAAAGGTTTTAAGGGAGTTGTTCAACAACTCAATACCAGCCACCTTGCTAGCCATGATCACCTATTCTATAGCCACTTGGAGAATACGTAAAGAGAGTTTAGGACACTGTTCATTGTACTTGGTAACACTCAATTTGGGACAAGAGCAAATAACTCAGCAACTTGTTATTCTAAGGCTTGGTTTGGTTCTTTTAATCCCCATAATGTAATATTAAGGTACAATTGTTACCATATTAGGAATTTAAAGATAAGTTTTATACTCACCTCATATAATCCATGTACATTAAATACATGTAATAAAATATCACAGTTAGGTATAAATGTCCGGGTTGTCCCATAATTATCTCTACTATCCACATAACCACATTATAACATTATTTGATATTAATGCTTATCTACACATTTATTTCCTTCCCAGTTTCTAGAATATACAGATAATCTATTATTTTTGTATTAAAATGCAACACATTGCTTTATTGTACTACTTGGCACCTTATATCATTAGTACCAATTAAATGCCACACCTCACGTATTCTTAAGCCGTAGGTCTACTGCTCACGTTTTCCATATTACCCCTAGTAATATTATTTTAATGATTATACCCACATTAATATTTTAATTGGGATAAACATCATTCAGTTGGGTAATTTCAACCCATTATCACATTTTAATATCACAACGATTAATTAATATTAATCATTTCTCTTTCAAATATCAACCCTTTGATATATTACAAAACTAAGTAATATATTAAAACATCAAATATTAATTAACATATTTCTTTTCAACAATTATCATGCATTCCTCTAATAAATAGAATATAATATTCTATAATATCCCTTAATTAACCAATATTTAATCCGAGTTAATTAATTAACTCCTATTCAAATCCATTCATGGACAACTTAACCATCACTTAAGATTTTTATTATCCTTATGAGTCCTTAATACCCATTTCTTAAACTTTAAATTCAAAAAAACTGATTTTACAGATCGGCGCAGCTGCGCTGGTCATAGGCTTGGTAATGGCGCAGCTGCGCCATACCAAATTTCCAGGCAGACAAGTTCTGCATTAGCAGAACTGAAACCTTACACTTCTAAACACTTTACACATCCTCCTTAAGCGTTAACTTTACTAACATCAATCCTTTATTTGGTTTCACATCACCAGTTACTATTTACCTTAATAACTTAAGGATCACACTTCGAGTTTTAAAACTTTATTTCCCTTATTAGTTTAACCAACTATACATATCCTTTACGGTTTCATACCACCAATAACACAAAAACTCGAATGTAACACCTACATACATTCCTTTCATCTTCGCTTCTTGCCGTATATTGAATTACGTAATAGTTCTCTAATCACTTCAAAGGTATATCGATTATCTACTCTCATCAATATCGTACATATATACCAGTCTAAACCTAGCACGCGTTGAGCCTTTAATAGTATTTAATATAGTACACTGAGTGATTTCCCACAAACAACCAACAAATTAGTTTTCGTCTCGTCTACACTGTTTTCACAGTGAGTTAGATCGGTTGCTAATTCGTATATACCTCCTATCTCTGAAAGAATCGTTTAGCCCAGCTCCTATACGTCAACCATTAAAGAGTATGGTTGCACTGCCTTAGACTTAATATGTACTCGTACAAATACTCAAGAAATTGGTGATTATCAAAGATATTTAATGTCACCACCTTACTATAATAAAATAATTTCACATAAATTATTTAATATCAATAGATAAATTCTTATCCATCTTCTTACTAATTCTTCTCTACAATATATAATAAATATATAATAATAATATATATTCATTACACACAACATTACATATTACATAGCTCATATTACCCTATGTAACACAATACCACATACCTTGTAACACATATATATATACTCGTTCGAACCCATCTCATTCTTTAAGATTTTATTTAATAAATTCTTGTTAGTTCCCAGAGGGCATAATAGATCTAGAAGGGGGGTTGAATAGATCCTTTTTATTTCAAATACTTTTTAGGTTTATTTTATATTGCTATTAAATTAGCATATGACAAACATAAGAATCTTTTCAAGTACATCGGAATAAGTAAAAGATCCCCTTCATTGATATATTCATAATTATATATACATGGTTCGTAGAGTTTGTTTGGTTGTAAGCAGTTAAAACATACATAGTAGTTATAGCAGTTATAGTACATAATGTAAATGATATAATGTAAAAGACACATGGGGATTTTAAGTGGTTCAGAGACTCAAGCTCCTAATCCACTCTTCTACTTTCAACTAGCAGGATTTCTACTAAGGAAGGGCAGCACCCTGAATCACTTAGATTCCTTCAAGGCCAGCAGCCTTGGGACTTCAGTTCACTAAGAACTATTCAAGACCAGCAGCCTTGGAACTCCTCTAGCTCCCTAGGAACTCTTCAAGCCCAACAGGCTTGAAACTTCGTTTAGTCCCTCCGGAAAAGGACCCCTCAGGCCCTGGCTTCATTTAGTCCCTTCGGACAAGGACCCCTCAAGCCCTGGCTTCTGTTGAGTTGTTTGTTTGTTTGTTGGAGTGTTGGTGCTGAGCTGTTAAGATGTCTTCACGCTCTAAACATCTTCTGTACTTAGCAGCTTGGCGTGATCACCCTTGAAGTGTAGTTGAGTGTTGTATGATGCTCAGCTTCTTCAGTTACTCAACCACTTTGGATGATCCCTTGATGATTGCCTTGAAGATCTTTCCTCTTGATACATGATGGCTGCATATAATGAGTTTTTAAGATGACTGTAAGCTCTTCTGCTAGCTAGGTACTTAGAAACTTTCTCATGCTTGCCACCATGATGACGTTTGTGATCTCCCTTCTTTATACTTGATGTCTTCTCATGATGGACCTTCTAAGTTGACTGTGAGCTCTCCTCTATGGTACTTAGAGTCTTCCCATGATGGACACCAAGATGGCATGATGCTCAACTTCTTTCTCTCGGCAGTTTAGAACACTCTTCAAGTAGTAGAACTGTCACTTCTATATTGTAGAACTCTCACTTCTACTTCTTTCTCTGAATGTCTCTAAGTATTCTTGGTGGATCGTAGAGTGAGCCTTCGGACTCACTATCTCACATTGTTTAGGTCAGTCCACCGTTACTCTAAACTCGGCAACCTCAGCAACCTTTGATCTTTGAAGCTCATCCTGATTTATACTCCTTCCCAATACTCCCGTTGGAAAGTAGCCGTTGAAAGCTATTCAAATATCTTCACAGATCTCGAGTTTCTTGAGGTAGACTGCTGATGTGATAAGTCATACTTTCTCTGACTCTACAGTCTACTTTTTCACCTACCCCGTCAGAGATGTTGCTTCATGCCTCAGGCAGGTCGAAGACTTTATTTCCTCCTTTTGATCCCTCGATCAGAGGTTGTCCTTTTGCATCGATGCTCTCAATAAGCAATTGTCCGAATACTATCCTTCAGATTGAACTGTTGCCAATGCTTCAGTCTTCAGCTATTCAAACTCTACGATTCTGATGCATGTCTTCGAGGACCTGATCATAATGTTTTGTTAAGTGTTGCTCGTTGACTGGTAGAGTTAACACTATGATCTTGAAGAGTGTTGATTGGATCTCTAATGTAGAACACCTCTTCCTTCTTTTGTGCAGTGCTTCAACACTTCTGTTTGCTTCGACTATTCTCAAAGACTGATGGCCTAACTCCTTGCTCTAGTCCCCTCTGAATAGCAGGACACTTCAGATTTATGGCACGTCCAGCTCGCTTTCTCCTTGTGATCTCCCGTTCACTTATCATCAATGGACTGACCCTACGCTTAATCACTTTAACCTTATTCTTCAGAGGCTAACCAGTATCTCGGTTCACTTTTCATCAGTTCTTTCTTTGTTTGGCAAACACTACGATCTCGGTTGCTTCCAAGATCGTTGTCTTCTTTTCACTTGACAGCTACTGCACTTGCTGACTTTCCTTAGTTAGTTACTGAAGTCTTCTAATGATCATCTTGTGGAAGACTTCATCTCGAATGGCTTCACAACTCAATCTTGATGCTGATTGGGTTGGTGCTTAGATCTTCTGTTAGCTTGCATGCTATTCGTTAAGTACTCTCTGGTTCCCTTCAGGTGGGATGTATCTTTGTAGTGCCAACCAGAGGCTTTGTTCCTTTGGATGTTCTGGGAGTGCTCATTTGTTGAGAATCCTATTTGCTCTACGATTCTGCCTTGGCATTGTGAGCACATCTTTTGAGGTCGTAGTTCTGCACTCTACGATTCAGCTTCGGCTTTGCAGAAACTACGATCTTGAGATCAGATCTTTGACACTCTACGATTTCTCCCTTGTGCTTGGTGTCTTCATCTGATCTTGCTCGACTACGATCTCTGCATGTAATCAGTAGACTCTACGAACTCAGAGTGTGATCTACGATCCTTGACTTGGCTTAGGCATCAGTAAACTCTACGACTCTGAGTGTAGTTTACGTTTCTAACTTGGCTTCGACAGAGGTTCGGTCGACTCGTAGGCAGGCTGTATCTACGATTCAGAACATAACTTCGGCTCCAAGGAAGTTCTTCTCGATACACTATGATCCTTCTTCGTTTCTCCTGGCAGTTTACGAACTTCGAGATCTACTATCTTCCAGACTACGATTCTGCCTCGATAGCTCTCGAGTTATCCTCGACTCTCCTGGCAGATTTCGATTTCTGGTGCAGTGCTCGACGATCAGACAAGCCTGTCTATTACATCATAAGATCAACCTAACATGCTTGATCTTTCTATGTTTATAGTCCTTGTACATCATTTCTTTTTAAGGACTTTACAAAGCTGTTTTGCTTATGTAGGATCAACCTAACATACTTGATCAATTCATTCTAAGTCCTTGTACATATAGTTCTATTATCTATCAAAGGACTTTACAGCTTTTCTTAATGCAAGCATACTTGCATATTCATTCATATATATATCATAATCATATCATATATAAATAGGAATAACATTCACAAGCTTATTCCTGACAATCTCCCCCTATTTGATTATGACAAAAATAATAAGTACATATACATGTTATGAATGAATCTTATATACAGTAAGCAGCTGTATTTCTAAAACAGACAATCATGAATGTCATGTATAATGATATGGCAATTTATACATTAAGACATTTTACATCCTGGATCCAGAACATACCTAACTAGTTAGAGATGTACCTCTTTTGGCTCCATGTATGTTTTCATGATGTCTGTTGATCACCTACTCATCTGTTTCTTCTTCTTGCTCTTGCTCCCCCTGGGATGATGACCTTCTGTCTTTGCTTTGCTCCCCTTCAGCGTCTTTCCTAACATGCTCCCCCTCAGACTCTACGATTATGTGATCATCATCTTTTGGCTCCCCCTCAGATGATGACTCTTCATCTTCTTCTGCTGTTAGCTTCTTTGACTTCTTCTCTCCTATCCCTCTGCTCTTCTTTGAGTGCCTCTTGCTCCTCTTGCTCTTCCTCTTTCTATGCCTCTTTTTCTCCCCCTTTTTGTTATTAATCATTTGTGAGAGCTGCTCCATGTTGGACATAAGTTGCTCCATCAGGTAGGAGGAGTTGGCAACTTTAAACTTGAGTTCCTATTGGCCTAGCTCAAGTTGCACTGAGAAAGACTGCTTCAGGTCAACAATCTTGTCAGAGAGGGCTTGAATTTGCTCTTCATTGGCCTTCTGAACTCGTAGAGCTTCTACCTTTTGATCTTGTATGGTCTTCTGATAGATGTTATCTCTCTCTTGGAGTTTGAGAAATACATCAGCCATAGTAACTTGAAGTTTATTCTGGAATGAATTATCTCTAGCTGCTGTCAGCTTCTGTGACTCTTCAGTGAGTAGAGATATTTTCTTGCTTAGTTCATCAGAACTCTTCAGTAGTTCCTACTCCAAAATAGTTTGATCCTCTTGATGGCCAGCTTCGGGTTGAGCATCAGATTGGACTCTACAATTTTTATTCTTGGGCAGATTTTCGAAAGCTTGGAGAATCTGAACAATCGTTGAGTACCAATTGCTGGTTGAGGATGAGGAAATGTCAGATAGCAGTGTTTGGGCTGTTGGAAGCTTCTGATTTTGAATTTGAATAGTCTCAGCAGTAGAGTGACCAGACTCTACGATCACCTCCTTTGTCATGTTCTTTCTTCCTTAAGAGTTCACTCTACGATCGTAGGGGATATAGTGATTTCCAGCATGTCGATAGACTTGGAAGTGGGGCTGGTTTGTGATCATCTTTGTAGCAAAACTTTTTACCCTTGGGAAGTTTTGTGCTACCAGTTCCATGCTTGGAAAGTGAGAGTAGAACCAGCTGAGGTAGCTTCCATCTCCTTCAGTATGGGCCTTTAGCCATGGCATCCACTGGAAGAACCATCTCATCAGCAAGTCGTCAGGATTGTAGAGAATGGTCGAGCAGTCTAGCTCCATGTTGTTCCAGTTTTTAGCTATGTCAAAGGTAGTCATTCTTACTACCTTGAGTTGCTCATTTCCATAGTTCACCCATCTTTCTGGTGGAGCTTCTGGTAGTTCATTTGAGACTTCCACCATTATTTTTCTGTTAAATCTTACAGGAGAGAAAACTGGATAGTCTTCTTGTTCTTCTGCTTCATGTGTTGCAGAATCAGAACCTTTTTCAATCTCATCTCTCTCGGAGCCTGATCCATCTTGATCATTTCCAGCAGAGAATCCTTCTTGCTGCATCTCATTTACAGAACCTTCTTCAGCAAGATCTTCCTCTGATTCATCTTCTTCATTGATGGTCCTATCCTCAGCACTTTCTTCCTGTGATACAGACTCATCATCACTTAATTCAATGATGGCATTTGATTGATCACTGCTTCTTTTGGAGGCAAACTTAGCTTGCAGTCTGTAGCTCTTCCTTCTTCTTGGAGGTTCAGGTGTGGGAGAGTCAGACTCTTCTTCTTCTTCAGACTCTGACTCCTCTGGTTCAACAGACAGACTTCTTTGTGGTTTAGCACTGGCAGGGGCAAATCCTTCTTCTTTGGACTCATCACCTTCTAAGTCATCATGGGGCTTTCTGGATTTGAGGGGGCATTTTCTTCTTCTCTTGTATCATCATTATCTGACCCATTATCTGGGCTTGTTGGGACAGTTGCAGTAGGGAATGAAATTGGGTCATTTCAAATTTCTTCTTCATCATCAGAGTGACTGCTCTGAGAATTAGCCACAGGGCTTGAGCATTCCTCTTCATCAGCAGATGCTGCAATTTCTCTCATCATATTAGCTTCACCTTCATTTCTGGACTCTGCTTTGACATCTGTCTCTTTTCCTTCTGCTGACTCTACGTCCTTTTCTTCAGCAGATGTACTATTTTGGGAAGCTGAGACTGGTTTGTCTTCCACCTTAGCTTTCATGCTGACTGGCCCTTGAAGCAACTTGCTGCTTCTCTTCTTTGTTGTTCCAGCAGTTAGGAATTTTTCTTCATTATCCTTATCCTTTGAGGAGAGACTTCTTAATGGGCCTTTTGTTTTCTTCACACCTCTAGATTTCTTCTTAGCTGGTGTGATTGATACTGGTACCGAGTCATCAGACTCAGAGCTCTCTGCTTCTTCTGTTTTCCTCTTCCTTGCAGAGGCTTTGCTACTGCTCCCAGTTGTCAGCCTTCTGTTCTTCTTTGGGTTCTTCTTCCAGTTCACAAATAATTGTGGAGACATCACTTTGTGCACATTCAAAGTTTCTCCCTCATCATCCTTGATTTTTCCTCCTAGCTTCTTCTTCAGAACAATACTCAGTAGTCTACCATGAAACACCTTAGTCAGGGGTTTTTCAGTGGACTTCTTCTTCTCAGCTTTCTCTATCTACTTGGAGATTTGATCAAACAAGATAGCTCCAAAGTTGATTTATTTCTTCAGAACTATTGCTGACATTATCTTCAATTGTTGGTCAATCACTGTGTCATGTGCAGTGTCCTTGTACAGTATGCATTTTCCAACTATTTCAACAATGAACTCGTACTCTTCTGAAAACTCCTTTTTCTTCATGTCTTTCAGACTAGGGTTTCTTTGATACCCCATGATCTCCTTTGCTTGTTTAGTGTTGACGTCATCAAGGCTCTTCAGCCCTTGATTAGGAAAACCTAGGCATTGATTGAGGTCAGAAGATTTCAACTTCAGAAACTGACCTTTGACCTTGGTAGTAAGGGTTTCGGAGTTAATGGTAGCATTTGAGTAGAATTCTTTCACCAATTCAGCATATACTCGAGTGCTAGTCTCAAGATATTTTGAGAATCCAGCCTTCTTTACAAGCTCGAGAATGTTTCTGAACTTCTTTTCAGATTTCTCGAACGACTTGATTCCGAGCTGAATGCCAGTGATTACTCGCAAGTTTTCCATCTGAGCAGTTCGAAGAATGTGGGTATTTGATTCGGAGAGGCTTATAAGAGATGGCTGATTGTGATTTGGTAAGGTTCTGGAGGGTTAATCGATTTTGGCACTTGAGAGGATTCTAGGGTTTAAAAATGGGAGGGAGAAAGGTTCGATAGCTTTTGATAACTGTCTGCAGATTTGAATTTGTCTTTATGGCAGTTTATTCTAACTCTGCATAATCAGTGATGTGTCAACCGACCATTGGTTGCACGATGCCCAGTAATGAGCTGTAACTCTCATAACTTTTTAGTTAGATATTTCCTTTTAGAAGAGTAGACGTTTCATCGACGTGGCTTTGACCGTTGACCTTTTGATTCGTAGAGTAGCATGGTAGAGCAGCTATGAACTCTACGTTTTCCCTTTGATGACTCAACGATCAACCTTTAAGAGATGCTGCAGAGGAAGGCTTTGACTTTTATCCTCATTTTGATGCACCATAACTTGATCACTGATATATACGAACTTATCTCCTCATTTCGAATGTTTGAGCAATTTTCCCATTATCCAAGCTCCTTGTGAACTGGAGTACCCTTTGGTAGAACAACGATCGTTGAGTTGGCTTCTACGATCGTTGAGGTTGCACTACGATCGTGGAGTTCTCTTCAACCTCGACTCTACGATCATTGACTGACTTGGTCCTTGAGATGAATTTGATCAAGCAATTTTTCTGGGACAAGGTAGCTCAGGAAGGGCCAACCTCTTGGATTGAGCTAAGGGTCAGGTTTGTCCCTGAGGCGCTTTCCAGATGAACTGCTATAGAAGTGATTTGCAATGACGTCTCATTAGATCTTTTCTGGTGGGGAGATCCTCTACCAACTTTAGACAATTGCATTGCTGAAATCGTTGTGTCCTCCTGTTCTTACACTACGATCATATGGTTAATCGTAGGCACTTCACGATGTTGGGTTGGGTGGCTGAAGGATTATCAGTAGTACGTTTTGAGACGTTCCTACTGACTATAGATCTTCATTTGGTTCATCAGCCACAAAGTTTTGGGACTCTGTAGCTGGTACATTTCTTCATAGTAAAACTCAGTGATGTTGTTTCTCAACAGATCACTGCTCCCCATAGTTGAAGCTATCTTCCCGGATAGATGTGATTCCCTTTGCTTTAGACTCATTTGAAGGCAACCCTGCATATCTCTTTTTGACTGGACTCATCATTATCACATAAATCTCCTTGTATCATAGGCATGGATATCTTCAAGACTGATCACCCTACGATCTTTTGACAGCACTACGATCGTAGTCTCATTTGACAGTCTTGTGTTTGTGAGGTTCTACTTCCACGATAAATTTTTCTAGACTGATGCTCGACGATCCTCTGTTATAAGCTCCCTTGAGTATTCTTCTTATATAGCATGCTTTGATTGATTTGATTATATAGGACTCTTTTCACTTTTGGATGGATGGCCTGCTTCCATGTATAGATTAGCATCTATGTGAGCTCCATTTTGGTTAGCTCAGAGGGTCTTCAAGGATAGGCTTGGACATATATGAACTTTATCAGAATCATCTTTGAACAGTCCTTAGCCTTCTGCTGGTTGAGTCTTCTTAACTGAAGTCTTCTGCTTCAGCATTCCTTAGTGTGGTCAGACTGACCAAGTACCTGCAGGTTTAAATATATTTCTACTTTTGGTACCCATAATTAAATGGGTCCTGCTAGGTTAGTTTTCTAAACCCATGTTCCTCTTATTTGGATAATCATCACATTTATCAACAGCATCATACTCATGCATAAGACTTGTTTTAGACAATACATTTTGATATGCATGAGGGTGAGTGTATGTAAGACTTGACATTTAATAACACACTCTTTATCTTTGATGGTTTCATCATTTGTTGGGTTATGTTCACAATGTTTAAGTGTTCACAGAGTGAGAATCAACTCTACGATTAAGAGTATCTAGTTGATTCATGGAGGTGATCAGTTTCTACACATCATCAAGATACTCTTGTAAAACTGATCATACTTTGTGTGTTATCAAGCACTTAGAACAAGGATTTGTACACACATACTGACCCACCAGCAAAGATTACTTCACATAAAATTAATTTGACCTGTGATGCTCTTATGACCCATTTTAGATTTCCTTCAAGATGTCATCTTCATCCTAAAACTTGGATGGAGAGAAAGCTTATGGACATTTGAGTTTCCATCCTCAGGGTACTTTCTCTCTTCACCTTTTTTTTTAGGTAGATTATGACTTCTTGACAGAACACTGTTATGGTTCATAAGAAGGTGCTTTTATGATGAACACATTTAATAGTGAGGAACCGTACCTTTTTACTGTCAGTCTCTTAACAATCATTTATCTTAGATATACTGAGTTTAGGCATTGATGTGCATAGCTTCACATTTGCTCCTGACAGCTTGTTGCTCGTGTTGGCCTTTAATCAATCAGTCATGGTCTTGAAGATGTAAGCCAAGAGAATCTCAACATTAAGATCTTTGACATCCTTTAGTTTATAAAGTTTGCACCCAACTACTGGTTGGCCAGACATAAGTTTGAGATGATCTTCTTTCTTCTCTTGATAAGCATTCTTTAGCATGAATGGCCTTTTCATTTTTCAGGCTGGTAGATGCTTGACTCTTTGTCTTTGATGTCTCTTGAGCTCTCTCATCTGGTCTTCAGACCACAAGATTTGACTGCAGGCAAGGATTGGTCTTGTTGATGTAGCATTCGAGAACATGGACCAATCTGAGCAGCTTCAGGTGTATATACACATTTAACCTATACACAATATTTCCAACGTGTGAGCTCATCTGCATATAACAAGTTACTTACAACTAAACTAAGTTTAGAACAATATTTGTGCCTGAGATCAGACTCAAAGCGATTAGCTTTTGAATATAGCATGAGAACCTGCTCTAATACCAATTGTTAGTTCCCAGAGGGCACAATAGATCTAGAAGGGGGGGTTGAATAGATCCTTTTTATTTCAAATACTTTTCAGGTTAATTTTGTATTGCTATTAAATTAGCATATGACAAACATAAGAATCTTTTCAATCACAGCGGAATAAGTAAAAAATCCCCTTCATTGATATATTCATAATCATACATGCATGGTTCGTAGAGTTAGTTTGGTTGTAAGTAGTTAAAACATACATAGCAGTTATAGCAGTTATAGTACTGTTAGGTTTGTAATATTCATGAACGTAATCAAATTGCACAAAATAAGCGAAAACGTGTAAAAATCAGAGTTTAAAAATTTTACAAACCATATACCCGGATCATCCTTTATGCAAAATTATTAATTAAAAGAAAATAAAGGACGAGAATCATACCCTTGAAGATCTGAGCTTCCTCAGGTACAAGTTCACCTCCAAATCCTTTTCGTGTTTAACTTGAATCTACCAGGTTAGGTTCTTTCCTTTGATCAACGTTAGCCACCCAAGTGTTTGGCCTCTAGAGGATATCCACCAAGTAAGAATAAAGATTCAAGAAGATGGGTATTTGGCAAAACCCTAGTTTTTCTATCTCTCATAGAAAAGGAGCGTACTCTCAACAATTGGAATTATGTCTGTTGTCAAAAAGTCAACAACAACTCTACACCCATAATAAGACTCCTCTTATTTATAGATGTAGGCAACCCTCCTTAACAATTAAGGAATTGATTTTATTTTAATTAATTAAACTTCTTTAACTAATTAAGCTCCCTAATCTTCTTAGGGATAATTAATTAAACTCTTTTAATTAATTTAATCTCCTAATCTTATTAGGAATATATGAGAGTACTTTTATTAATTAATTCTCAAACTCCTTTAGGAATTAAATAATAATAATAGTAATAATAATAATAATAAGACTCCTCTTATTAATTTATATTTAATATTTCTAAAATATTAAATAATAAATATTAAGCTATTTAATTTATTATTACGATTATGCCATTAACTTCTTAAATAATTATTCTTCATTTTATGGTGTGACCCTTTAGGTTCTCCATATTAAACCGGTTGTAAATAAATCAATTAGAACAATTCTAATCTTATTTAAATAAATAAATTAAACTATTAATTTATTTAAATAAATAATATTTATTCTGCAATAGGGATAAGCCTCCCTAGCGATCAACGACTTTTCAGATAATATAGATTTCAACATTAATCATAAAAAAACCTTTGAGTAAATAGTTACCGTACAATTCAATCCTTCCACCATATAATGTCCCAATTAAATATAAGACATGGAATTGCTGTCGAGCCTTATTTTATTTAATTATATGTATTTCGACTCTTAAATGCACAACTCCAAATAATACAAATTAGAAACTCCTTTCTAATTTCATTCTGCCTTGGCCAAAGACTACTGGGTTGTCATTTATCGAATCACATAGGACATTTCTCTTCTTTTACTATAAGTGGTAGATTCTTTATTGATCATACATTATCTCTATGTATAATTTATTATACTCAAGCATACTCTTTGATATACCCTAAGGGTCTTAAGGAATAAGTCAAAGTATAACTCATCATACATAAGATACTATGATGATCTCAAGTCCAAGGATCACTTGTACTACTATTACTACAGGAATTTCTATTGACAGGCAAGTAAAACTCCATTAGGTATTCCTTAGCGAGCCACGTTCAGTAAACTTATTCTCTAATAAGCACCTACATACTTGCTTTAGTGTCTCCTCACAAATGATCATGAGATCAATCATCCTCATCCAATGAGCAAGCAACGTATGTACCAATCTATCCGGATTCACTAATCTCTAATTTAGTAATCCAATGATTGGGAACTATTTTAATTTTAAGCTTTCTAAGAATTTAGATCTCATTAGAATGATCATCATCATTATTCTAAAAGCATTGCTTAAAACTATGAGTTTATCACATATTAAAAAACAGCATCATTTAAATAATTAAAAGCCTTTAATAAATTAATACTTTTTTATTAATAAATGAATAAGATTGTTACAAAGTATACGCTTTATCATCAAACATGATTGACTTGTGTGCATACTACTTTCAATCTCCCACTTGCACTAAAGCCAATCGCCATGGTATCTTATACCCTTCTTCTCTAAGTGACGATTATCCTGTTGTTGGACAAGCTTTAGTTAATGAATATGTAATGTTGTTCTTGAAAGTCCACTATCTCTATAGTGATTTATCATCTTTCAATGATTCCTATAATCAAATGAAAGTATCACAACACATGTTTAGATCCAAGATGAGACTTAGGAACTATTACTAGTTCTGTAATGAACTTTTCATCCAAACAATCAACTTGCAGCTTGATTTATAGCTATATACTTTGTCTTTATCACTAAACCAATAACTCTTTGCTGTTTGGAACCTTTCCAATTCACTGCACCACTGTTCAAGGTAACGGCTTTACCTTAAAGTGGATTTTCTGTCGTCTTGGTCTGTTTGAAAAAACTTGAGTCTGTTAAGCCCTCTAGTTTTAATTTAGACCCACCATGAATATGATCACATCCTTAGTGTCAGTTAAGTACTTTAAGATATTTTTCACTGACTCATAGTGAACTTCTCCAAAATATGACTGATCAACATCAGGTCTCGTATATTTCATTGCATACATAATAGTTACTCATGCGATCTCTCTTTTATGAGTCTATGGGGATTATTAAGAGAGATACACTCCATGGCTCATCAACATGAGACATCTCTTGGAGTTTGTCATGCTAAACGACTTTATCATCAAATGAATATACGTTCCTTAGGTTATGTCGAGCATCATCTAAAATCTATCTATATAGATTTGTATCCCCAATTAAGATACTCTTCCCAAATCATTCATGGAGGAATGTTTAGACAACTTTATCTTTACTGATTGTAGCATTAGTATATCATTCCTTATCCATAGTATATCAACATATAATATTAGGAATGTCACGGCGCTCCCACTGACCCTTTTGTACACACTAGAACTCTTACCTCATCGTATGTAACTGGATCATCATCTTCTTTGTTGTGTACCTCATCATTATCATCTATGATGAATCCATACCTCCTAGGTATCTTCGGTACTATTCCAGATTTACGATTCGATTGTGGTACAATAGGTCTATCTACAGGTTCCTCTTATTTGACTTATAGTATTTTGTGGTTCTTGAACTCTTCAAGATGTATTATCCTCCCACTAGCCCCTTCAATGATAAACATCTTTATCTTAGAAGGCAACGTGTTTCGCAACAAACACCTTTTGCTAAGTAGAATTATAGAACATATACCCTAAACTTACTTTAAGATGTCCCACAAATCTGTACTCGTCAAATCTTGTCCCAAGCTTATCCTTTGAAACCTTTTCACATAAGCTAGACAACTCCTTATATTAACTCACTTAAAATTAGGAATCCTTCCTGTCCATAACTGTTATGGAGTCTTGTGGCCGGATTTTGAGGTTACCTTTTTCGTAGATATGCAGCCATTTCTAGGGCATGACCCCAGAGGGATACTGGAATGTCTGTAAAATCATTATGGACCGTACCATGTTCAACAAGGTGCGATTTTTCCTTTCAGATACATCAATCAATTATTACGTATCAAGAGGCGTTCATTATGAGAAAACCATTTGAGATTATCTAGAAACTTACTACACAAGTATTTATTCCTTGATCTAATCAAAGAATCTTAATACTTTGCCAATTTGTTTCACTTCTGAATTCTTTGAACCTTTCAAATAATTCACACTTGTATTTCAGCAAATACACACATTCAACTCTTTGAATGGTCATCTCCTTTTATATACTAATTTGTTCAGTATGTAAAATTATTTTCACGCAAGTCAAGCATACAAAATCCAGTAAGTAATATTCCAGTTCTATAAAAATATTATTATTATAAATAGAACAACAATTGTTCTTAAATATAATACCAAATTTTATTGTCCAACAATAAAGTGGAAATAATATTTCTAACAAAAACTGGAATACAATAACAACTTATTGACTTAATAGATTTGCCCATAGGCAATGCTAAACTATAAGTTCCTATGGCTAATGTAGCAACATTTACTTCATTTCTCACACATAGGATTACTTATCTTTGTTTAGCTTTCTACTTCTGTATGGTCCCTTCATAAATCTATATTTATGATAACCAAAGTCGGTATCCAATACCCAAGTAGAACCTTGACCTAAAGAAAAAATTTATTTTAAATCTTGAAAAAAATTGTATTTGTAACCGAAACTTCACTCAGCTTCTTTTGGTTAGCCTCTGCAAGATTCTTCTTGCAATCTCTTTCCAGTGTCAAGGCTTATTGCAGTGGAAGCAAACTCCTTTGCTATCCATATCAGTTTTGTTCTTATTATCCTTTGTTTTTGCCTTCTATTTACCTTCTTTGAATCTACCTTCTTTTCAGAAAATCCTTTGGCCCCTACCAGTAAGACATGGTCTTTTTTGGTTGGAAAGTGACTCTCAACATTTTTCAACATGTTAAGCAAATCAGCGAGGCTGATATCTAGCTTGTTCATATGAAAAATTCACAACAATTGTGAAAGGAGTCTGGGAGTGAGTGCAAGATCAAATCTTGGCTCAACTCTCCATCCATGACAAAACCTGTTGTCCTAATTGTTTAATCAAATTTATCATGTTAAGGACTTGTGTATATACTGTAGTGTCGTTCGTCATTCTAGATCGGAAGAGCTCTTTAGATATCTGATATCTATTAGTCCTACTTTCCTCACCATTAACTACTTGACGTGCAGGAGTATAGTAGGAGCATCCATAGTTTCATGCTGACGCTGAAGCTCGTTACTCATGGATGCGAGCATGATGCATTGAGCCAACTGTGCATCATCTTGCCACATTCTAAAAATAGCAATATCTTCCTCAGAGGCATTGTCTGCAACCATTGCAGGGATAGGCGTATTAAGGACATAAGATAGCTTTTCAGCTATGAGAACTATTCTCAAATTTCTTAACCAATCCATTTAATTCGGTCCGATTAAATAGCATCTAATATGCTTCGCAGTGATAGTAATTTAGACATTGTAAAATTTCGTAAATGAATTTGTAATTAACAACATTTTAGCATACATTCTTTTATTAATTACCAAAATAAATTAGGTTTTATTTTAAATTGGTATCTCCCACTATTTTCTTCAAACTATATTACCCTCAATGTATATAGTTCGACAATATCTAATTAAAGATATGCTAGTGAGAATAAGGATCTCATTTCAAATGTATATAGCCTTGTGTGTGCACAACAAACTATATATAAATAAATAAGTAGACAACTCTTGTCAATTACATCAACTATGTAACTCCTTGTATTTTGCCTCTTAAATCATAATGGTCAAGTGTGCGCACATCCGAACTAAAATGATTTAAGTTAGGTCAGACCCAGCATTTTCATATAAGTGAAGAGAAAACTACAGCCCTTGTGTGTGCACAACAAAGCAGTAATGTTCAATTCCTTATAAACATCATATGTAATAAATATAACATCTTAAATATTTAATACTTGCCTTATGTGTGCACAACAAACTCATATTAAATATTCAATACTCTATTGTTTCTATCATGCTAGAAGGCGACGTTCGATATTCCAAATATCTTTGAACGTTACAACTTAATATAAAATATTTGAGGGATTTGTTATTAATTTGTCTCATCTTGTTTAGCGCGCATGCACACATATATATAAAATACGCGTCATATTAATTAACATGCGAAGCATGTTTGCATAATATATAATATATATAGTATAAGCATGCACATATAGAATACTATATTCTACCTGGATTGATTATGAATTTTTATTCTAGTTTGGTTCACTAGAGCCACCAAGTGAACCAAAAGGGCAAATCTTAGGGGTGCAAGAATTAATATTTAAATATAACTATTAAATTAAAACCCGGGCTCCATTACAAACGGATCTTCAAGCGCTCCTTGCTCCTTGATCTCTAATTCTTCAAAATTAATTCTAACTATTACTATTACAAAACTATTTAAAATAAATAGAAACCTTGATCAGCAGTCAAGGGGAAGTACATAGAAGGGAGATAGAATTTACATTAAGAAAAAATTAGAGAAGACGAGGTACGCATACCCCATTTAATAAAACTCATACATTCATGCATCCAACTAAAATAAAATCCAATCACATTGGTCAATAGTCCATAATCAATCTCATTTATTATCATACACATCACCATATGCATCAATAAATAACATTCATCTCATGAATAATAAATATTCAATATATATATTGATATCATTTAATGGACAAATTTAGTTAGTATAAAATCTAATTTTGAATCAAAATAAACTCCTTTATTTTAATCCAAATTTAAATCAAAATAAACTTCTTTTATTTTAATTTATCCAATTTTGAATAAAATAAACTATTTTATTTTAATCAAAATAAACTCCTTTATTTTAATTAATTATAGAATCCAATTCCAAGTAAAAAAAACTCATTTCTAAAGGAAATACGAATTCTCTTTCCTATTCATAAATAAATTATTTTATTTTGAATAATATGAAATCTTATTTCATATTTAAATAAACTTCTTTATTTAAAGAAATTAGAATTCTCTTTCCTATTCACAAATAAATTTCTTTATTTTGAATAATATGAAATCTCATTTCATATATAAATAAACTCCTTTATTTAAGGAAACATGGAATCCAATTTCAACTCCAATTAGTTATCATGGAATCCAATTCAAACTCTAATTAGTTAGCATGAAATTTAATTTTAAAATTAAAATAAACTTTATATTTTAATTATAAAATAATAAGAATAATATATATATATATATATATATATATATATATATATATATATATATATATATATATATATATATATATAACTTATAATAATCATATGATTACTATCCTGAAGACTTTTAGCCACGTCCATGAGTCACGTTTTTTTTTGTTTTTTTTAAATAAATTTTATACAATGAAATTTATGCCCAATTAAATTGTTCTAAACACATATCAATATACATATCAAATTTGACAATTAATAATTTACAGAAAGGTTTGGCTCTGATGTCACTGTTAGGTTTGTAATATTCATTAACGCAATCAAATTGCACAAAATAAACGAAAACGTGTAAAAATCAGAGTTTAAAAATTTTACAAACCATATACCCGGATCATCCTTTATACACAATTATTAATTAAATGAAAATAAAGGACGAGAATTATACCCTTGAAGATCTGAGCTTCCTCATGTACAAGTTCACCTCCAAATCTTTTTTGTGTTTAACTTGAATCCTCCGGGTTGGGTTCCTTCCTTTGATTAACGTTAGCCACCCAAGTGTTTGGCCTCTAGAGGAGATCCACCAAGGAAGAATAAAGATTCAAGAAGATGGGTGTTTGGCAAAACCCTAGTTTTTCTATCTCTTATAGAAAAGGAGTGTACTCTCCAACAATTGAAATTACGTCTGTTGTCAAAAAGTCAACAACAACTCTACACCCATAATAAGACTACTCTTATTTATAGATGTAGGCAACCCTCCTTAAGAATTAAGGAATTGGTTTTATTTTAATTAATTAAACTTCTTTAATTAATTAAGCTCCCTAATCTTCTTAGGGATAATTAATTAAACTCTTTTAATTAATTTAACCTCCTAATTTTATTAGGAATATATGAGAGTACTTTTATTAATTAATTCCCAAACTCATTTATAAATTAAATAATAATAATAGTAATAATAATAATAATAAGACTCCTCTTATTAATTTATATTTAATATTTCCAAAATATTAAATAATAAATATTAAGCTATTTAATTTATTATTACGATTATGCCATTAACTTATTTATTCCTCATTTTATGGTGTGACCCTTTAGGTTCTCCATATTAAACCAGTTGTGAATAAATTAATTAGAACAATTCTAATCTTATTTAAATAAATAAATTAAACTATTAATTTATTTAAATAAATAATATTTATTCTACAATAGGGATAAGCCTCCCTAGCGATCAACAACTTTTTAGATAATATAGATTTCAACATTAATCATAAAAAAACCTTTGAGTAAATAGTTACCGTACAATTCAATCTTTCCACCGTACAATATCCCAATTAAATATAAGACATGGAATTGTTGTCAAGTCTTATTTTATTTAATTATATGTATTTCGACTATTAAATGCACAACTCCAAATAATGCAAAATTAGAAACTCCTTTCTAATTTCATTTTGTCTTGGCCAATGACTACTGGGTTGTCATTTATCGAATCATATAGGACATTTCTCTTGTTTTACTAGAAGTGGTAGATTCTTTATTGATCATACATTATCTCCATGTACAATTTATTATACCCAAGCATACCATTTGATATACCCTAAGGGTCTTAAGAAATAAGTCAAAGTATAACTCATCATACACAAGATACTATGATGATTTCAAGTTCAAGAATCACTTGTACTACTATCACTACATGAATTCCTATTGACAGGCAAGTAAAACTCCATTAGGTATTCCTTAGCGAGCCACGTTCAGTAAACTTATTAAGCACCTACATACTTGCTTTAGTGTCTCCACACAAATGATCATGAGATCAATCATCCTCATCCAATGAGCAAGCAACGTATATACCAATCTATCCGGATTCACTAATCCCCAATTTAATAATCCAATGATTGGGAACTATTTTAGTTTTAAGCTTTCTAAGAATTTAGATCTCATTAGAATAATCATCATCATTATTCTAAAAGCATTGCTTAAAACTATGGGTTTATCACATATTAAAAAATAGCATCACGTAGATAATTAAAAGCCTTTAATAAATTAATACTTTTTACTAATAAATGAATAAGATTGTTACAAAGTATATGCTTTATCATCAAACATGATTGGCTTGTGTGCATACTACTTTCAAGTATATAATGTAAATGAAATAATATAAAAGACGTAGGGGGGCTTTAAGTGGTTCAGAGACTCAAGCTCCTAATCCACTCTTCTGCTTTCAACTAGCAGGATTTCCACTAAGGAAGGGCAGCACCCTGAATAACTTAGATTCCTTTAAGGCCAGCAGCCTTGGGACTTCAGTTCACTAAGAACTCTTCAAGACCAGCAGCCTTGGAACTCCTCTAGTTCCTTAGGAACTCTTCAAGCCCAGCAGGCTTGGAACTTCGTTTAGTCCCTCCGGACAAGGACCTCTCAGGTCCTGGCTTCATTTAGTACCTTCGGACAAGGACCCCTCAGGCCATGGCTTCTGTTGAGTTGTTTGTTTGTTTGTTGGAGTGTTGGTGCTGAGCTGCTAAGAAGTCTTTATGCTCTAAACATCTTTTGTACTTAGCAGCTTGGCGTGTTCACCCTTGAAGTGCAGTTGAGTGTTGCATGATGCTCAGCTTCTTCAGTTACTCAACCACTTCGGATGATCCCTTGATGACTACCTTGAAGATCTTTCCTCTTGATACATGATGGCTGTACATGATGAGTTTCTAAGATGACTGTAAGCTCTTCTGCTAGCTAGGTACTTAGAAACTTTCTCATGTTTGCCACCATGATGACGTTTGTGATCTCCTTTCTTGATACTTGATGTCTTCTCATGATGGACTTACTAAGTTGACTATGAGCTCTTCTCTATGGTACTTAGTGTCTTCCCATGATGGACACCAAGATGACATGATGCTCAACTTCTTTCTCTCGGCAGTTCAAAACACTCTTCAAGTAGTAGAACTCTCACTTCTACATTGTAAAACTCTCACTTTTACTTCTTTCTCTGCATGTCTCTAAGTGTTCTTGGTGGATCGTAGAGTGAGCCTTCGGACTCACTATCTCACATTGTTTAGATCAGTCCACCGTTACTCCAAACTCGACATCTTCAGCAACCTTTGATCTTTGAAGCTCATCCTGATTTATACTCCTTCCCAATACTCCCGTTGGAAAGTAGCCGTTGAAAGCTATTCAAATATCTTCACAGATCTCGAGTTGCTTGAGGTAGATTGCTGATGTGACAAGTCATACTTTCTCTGACTCTGCAGTCTACTTTTTCACCTACCCCGTCAGAGATGTTGCTTCATGCCTCGGGCAGGCCGAAGACTTTATTTCCTCCTTCTGATCCCTCGATCAGAGGTTATTCTTTTGTATCGATGCTCTTAATAAGCACTTGTCCGAATACTACCCTTCAGATTGAACAGTTGCCAATGCTTCAGTCTTCAGCTATTCGAACTCTACGATTATGATGCATGTCTTCTAGGACCTGATCGTAGTGTTTTGTTGAGTGTTGCTAGTTAACTGATAGAGTTAACACTACGATCTTGAAGAGTGTTGATTGGATCTCTAACGTAGAACACCTCTTCCTTCTTTTGTGCAGTGCTTCAACACTTCTGTTTGCTTCGACTGTTCTTAGAGACTGATGGCCTAACACCTTGCTCTGGTCCCCTTTGAATAGCAGGACACTTCAGATTTATGGCATGTCCAGCTCGCTTTCTCCTTGTGATCTCTCGTTCACTTATCATCAATGGACTGACCCTACGCTTAATCACTTTAGCCTTGTTCTTCAGAGGCTAACCAGTATCTCGGTTCACTTTCCATCAGTTCTTTCTTTGTTTGGCAAACACTATGATCTCGGTTGCTTCCAAGATCGTTGCCTTCTTTTCACTTGACAGCTACTGCACTTGCTGACTTTCCTTAGTTAGTTACTGAAGTCTTCTTATGATCATCTTGTGGAAGACTTCATCTCGAATGGCTTCACAACTCAATCTTGATGCTGATTGGGTTGGTGCTTAGATCTTCTGTTAGCTTGCATGCCATTCGTTGAGTGCTCTTTAGTTCCCTTCAGGTGGGATGTATCTTTGCAGTGCCAACCAGAGGCTTTGTTCCTTTGGATATTCTGGGAGTGCTCATTTGTTGAGAATCGTATTTGCTCTATGATTCTGCCTTGGCATTGTGAGCACATCTTTTGAGGTCGTAGTTCTGCACTCTACGATTCAGCTTCGACTTTGCTGAAACTACAATCTTGAGATCAGATCTTTGACACTCTACGATTTCTGCCTTGTGCTTGGTGTCTTCATCTGATCTTGCTCGACTACGATCTCTGCATGTAATTAGTAGACTCTATGAACTCAGAGTGTGATCTACGATCCTTGACTTGTCTTAGGCATCAGCAAATTCTACGACTCTGAGTGTAGTCTACGTTTCTGACTTGGCTTCGGAAGAGGTTCGGTCGACTCGTAGGCAGGCTGTCTCTACGATTCAGAACATAACTTCGGCTCCAAGGAAGTTCTTCTCGATACACTACGATCCTTCTTCGTTTCCCCTGGCAGTCTACGAACTCCGAGATCTTGTAACGACCCCAAAATCTATACAATTTAAATTCCGACTTCGGTCGTTAACCATACATTCAACCTCTAAATAATACATCATTATTCGATGTTAAACTTAATAAAATTGCGGAATATTTAAAACTTTTATACATTTCCTTCTTTCTTGCCCTGAATCGCAACCATTACATTACATCTCTTTGATTCAATCTTATATCATGAATCGTTACAACAAAATGACTATACAAAGTCTTACATCATAACTAAATATCCATATACATTGGATAGCTCAACTTACAATTCAACAACATGTTACATTCAAAATATGAAATACATTTCTCATAAAACATAAGTAATCTTCGTGAATATAGATCTCTATAACTCACATAGCACGTATCTTTACCTTAAAATCTTGACCTGCAAAAGTGGTTATTTGCAAGAGTGAGCTCGACAGCCCAGCAAAGTCAAACAGTTTTCATGCATCACATAGCACATAATAACATGCTCGATATACATCTCATTAAAGTAACATGGCATACATGCTTTTAATTCACATATCAAATATAAAGATTGAGTTCCTTACTCAATCATTATTACTTAGCCAAAACAATGCAGTCATATATTGACTTTAACATTTCATGATTTCAACATGCATAACATATCATGCAATTTAAAACAGTTCATCAAGTCCACGAAAAAAATAGGAACCGAAAGACTTGCTTTGATCGTTGTTTACCAATAATAACTTAACAGCTTACAGTTATCTGCACTTCACGTGCCCTACACAATTATATAATCATACACATCAACTATTAGTCACATAACAATACATAGCAATTGTAATGTAAACTCTACTCCACATCTCATAATCTTTCCTATTAATAAATACACAATGGTCAATTAGATTGTGTTAACTTTTCGACTTATGACTCACTATATTTCTTCTTAGTCAAACTCGAAGTTCAAGTGCTTAAGTCTTGCTAGGACTACTTATTGGTTTTATATTAAACCCATTCCATATCTTATAATATCTATTTCAATGGAATTGAAACACTTTTTAAGTTCATTAACACTTGGCACGGCGTTTCGGCGTTCAATCGTCACACGCCCGATTTGCCTCTCTTATGTATGCTTACTATGCTTCTATAACTTATCTAATACATTATTTATTAATGTTAAGCATCATTATATTTACTAAAATTCATGTTTTATAACTTAGGACATCATCTTTTACGGTCTGGAGCACTACACATGCATATGTGCATGCCCGACACCCTCCGATTGCCTCCGAAAACACAATAGTCCTAAAGATGACCATTTTGACCCATCCTAATGACCTCAAATTGAAAAACTTAAAGAACCAAAGTTGTAGGTCTACTCGTCCTCATTCCGGATCATCTTGAATCTCCTCAATCGGAGTTCGTATGAGGAAGTTATGGCCATTTTACTACAGGAGGTCAAAACTGTCCAAGTCAGACTTCTGTCCCCGCGCTGGGGCGCGAGGACTAAGTCAACTAGTGGCGCTGGGGCGCGAGATTGGCGCTGGGGCGCGAATTTCAGCGCTGGGGCGCCAACTTCTAGCGCTGGGGCGCGAATTTTGGCGCCGGGGCGTGATTTTTGGCGCTGGGGCTCAAATTTTGGCGCTGGGGCGCCGAAACTTGCAGAACCCAACCACGAAGAACAGAACAAAGCTACTGTCTTTATTTTTAACAGCAATTAACCCCAATTAACATGTATAACCTAAGCCAATTACACATATACACATTACCCAACATGTATATACTAATTACCAACGACTAAACCATGATTCTAGAAATCTTAAATCATTGAAAGCATTATTTTAAAAACCA
Source organism: Panax notoginseng (assembly GCA_016801055.1). Lineage (NCBI taxonomy): Eukaryota > Viridiplantae > Streptophyta > Magnoliopsida > Apiales > Araliaceae > Panax > Panax notoginseng. The sequence goes on from CM029019.1 coordinate 67,301,849, forward strand.
AACTCCATAACTGACGTTTATACACTGTCATACCAATTTGATTTTAATTATTTCAAACTACGATTCTCTGTAGTTTATACCCAATTAACCATTCGCAGTTCAATTTCACAATTTCACAATTAACATATACTAATTTTGATATTTCTACAAACCACGTTCATACGTGAATGTTTACTGTAAAACCAATTCTTCTTTCTTTGTGAATGCTAGCATACTTCTCATATATACATACATGTGCTAATATAACAATTACAGTTACAAATACACTTAATATCATACGTAATTATAAAAACATGATTTTCATACAATTTTTGTAAAACTTTATAACATGCACAGTGATATTCAATAAAATTATACTGTAATATTTTTTTAAAGTTTTATATACATACCTTCACTTGCTTGACCACCACTTGTTAAAACTCAAAACTTTCTCTCCAACCCTTGACAGTCTCTCTCAAAACTCTCCTGTCTCTAAGTTTTTCTCTGACAAAACTAGTTCTCTTTTCTTACTTAGGCTTTAGCCAAAAAGAATATAAGTAAAATAAAAATACAAACAACGTACGATTTTTAAAACGTCTAAACCGACGCTATACTTAATATACTAATAAATTATCAGTTACCAAAATAATAGATATATTATATTTATATTTTGTTTAATTTAATTTATATTACTAATAAATTAAATTTAAAAATTCAAAAGCCATAGGGCTTTGTTTGGCAAAATTATTTAAATTTAAAGACTTAATATATTTAAGCCTTGTTTGGCAAAATAAATTATAACTACTTTAATTTATTTTAATAACCACTTATAATATAGTTATTTGTCACACTTCTAATTAATTAAATTTTTATACTTAATTTAATTAATTTTAATAACAATTCATTGCATAATATAATAATTTATTTAATCATTATAAATTCTCTAACTTAATTATTAAATTAAATTAGATTACTATTTCAAAATAATTACTTTTCTTAACTCATTAATTATTTATTAAACAAATAAATAATCAAATCACATCAAATCAATTAAACAAATACTTATTCAACAATAAACACATCCATTAAATATTTATATAATTCAATAAATATTTAAATATTATAATAAAAATCTGGATTGTTACATCATTCCCTCCTTACAAGGATTCTGTCCTCAGAATCACAACTCAAGCCACTCATTCGTTACAATCTTCCCTACTTACAAAGATTATGTCCCCAGAATCGAAGACACAAATTACGCAAATGACTCAGAGAAATATTTCATCATTTTATCTAAATATAGATTTTATATTTCCTACTACATTCATTACCTAACAAATTCTAGGTTTCATTTCATAACTTCATTTGAACTCAATTATATTTTGAGTATTATATATCTTTTAACCCATTCATTTCCTTTTCTAAGGATCGTTATCATAAACACTCGGGAATCGCTATCATAAACACTCGGGATATTACATTCACTCTTTCCTCTAAGAATTTCGTCCTCGAAATTTTATCAATTAATATTTATTCATTCCATCTATCAAAGTAGATTTTACGTTAATACTATATTCATTCCTTAGGTTCTATAACCACTTCTTCCACAAAGATCATTCTACAATTATTAACTTTTCTATTAAAAGTTTCACAAATTTCTTTGATAACTCATCCCCTTCTCATTTCAAAATCTCTTTTCTCACTTAATCAACACATTCATCATTCAGTGTTGCATTCTACAACTTACTTCTTTCTAAGGAATATTTTCCTTTTTCACTTCCATCTTGCAGAATAACAAGAATCTTCCACAATTGTTCAATAATTGGGAAGTAGTTTGAATAACTCATGAATTTTAAAAGATTCCAAATCATGCTGAGGGTAATAAGACCACGAACTATGTCCACAGTTGCAAGTAATCTTTCAACTTCAACTTTAACAGTCATAAGACTATAAGGACCCCCGTACTTAGGGTGTTAAGCCCTTCGTACGATGTATTGTGCACAAACATTTAAACGCTATGCATATGTCCATAGTTATAAGTAATCTTTCAACTTAAACTTTAACAGTCATAAGACTATAGGGACTCCTCGTACTTAGGGTGATCATCCCTTCGTACAATGTATTGTGCACAAACATCTCAACGCCTCCGCTTAATCCCCTATAAAAGGGTTGTTCATCTCAGCTTTTCAACATCTAAATCCGCACCAAAACAATTTGGTTTGGCATAACCTCTCAAGAAACTCTTGAATTTCATGAACATCTTTCAATATTTGTCTAGCTGAATCAAATAGCATAGACCTCTACAATAACTCGGACATTAACCGAAATATACATATACATACATACATATGTATTCTCATATCTTAAAGAAATCTCAAAAATCTTTTTATGACGTCATGATACCGCACTGTATTTACAGTCCGTTGAGGATTCCGTCATTTGGTGACTTTATCATACTACATCATACCATAGTGGGCTGACGATCCTTAGATCACATCCAACACTAGGTAATACTGCATTGATGACTCCATCGTTTTTATCATCTTTGCACCAGGTTACATGATGCATTAATGATATAAAATACATTTTGATATATTGCAAATTATTTTTGTCTAGCCGAAGTAATTAGCATAGACATACGAATAATAGTATTTGTTGTTAAAACTCATTGGTTCCATCATTTGATCCAATGTTTTTTAAGAAAATAAAAGTGTAAACATCAGCACGAAGTCAATAAATTTCGAAAGTCTAACATAGCTAGTAGATTTAGAATACCTATGCTTCCACCATCAACTCCACTTTCTATAATGATCCATTGCTTAATAGGTCTATCTATTCATATCATCCTCAATACTCCATTCACACTTAATTATACCCTAGTTCATCAAACTTACCACACGTTATGAGTTCAGGAACTTGCCACAATCATATGAGTTTAAGAACTTATCCTAGTCAGACCATAGGCGTCCATTCGCTGAGGGGTTCAAAAATATACCATATAATTATGAGTCACGGACCTACCATAAGTATGAGTTTTAAGAACTCGCACTTAACCTTATAATATTCTCTAACTATACTCTACCTATCTGTTATACACATGAGAAAAGAATCACCTTCTCAACAAGCATATAACAAATAACGCGATACAAACATTTTAATGATTATCAATGTGATAAACTGAGTGCAAGCACAAAGCCCTCACCCATACAAAGGTTTGTACAACTCAGCCATCACATGAGACCTCAATTGAAATCCCACCTAACTCTATCTTGCTTATAACTTGCCCTTTGCTCGATACGAATTCCTCGTATCACATCATCTATAACTTCTCGTGAGTTATCTCGTACTATTTCATAGTACTCCATCTTCATAGCATTAAGCTATAATTATTCAAATATTACAGACCATCTTTCTTTTATAACTTAAACAGATCACGTCGTGACCTTATTCTATAATCATCTCTCTTAAAATTCTTTTGTTAACTCGTGATTGTTTTGTTTTACGATCCTCATTCTTTCTCTTTTTCATCATTTACGACATTATTCATTATCTTGGCTACTGGAGTTAGGAAACTCCCATTTCTTATCTTTATATCTCTTCAAGATTCTTCTTTAAATCTTCTTGTTTATATAACAATTCTTCCTTTAAGAATTTTTAACTTCATTTACATCGCTCAAAATTTCATTCAAGTTCTAAGCTCTCATCATACGTGTCCATTTCTACACTTGGTACACATCTAGTCTCTAACAGTTTCAATATGGTACGCTAAGTGGTTTCCCACAAACAACCAACAAACTAGGTTCCGAGTTGCTAGTTCGTATATATCTCCGCTCCATGAAGGAATCGTTTATCCCAGATACCATACATCAACTATTAAAGAGTACAATTGTACCACGCTTAGACATAACTCTCTATTCATAACTTCTTTATCATTCTCCTTTTATAGACATTGTCTATTTATTATCACCTTACATCCTTATTATTGGAGTTGGGTAACCCCACATTCATATTCCTGATAACTCTGTGATATTCTTCTTTGAATCCTTTTACGTAAGTTTTAATCCCATATTGTTCAAACTCTATTTGAGCTTATTCATTCTTTATCTTCACCTCTCTTCTCTAAGGTTATTGCCTACGGTACTCCTACCTAAGGTTTATAACCTACAGCTCTGATACCAACTGTAACGACCCCAAAATCTATACAATTTAAATCCCGACTTCGGTCGTTAACCATACATTCAACCTCTAAATAATACATCATTATTCGATGTTAAACTTAATAAAATTGCGAAATATTTAAAACTTTTATACATTTCCTTCTTTCTTGCCCTGAATCGCAACCATTACATTACATCTCTTTGATTCAATCTTATATCATGAATCGTTACAACAAAATGACTATACAAAGTCTTACATCATAACTAAATATCCATATACATTGGATAGCTCAACTTACAATTCAACATGTTACGTTCAAAATATGAAATACATTTCTCATAAAATATAAGTAATCTTCGTGAATATAGATCTCTATAACTCACATAGCACGTATCTTTACCTTAAAATCTTGACCTACAAAAGTGGCTATTTGCAAGAGTGAGCTCGACAGCCCAGCAAAGTCAAACAGTTTTCATGCATCACATAGCACATAATAACATGCTCGATATACATCTCATTAAAGTAACATGGCATACATGCTTTTAATTCATATAGCAAATATAAATATTTAGTTCCTTACTCAATCATCATTACTTAGCCAAAACAATGCAGTCATATATTGATTTTAACATTTCATGATTTCAACATGCATAACATATCATGCAATTTAAAACAGTTCATCAAGTGCACGAAAAAAATAGGAACCGAAAGACTTGCTTTGATCGTTGTTTACCAATAATAGCTTAATAGCTTACAGTTATCTGCACTTCACGTGCCCTACACAATTATATAATCATACACATCAACTATTAGTCACATATCAACACATAGCAATTGTTATATAAACTCTACTCCACATCTCATAATCTTTCCTATTAATAAATACACAATGGTCAATTAGATTGTGTTAACTTTTTGACTTATGACTCACTATATTTCTTCTTAGTCAAACTCGAAGTTCAAGTGCTTAAGTCTTGCTAGGATTACTTATTGGTTTTATATTAAACCCATTCCATATCTTATAATATCCATTTCAATGGAATTGAAACACTTTTTAAGTTCATTAACACTTGGCACGACGTTTCGACGTTCAATCGTCACACGCCCGATTTTCCTCTCTTGTGTATGCTTACTATGCTTCTATAACATATCTAATACATTATTTATTAATGTTAAGCATCATTATATTTACTAAGATTCATGTTTTATAACTTAGGACATCATCTTTTACGGTCTGGAGCACTACACATGCATATGTGCATGCCCGACACCCTCCGATTGCCTCCGAAAACACAACAGTCCTAAAGATGACCATTTTGACCCATCCTAATGACCTCAAATTGAAAAACTTAACGAACGAAAGTTGTAGGTCTACTCGTCCTCGTTCCGGATCATCTTGAATCTCCTCAATTGGAGTTCGTATGAGGAAGTTATGACCATTTTACTACAGGAGGTCAAAACTGTCCAAGTCAGACTTCTGTCCCCGCGCTGGGGCGCGAGGACTAAGCCAACTAGTGGCGCTGGGGCGTGAGATTGGCGCTGGGGCGCGAATTTTGGCGCCGGGGCGCTGGGGCTCAAATTTTGGTGCTGGGGCGCCGAAACTTGCAGAACCCAACCACAAAGAACAGAACAAAGCTACTGTCTTTATTTTTAACAGCAATTAACCCCAATTAACATGTATAACCTAAGCCAATTACACATATACACATTACCCAACATGTATATACTAATTACAAACGACTAAACCATGATTCTAGAAATCTTAAATCATTGAAAGCATTATTTTAAAAACCAAACTCCATAACTGACGTTTATACACTGTCATACCAATTTGATTTTAATTATTTCAAACTACGATTCTCTGTAGTTTATACCCAATTAACCATTCACAGTTCAATTTCACAATTTCACAATTAACATATACTAATTTTGATATTTTTACAAACCACGTTCATACGTGAATGTTTACTGTAAAACCAATTCTTCTTTCTTTGTGAATGCTAGCATACTTCTCATATATACATACATGTGCTAATATAACAATTACAGTTACAAATACACTTAATATCATACGTAATTATAAAAACATGATTTTCATACAATTTTTGTAAAACTTTATAACATACACAGTGATATTCAATAAAATTATACTGTAATATTTTTTTTAAGTTTTATATACATACCTTCACTTGCTTGACCACCACTTGTTAAAACTCAAAACTTTCTCTCCAACCCTTGACAGTCTCTCTCAAAACTCTCCTGTCTCTAAGTTTTTCTCTGACAAAACTAGTTCTCTTTTCTTACTTAGGCTTTAGCCAAAAAGAATATAAGTAAAATAAAAATACAAACAACGTACGATTTTTAAAACGTCTAAACCGACGCTATACTTAATATACTAATAAATTATCAGTTACCAAAATAATAGATATATTATATTTATATTTTGTTTAATTTAATTTATATTACTAATAAATCAAATTTAAAAATCCAAAAGCCATAGGACTTTGTTTGGCAAAATTATTTAAATTTAAAGACTTAATATATTTAAGCCTTGTTTGGCAAAATAAATTACAACCACTTTAATTTATTTTAATAACCACTTATAATATAGTTATTTGTCACACTTCTAATTAATTAAGTTTTTATACTTAATTTAATTAATTTTAATAACAATTCATTGCATAATATAATAATTTATTTAATCATTATAAATTCTCTAACTTAATTATTAAATTAAATTAGATTACTATTTCAAAATAATTACTTTTCTTAACTCATTAATTATTTATTAAACAAATAAATAATCAAATCACATCAAATCAATTAAACAAATACTTATTCAACAATAAACACATCCATTAAATATTTATATAATTCAATAAATATTTAAATACTATAATAAAAATCTGGATTGTTATAGATCTACTATCTTGTAGACTACGATTCTGCCTCGATAGCTCTCGAGTTATCATTGACTCTCCTGGCAGACTACGATTTCTGGTGCAGTGCTCGACGATCAGACAAGCCTATCTATTACATCATAAGATCAACCTAACATGCTTGATCTTTCTATGTTTATAGTCCTTGTACATCATTTCTTTTTAAGAACTTTACAAAGTTGTTTTGCTTATATAGGATCAACCTAACATACTTGATCAATTCATTCTAAGTCCTTGTACATATAGTTCTATTATATATACTTTACAACTTTTCTTAATGCAAGCATACTTGCATATTCATTCATATATATCATAATCAAATCATATATAAATAGGAATAACATTCATGCTTATTCCTGACAATTCTTATTTTAATATTTTCTAAAAATTTGGGTTCTTACATCCTCTCCCCCTTATAAGGATTCCGTCCTCGGAATCACCGAAACCTCCTCTACTCGGTGACATTTCGAATATTACATATTCTTTTAGATAATATTATCCATTCACTTTTCGGAAGTTTTATTATAACTTGCTCACTTGCATTCTACCACATTCTCCTTTCTAAGGAACACTCTACTTACTACTTTCATCACACAGAAGAATGAGTCTTCCACGATTTTTCAATAATTGGGAAGTGGTATGAATAACTCATATTCCAAATTATGCTGAAGGGTCACAAGACCGTGAACTAGTGCTTCAACACAATTATCCACACTACCAACCAAAGTGTTCCTCAATCACAAAGACTGAAAACACCTTCCACACGTACACTAGGTGGCCAGCTTATTGTACCACTACGTTGGGTCGCAACGTAGTGTTTTGTAATGACTACTTGCGTTACGCTTAGAACTATTGTCTCCGAAACATGTCCCCTTATAGGGTTGTTCACCTCAGCTTTTCAACGACTGAATCCACACCAGGGCAATCTGGTTTGGCACAATTACACAAGAACGCTTGAATTCTATAATCACTTTTCAATAGTTGTCTAGCCGAGTCAAATAGCTTAGACTCTTATCAACAGTTCGGACATCAATCGAAATAATTTAGTCAACTTTTCATAATTCGAAAGAAAATCAAAAATCATTTTATGACGTCACGATATCGTACCAGATTAGTAGTACGTTGAGGATTCCGCCATTAGGTGACTTTGTCATATTACATCACACCATAGTGGGCTGACAATCTTTCGATCACAACCGACACTAGTTTCGACTGCATTGATGACTCCATCGTTTACCATTTTTACACCATATCAAATGATGCACATGGTTAGAAATACATTTTGAAAGATTTTCAAATTATTTTTGTCTTAGCCGAAACAAGTAGCTTAGACATACGAATAACGGTGTTGTTTTTAAAACTCATTGGTTCAGTCACTTGACCCAATGTTTTTCTCAAGAAAACAGAGTGCAAACACTAGCACGAAGTCAATAAATTTTTGAAAATCTACCAGAGCTAGAAGATTTAGAAAATCCACGCTTCTCCATCAACTTCAATCTTTACTATACCAAAATCTCTTAATTCATAACATATATATACTCGATATAGTTCATCAAACTTACCACACTTTGGAAATCTAGGAACTTGTCATAATCATATGGGTGTAGGAACTTATCCTAGTCAGACTAAAGTCGTCCATTCGCTGAGGGGTCCCATCATATGATTATGAGTCACGAACTTGCCATAAGTATGAGTTTTAAGAACTCGCCACTTAACCTTATATTCTCTAACTATAACCTATCCATCTGTTATACACATGAGAAAAGAATCACCTTCTCAACAGGTATATAGTAAATAGCGCGACACGGACATTTCAATGATTATCAGTGCCAGAAACTAAGTGGTTTTTACACCAAGTACAATTCCCCGCCCATAACAAGGAATTATACAACTCAGCTATTGACATGCGTCCTCAATTGAAATCACACTTAACTCCATCTTACACTTTAATTGCTCTTTGCTCGATACGAATTCTTCATATCTCATCACACACAACTCCTCATGAGTTCACATCGTACCATTTCACAGTACAGTCACTTACAACATCAAGTTATACACACTTAGTCGTTACAGACTATTTATCACTTCACAGCTTAATCCGATCACGTCGTGATCATCAATTTAGCTTAGGTTCCCTATTATCAACAAAACTCCACTCGAGTTCATTCTCATTATCTTTGTCATATACACATCATCGTAACATTTTTATTACCGGAGTTAGGAAACTCCTGAATTCTCATTCTCCTAAATACTTTAAGATTCTTCTTTGAATCTTCACTTATATATTTTAATCTTTATCTTCCTCTCTCTCAAGTTATAGTCTAAGGTACACTTACCTAAAGTTTATAACCTACAGCTCTGATACCAACCTGTGACGCCCCCAAATCCAAGTCCCTTCGAACCTCAGATTCGGTCCACCACGATACTACTATTGTCCAACTATTTATATCGTTTATTCAAAACTTAATGAATATAACTTTACTTATTACAATTTAGAATATAAATTCTTTCTAATTCCAGGATCTATGTAATGACCCCAAACTTTTATAAGTTTCACAACTTGGTCATTTACTATTCATGGTTTACATCACATTCGATGTTATAAAAATATGCGGAATAATTTAAACTTTTTCAATCTCCTTTGAAATATAATCTTTTATTGATCTTAACTTGAATCAATTACAAATTCCTGAATCAATTTATTTTATGATTCATTCTATTCGAATTACTGTATAAATATTTACATCTCAATTCGAATTTCTCTATGTAACACATAGTATAACTTAACATGTATTACATCGTACAACTTTAAAAGCTAACATGTATTACACATCGTAAACTACTATCAAGTATATCTACTAGAACCTAAACATGGTTCAAGAGCATCTATTTAAACAAATGAATCAATCTCCTTTGATTCTATTGATCTTTATCAATCAAGTAACACGTAACCTTTATCGTGTATCCTTAACCTGCAAAAGTGGTTATTTGCAAGGGTGAGCTCGACAGCCCAGTAATTCTAACAGTTTTCATGCAACATATAGCATATAATAGCATATTCAGTTCATGCATTCATAATCAATTAATATTTACTACGCATGTTACTTCACACATAACAGGCATAGAGATTTACTAACATAAGCATATCATCAAAGATCAACTTTCACATTTCATACATATCTCATATGCATTTCATATATTTACATCAACATTTGTATAGCATAATATAGCTCAACTAACAGTTTATCGAATTCATATAACAAATAGGAACTGAAAGACTTGCCTGATTCGTAGTTTATGAACTACGAGTTAACTGCTTAACGCTTATCTGCACTTCGTGTATTCCTACACAATTATATAATCATGGATTCATATCCATCAGTAACATATTTCATATATTCTCCATGTAATAACAATGTTACATTGTTCTCTAACTAGGTTCGTAAAACCTACACTTCACTTTCTTGCCACATTCTCAGAGTATCTAGGTCCGTATAGGTATACCTTAACCATTCGGACATGACATCAATATCCGTATATCTCTATCACACACTTGACTCGCTACGTGATCGACATATTTAAAACTCGTATATGTAAGTTCAAACGTACACATAAACGCCTAAGTTAGTCGTAACTTCATACAACATCATATACACTATATATTCATAGCACAATTCATATTGTTATGATACCACAATGTCAAACAACGTATTTTTCAATCATTACTTTATATTTTGAAAACATCCCTTTGGACTTAACTTTTGAAAATCATAGTTAACATTCATCTCTATCACATAGCATGCTTCTTAACACATTTCATAGAATATTGGTCATATATTACAAGTTAAAGAAATCATATAAGCATGCTTCAAACATCAGATCAAAAACAGATCACACAATTGACTGCAGCATGGCGCAGCTGCGCCGTGGCTAAGCCTAGGACAGGCGCAGCTGCGCCGTCCCCTGGCTAAGCCTAGACTCAGCTGCTGCCTTGTGGTTTCTGTCCCACTCTTACATACCGCTATACTTATAGTTTAACATACATGTATGCTAGAAGCTTTCACATACCACCTTACCATTTTTGTGTTCATCTTTACAAGTTCTAAATTTACAACTTACATGGTCTTTATATCGGACTTTCATATATCTTAAGTAACTCAAGCCCATGCTTCAAGGTAAACTACTAAAGTTATGCTATCACATAACAATCTCAAACAATACTAAGTAGGCATGCCCGTGCTAATAATACACATGTAAACTTAGTCACATAGTCTATACTATAGAAATTCATTTCCTTGAATATGCGTGCGTAGGTGAAATCCAGGTTTCATCACATGATGCTTATGTCAACATGTCTATAGGCATAATGAATCTTAATATACATGCTCGCATGATCATAATGTAACTCACATAGTGTTTGATGCTATCATCTTACACATTCTAAATTTTTCATAATAATCGAACTAAGTCAACAAGGTAACTTAGTATATGTCAAGTGCCTCGTAACCACGATTCTCATGTATTAGAGCACCTATACAAGTCACTTAAACGTGTTTAAATAATCGGAATGTGGACATCCTATATATAGGTCCAAAAACTCTCGGTTTGTCTTTTGAAAACAATGTAGCCTTTAATCATGTATGCTATTGTGTGCTCAACACTTTAAGCATGCCTTTCATGTCAATATAGGCCACATGACTACGTTCACAAAATCAGAATATATACATGCTATGTAGGCGTCAAGGTTCAAATCCAAGACCATAAGTTTTATTTTAAAATCATACATTCTCCTTTCATAGTATAGACTAACATGGCCATGAAAGTTCATGAACACATACTATAAGTTAATACCAACTCTTATGCATGTCTAAGTCATACAAATGCGCTTGCAAGGTCAGAACACATGTTACACATGTATCAAAGTTCATATCAAAACTATAAGTTTCATTTTAAAACTACAAGTTCTTCATCAATAATGTATACTATCATGCATATGTCCTGTCATGATACTCATATATACATGTTATGCATGCTATCATGTTGTCTTAAGTCATAGTAATTGACCACAGTTAGCAGATTCTTAAAATAGAAGGCTCAACTGAACTCAGAGGACAGCGCAGCTGCGCTGCACCCTAGTTCAATCTGGGCACAGCTGCGCCATGTCTGGTTTAGGAGTAGAAGCAGACTCTGTTTTACAGAGTCTTAGCTAACTTGATTTCTAATGATTTTAAACTTGTTCCAACTATCATAAAAGAGTTCATATATGCAAGTGAACTTCTTCAACACATAATAATATGTTAATTCATCATGCTTGACATATGAATTCAAGAAATTCTAAGAATCAAACAAGACCCATTTCAAGAACATAATTAGAAATTATACCTTCTTGAGCTTGAATTGGACCTCCTACACTCTGAGTATACTCCTATAGTAGCTCAGCACTTAAAACTCTCAAACTCAGACAATCACCAACATCAAAACTGAAAATCAAGCTTCTATTTATAAAGGAAATTTCGACTAGGCAATGGCATTATACAAGATTGGAGTCCATGGTGTAAAGGGAGGAAACAAAGGTTTTTAAGGAGTTGTTCAACAACTCAATACCAGCCACCTTGCTAGCCATGATCACCTATTCCATAGCCACTTGGAGAATACGTAAAGAGAGTTTAGGACACTGTTCATTGTACTTGGTGACACTCAATTTGGGACAAGAGCAAATTACTCAGCAACTTGTTATTCTAAGGCTTTGTTTAGTTCTTTTAATCCCCATAATATAATATTAAGGTACAATTGTTACCATATTAGGAATTTAAAGATAAGTTTTATACTCACATCATATAATCCATATACATTAAATACATGTAATAAAATATCACAGTTAGGTATAAATGTCCGGGTTGTCCCATAATTATCTCTACTACCCACATAACCACATTATAACATTATTTGATATTAACGTTTATCTACACATTTATTTCCTTCCCAGTTTCTAGAATACACAGATAATCTATTATTTTTGTATTAAAATGCAACACATTGCTTTATTGTACTACTTGGCACCTTATATCATTAGTCCCAATTAAATGCCACACCTCACGTATTCTTAAGCCGTTGGTATTATATATTACTACTGCTCACATTTTTCATATTACCCCTAGTAATATTATTTTAATGATTATACCCACATTAATATTTTAATTGGGCTAAACATCATTCAGTTGGGTAATTTCAACCCATTATCACATTTTAATATCACAACGATTAATTAATATTAATCATTTATCTTTCAAATATCAACCCTTTGATATATTACAAAACTAAGTAATATATTAAAATATCAAATATTAATTAACATATTTCTTTTAAATAATTATCATGCATTCCTCTAATAAATAGAATATAATATTCTATAATATCGCTTAATTAACCAATATTTAATCCGGGTTAATTAATTAACTCCTATTCAAATCCATTCATGGACAACTTAACCATCACTTAAGATTTTTATTATCCTTATGAGTCCTTAATACCCATTTCTTAAACTTTAAATTTAAAAAAACTGATTTTACATACCAGCGCAGCTGCGCTGGTCATAGGCTTGGTAATGGCGCAGCTGCGCCATACCAAATTTCCAGGCAGACAAGTTCTGCATTAGCAGAACTGAAACCTTACACTTCTAAACACTTTACACATCCTCCTTAAGCGTTAACTTTACTAACATCAATCCTCTATTTGGTTTCACATCACCGATTACTATTTACCTTAATAACTTAAGGATCGTACTTCGAGTTTTAAAACTCTATTTCCCTTATTAGTTTAACTAACTATACAAATCCTTTACGGTTTCATACCACCAATACCACAAAAACTCGAATGTAACACCTACATACATTCCTTTCATCCTCGCTTCTTGCCGTATATTGAATTACGTAATAATTCTCTAATCACTTCAAAGGTATATCGATTATCTACTCTCATCAACAACGTACATATATACCAGTCTAAACCTAGCACGCGTCGAGCCTTTAATAGTATTCAATATAGTACACTGAGTGGTTTCCCACAAACAACCATCAAATTAGTTTCCGTCTCGTCTACACTATTTTCATAGTGAGTTAGATCGGTTACTAATTCGTATATACCTCCGCTCTCTGAAGAAATCGTTTAGCCCAGCTCCTATACGTCAACCATTAAAAAGTACAGTTACATTGCCTTAGACTTGATATGTACTCGTACAAATACTCAAGAAATTGGTGATTATCAAAGATATTTAATGTCACCACCTTACTATAATAAAATAATTTCACATAAATTATTTAATATCAATAGATAAATTCTTATCCATCTTCTTACTAATTCCTCTCTACAATATATAATAAATATATAATAATAATATATATTCATTACACACGACATTACATATTACATAGCTCATATTACCCTATGTAACACAATACCACATACCTTGTAACACATATATATATATATACTCATTCGAACCCATCTCATTCTTTAAAAATTTTATTCAATAAATTCTTATTTTAATATTTTCTGAAAATTTGGGTTCTTACATAGTAGAACCAAGAAAATGGATTATTAGAAATTAGAACAGGATACCAACTAAACCTCGAATTTACATCATTTTTACTTACCAAGTTATGAGCTTTGTCAAATATAAGTACACTGTTGTTCTACTTGATGCTCAAATATAAGTACATTGTTAATCTTTCAACATAAATGAATAAGGACCTGATCGGACATAATAATGCTTATATGTGAAATCAAGGTCATAATTAAAGTTTAACTTCCATCTCCTGTATACAAATTCAAGCCCTCATGCCAGTAAGCATTAATATACATATACGTGAGTTATAAGTAATACAACTATCATTCAAAAGCAATAATGAATGAGTGACAGTATCCAAAAATGAAACCTTAGACTCAACTAGTTTTAAAATGTAGCAGATTAGCAGTAATGTCCCAACAAGAACAAATAAGCATACGACCAACTGGAAACCTAAAGGAACATGCAACAAATGTAGTTCGATATTAAGACTTCCAAGTATAATTTTTGTTTCATCCAATTCCCTTTGAATCTTC
Organism: Panax notoginseng; assembly: GCA_016801055.1. NCBI lineage: Eukaryota > Viridiplantae > Streptophyta > Magnoliopsida > Apiales > Araliaceae > Panax > Panax notoginseng. The sequence goes on from CM029019.1 coordinate 67,317,025, forward strand.
AAAAGTTTGGCCGCCTCCACAAGATCATGAATAGTTGAAAAGTAAAATGAAAGGAAATGTGATTCAATTTAGCAAAAAAAGACAACAGTGGAGAACAATAACGCTATGGTTTTTATCATTATTATTCATAACAGTAATAAAGAAACTTAATATTTACCTGAAATTTGGTCAAAGCTTAATTGAGGTAGGGCCATGGTTGTGTTATCTGTTTGCACAGTTCTCCATGACTCACCAAAATTCTTTTGTTACTCATCTATTACCTGACAAACATTTGATATATGATCAGGTCATAAAGTTTTAAAATTCAGATAAGCCACACTTAGAAGAGGGTTGAATAAGTGTAGGAACAAACTATGACCAATTTTTGAACTTTATACCAAACTACTGAATTCAGTCTACTATATTAATGAATGCAACTTGCTGAATGAATATGGCCTAATGGATTGAGTTTTTGGTTTTAATGCAAATGTCTTGCTTAATTTATAACTTTGTGAAAATACTTGGAGTTAACAAATTTTCTTAAGATAATGCAAATATTCAAATTTTAATTATCAAAACAATTAACTAACTTTTGTGAGAAAATAAAGTAAAGCTAGTAATAAAATGAACACCAAGATTTTTTACGTGGTTCAGCTATTACCATCTATAATAATAGCCTAGTCCACGTACAATACCAACTAGTATTAGAGACTCACTTTATTTCTTTAAATCGAATCTTTTTACAAAACAGATTCTATCAAAAACTTGAATTACAAAAATTCACTTGAGCACTTTTTGCTCTTTGTGCACCAATGCACTCCTTAATCCACCTATGCTTCCTTGAACTTGTTTGTAAACAAACCTTAATCCACCTGGATTAAATTCCTTTAGACTACACTTAGTCTAAATAAAAGATAACAAATATAGAGGTCTAAAGATCAAAGCAAATAATCAATTTAACAATGCAAGGCTCAACTAATGTATGTAATGATCAAAGAATAAAAGAGATAGCACCAATTTATAGCTCACAAAAATTTGCTAAAAATTAATCTGAGTTTAATTGCACAGCAGCCAAGTAATTGTACCAAAATAATTATATAGCCTTTCAATGTATAATAGTGCAATATATAATTCGTGTGTTGTATCAAACTGTGATCACCCATTTGATTTTTATAGCCAAAATAATATTACCGTTGCACTCTTGAACAAATAAGTTCCGTTGTAAAAAATCAAACTTTATTTCCGTTGGGATAAATCATGTAAATCTCCATATAACACAAAACAGATGTTAGTTCAACTATTTCAAAAGAAAACTTCCAAAATGATGTGTCCGTGTATATCACATACCACACTATTTTGTAACTAAACTCACATAAGAAATATGATAGAGTGTTAGTTCCGTAATTAATGACAACATATATCTTTCTACGATAATCATTAACTTAGAGTTCCAAAATTTGTGCACCTATTTGACGTCTAAAAAAAATGATCCACTAAAGTAAATATACAGTAATTATGACTCTTAACAACTACCGTCACATATATATCATACTGCCTTTTGAATAACCCAATATAAAAGATATGTTAATTCCGTAATACATGTAAAAGGTTAATCAAAATAATTATGATCTAATATTACCGAGATATGTGCATTTCAAAAGAGATGGCATTATATATAAATACACTTTCACAACAAATCTTTCAACTTCCTGATAGCTATTTTCAAGGATTAGCATGCATGGCAATAAATAAATACTAACCACTTTAAATCAGACAATAATATCATTTTATTTAAAAAAAAACTTCTCAATTTTAAGCATGCATAAAATACTTATCATATTATATGCACATAAAATATCCTAGAGCCTTGAATTGAAAAATCAAATATTTGCAATGACCTTACATTAAATTCTTAGGACACAAAAGTCTTCAAAGTCTTTCATCAATGATCCTTTTATCAACTTCCTGAAATTTCACAATAAACAATTTAGTACACAAACTCAAGTCATCGTCAAAACAACAAGGTTAGAATATTAACAGGACAACATTCTCCCCCTTTTGATGATGACAACACCAAAAATTATAGCTCCCCTTAAATTCATGCATATTTCAAATTTCAGGATATTTAATAGAATCAAAACTATTAATCAAAACCAATTACTCATCATGCCTTTTGTTTAGGCATAATCCATAACCTGTAAATATATTAGTTCCAACAAATACTAGATAATCAAAACCATTCAATAACCAATTATCTGAAAATTTTATCAAACTGTTTGGTGCAGTGCAGGTGTAGCAATAGCAATCATCGTCTTAAACAGAAATTAAAACATAACAGAAAAATAAAAGTAGTCTCAGCAACATAAACATAAACATAATCATCAAATCAAAAATTCACCACCCCAATGCCAAAAGTCCATCATCCCAATGTCCCAATGTGTCTCCCCCTTTGTCATCATCCAAAGAGATTATCAATCAATATCTTCAACATTCGCCCTGTTAGGTGTACGACGAGTGAAATAAGGACGATGAAGAATACGATGAAGACGTTCTTCTAAGGACAAGGAATCTACAAAATGAGGGGGGCGACGAATAAAAGTTGGATTGGGAAGTGGAAGGTCTATGAAACCACCAATATATTATGCCATCCAATTGCAACGAGGCCACTCCGGAATTGGTGAATACATTCTTTGAAAATGTAGTTTCTGACCAACGTCATTGAACCTTGTCGCCATAAAATCTGCAAATTCTCCAAGTTGATAACTAACAAATTTTATCGCTTAACTCAACTGGCAGGAATTTCTGTTAATCTTTTGTTGAAGGGCTTCAACCATCGCCACTGTCTGTAATTCAAAACCAGCTTGTAGATCAATAAACTCATTTTCCATGCGCGAAAATTACTGCTTTAAATCATCAGCGCGTATGGGCAGTTTTCTTTTCTCTAAAGTACTCAGTCTATGTTTGATATCAACAATATCATTTCACATAATTTATTGGTTTTGAAGGATTTGAGTCAATAAATCTGTTACTTCAGGAGATGAAATAGAAGAATTTGGAAGAGTTGATGAGGATGGAATATCATATGGTAAATCAAAGGAAACAAAATTATGTTGAATAGTAAGAGGATCAAGGACTATCCAAACAAACACACCATCAACAAAGGAAATATGAGATTGTTTCAAGTTAGCAGAATCAATAAACTCATTATGTGACACAACAATTTCATCATCTAGACAAATTTTAAAATGTTGAAACATTTTGGTAAGAAAACAACCATAAGGAAGACACTTCTTAACTTGACGAATACAACAAAGCATATGAGACAATATCATGAGCAAAAAATTAAAATAGACACCTTTTAGAATCATTGTTACAACCACTAAATCTTGATACGTGAAATCTGTACCACCACCAATTCGGGGACATAGATTGTAACTTATCAATTTATACAGAACACAAGCGGTTGGACAAACATCAACTGTCTTTGGGGTTAACAGAGTAGACAACGAATGATTATCTAGAACAGTACAAAGTTCCTCAAGAGGAGGGAAAGGGATATTTGTAGCACCCTTTAAAGTAAAAGGGCATGGACCAGTGGATGGAATATTAAAAATGCTCCCAAAATCAACAATAGTGAAAAACAAAGATTTTTCATTAACAAAAGATGTGTAACAATCTTCATTACATTCGAGATTTGTATAAAATTGTTGGATCAAACGACGATATGCTTTTGTTGGGGGAAAAAGCATAGCAAACATACAACATGAAGTAAAAAGTTTTTCTAAAAAGGAATTTTTGAAATAGAAAAAATCCATGATCTTTTCATAAACAAACTATTTTGTAGCAATGAAGTTTTAAAACGTGCTTCAAAACTCTAACCTCTAAAGAAGTTATCTAGCAAATCAGAAAAAGAAGAAACATGATTTACCAGAGCGGAAGGAGATTTAGGTTGAGACGAGGGATGCTCGGTGTCTAGAGACAGTTTTGGCTTCTCTTTTTGATTCGATTCCGAAAACTTTAGGAACAAAAAACTTGAATTTGACCCATCAGAAAGAGTGGTGTCATCGAAAGAGATATGCATAGACGCTTGACGCTGTTGTCGCTTAGATTTCTTCTGAGATCTCACGATGTAGGGAGATCGAGACTGTTGGCCTTCGTTAATGGTAATACCAGAAGATCTTTTACTGGCTCGAGCCTTTATTGTTACAGAGATTAGAATACTCAAGAATGATGAGAAGAAAGGGTTTTCTGATTTATGTTCGATAAAATGTGAGAACAAAGTTTAATAGAAAAGAGTTGGGAACCGAAAGGACTTCTCGAGAAGACAAATACTCTTCAGCTCATATCTTTTTCAAATCTTAAATAAAATCATGATTATATCTAAAGTTTGTTCAAAGTTAATACCGTGAATTGAGTCACGAAAACCAATACGTCTCCCAGAGTAAATAACCGTCGATATCATTAGATATATGAACAGATAATGAATATTAATCAAATGTATTTAAATTAATAACATGCAGATATACTGTATGTTCGAAATATTTTATGCATGAAATATTTTAGTACGTGAACACTATTTATACCATGCGCATTCCAAGTTCTCTCCTTTAAAAACAAAACCTTTCTTCACTTAAGGGTTTAGTAAAAATATCAGCTAATTATTTTTCTGTAGGAATAAAAATTAATTTAATTAAACCTTTTGAAACATTATCCCTTAAAAAATAGTGTCTAACCTCTATAAGTTTTGTACGTGAACGCGAAATAGGATTTTTTTAATACATCAATAGTGCTAGAATTATCACAATAAATAGGCACATTATCACACAAAATATCAAAATCACATAGGGTTTGTCTCATCTATAATATTTGAGAGCAGCAACTCCCTGCAGCTAAATATTAACCCTCAGTGGTTGATAAAGCAACTGAAGTTTGCTTTTTACTATGCCACATCACAAGACTGTGACCTAAAAATGTGCAAGCACCACTAATACTTTTTCTATCAATTTGACATCCTGCATAGTCAGCATCTGAGTAGCCCATTAGTTCAAAATGATTGCAAATTAGATAAAATAACCCCAAATTAATTGTACCACTTAAATACTTAAAAGCCCTTTTAATAGCTTGTAAGTGGGATTCCTTAGGTTTTGCTTGAAATCGTGCACAAAGACATACACTATACATTATATCAGGTCTAGATGCAGTTAAATATAATAGACAACCAATCATACCTCGGTATTTGGTCAATTCCACATCTATACATTTTTCATCAGACGCAAGCTTTATTGATGTGCTCATGGGTGTTGCCTTTGAATTGGATCCTTCAAAACCAAAACTTTTAAGTAGCTCTTTTGTGTATTTGATTTGATGGATATAGATTCCTTTCTTTGTTTGTTTGATTTGGAGTCCCAAAAAGTAATTAAGTTCTCCCATTAAGCTCATGTTGAACTCCTTATGCATACATTTTAAAAACCATTCACGAAGAAAATCATTAGTAGCACCAAATATTATATCATCTACATATATTTGAACAATAATAATATCCTTATTTGCATGCTTAATAAATAATGTAGAATCAATGTTACCTCTAATAAAACCATTTGAAAGTAAATACTTACTTAACCTCTCATACCAAGCCCTTGGAGCTTGTTTGAGACCATAGAGAGCATCCTTGAGTTTATAAACATGATTTGGATACTTCTCATATTCGAATCCAGGAGGCTGTTTTACATATACCTCTTCATTGATGTATCCGTTAAGGAAGGCGCTTTTCATGTCCATTTGATAAAGCTTGAATTTCTTGTAACAAGCAAATGCTAACAAGATTCGGATAGACTCTAGCCTTGCAACTGGGGCATAAGTTTCTTCGTAGTCGATCCCTTCTTGTTGATTGTATCCATGAGCTACTAACCTAGCTTTGTTACGAGTGATTGTCCCGTGTTCATCAAGCTTATTCTTAAATACCCATTTTGTTCCGATGATGGAGACACCTTCAAGAGGAGGCATAAGTTCCCAGAATTGGCATCGTTCAAATTGTTGAAGTTCCTCTTACATTTCTATTAGCCAACTTTCATCAAGGATAGCTTCCTTAGCATTCTTTGGCTCGATTTGTGATAGGAATGCAGAGAATGCACATTAATTTTGCAAGCCTCTCCGTGTGCTAATTCCTTTGTTTATATCTCCAATGATATTTTCTGATGGATGATTCTTGAGATATCTTGCAGTCTTTAGCATTTGGATATCATGTATTATTTCTTCTTCTTGGGGGAAATGTTCTTCAAGCTCTTATGTTGTTTCTTATTCCACATCTTGCGAGTTATCCAATTCAGCTTGCTGGACTCGTTCATTCGGCATGCTGAATAGACTTTTCCGGTTTGCTGGATTCACTGAGATCTCCAAATTTCCTACATCCTCATATCTTTCTTTTGGAAGATCATTGTTATTCTCATTAAATGTAATATGAACTGATTCTTCAACACATAGCTTGTTAATATTAAATACACGATATACTTTGTTATTTTGTGAATAACCAATGAAAATTCCTTCATAAGATTTATCATCAAATTTTCCCAAGTTGTCACTAGTATTAAAAATAAAACATTTAGACCCAAACACTTTGAAATAACGTATGTTAGGAATCTTATTATTTAAGAGTTCATAAGGAGTTTTCAAAATAATTGGACGTATAAGTACTCTATTCAAAACATAACAAGACGTGTTTACAATTTCAGCCCAAAACTTTTTAGGAAGTTTACTTTCTTGTAGCAAAGTTCTAGTTGTTTCTTGTAACGTTCTATTCTTTCTTTCCACACTCCATTTTGTTGAGGGGTTCTAGGGGCTGAAAATTCATGGCTAATTCCTTTTTTATCACAAAATATTATAAAGTCTTTTTGAAATTCAGTATCATGATCAGTTCTTATCTTTACAAGTTTGAGACTATATTTTGTTTCAAAATTTCTTATCAATTTCTCAAATTCTTTAAATGCTTCATCTTTAGTTCTTAAAAATAATACCTATGTATATCTAGAGAAATCATCTACTAGTACAAATGCATAAAACTTACCATTAATACTAGCATGTCTTTCTGGTCCAAACAAATGAAGATGAAGTAATTACAACGGAAAAGAAGTTGATACCATGTTCTTTGCCGTAAATGATGTTCTTACTTGTTTCCCAAGTTGACAAGGAACACATATTCCCTTCTTTTCATACTTTATTTTTGGCAACCCTTTGACGAGATTTCTTGAGGATAATTTCTTGATTAAATCCATGTGAACATGTCCCATCCTTTTATGCCATAAGTTAGCCTCACCTTGCACAGATGCAAGACATAGTTCTTCATCCTATTGCTCAAAATCAATAGTATATGTTAACGCCAAGTTTCGCCGGCGCGTTTAATCACTGAATCCACACGCCTGAACCTGCATAATAACAAATCACACACGAAGCTTGACGGCTTGTGCCGCCGGGGGATAGCTCCGATGTGAGAATAAGTACAGGCCGTTCATAAGGTTTAACAATGGAGGCTTTAGTGTTTAGTGCTCAAAGATGTCTTACCTCTTTAACTGTAGTCAAGTCTTGTATTTATAACCATTCTCACTTCCTTAGAATCCCTCTCCTAGTCGGATTAGGACTCCAAAATATGGTAATTACCTATATTTGGGTCCAACACAATCTCCTTAAAAGGTGTAAGTAGAATCCAATTCCAATACTACCTTTGGAGTTACCGTATTCGAACATGATTAGGACTAGAGTCCTTAACCATATAAACCCCTTATAACTCCAGGCTCTACACACGGGCTGTCCACCTATACAGGCCCAATCCAACCGCACATGTATATACTGGTCTGGGCTTCGGCCCCATGGACTCGAAGGCCTGACCCCGATCGTCAAGTTGAAAACAGGACTCCGGCCCAGAGGGCTCGAATATCCGATCCCGAATACCTACAACACCCTATATGGCTTCGATCCAATAGGCCCCATCTCCTCGATTCCAGCCCAGGCCTTCAGCCCACATTAGGATCGGTAAAATACTCCCGAACATTTCCCCCTAGTCTCTGGTTGTAAAAATGTTTATAATTAGAGACTTGAAAGGACACGCGCTTGAATAGCCACGCCAGGAAATGATGAGCTATCTCGGGAACTCAAACGGTTCCTTTTCATTCTTGGAGCTGGTGAACATCTCCCCAAGACTGGGTCCCACTCGTCATAAATAGCCACCCTGGGTATCCGTGCCAATCACAATATATAAACCCCTATCCACCCAGCACTGACACCTTTTCGAACCTTTCCTCATTTCAAATTCCTCTCTCAAAATTTCCGGCGAAGGCAATTTTCGGCGAGCTTCTTTCTTCTGCATTTCAAGTTTTTCATCTTGTTGTTACCTCTTCAAATATCTCCTTAGTTCATCATCCTTCTCCAATGGCTGATTCTAGCATCCCTCCTCCCACTGAAACAATTCCATCCTCAGTTACTATCGGCGACCTGATTCCGGTCGAACTTCCGGTAGCTCCTTCGGATATCTCCCCTAACAACGCCGAAGCCAAAATCCGAAACGCTTACTCTTCTGAAACCGACTTCTCGCACATCAATACCCGATCAACTGTCCTCCCTTCTCAAATATCAGATATCCGTACTCTGTTCAACATACCGAAGGAGTGCAAGCTTAGGGTACCCAATCTGGAGGAGAGAATGTTCTGGAGACCCAAAGGCGAATGGGTTGCCGTTCCACTATACGTCCTAAAATATGGGGTTCGGTTTCCATTTAACGAGTTTATATCTTCTTTTCTTTGCTTTGTGGGGGTCGAGTTCGCACAACTTGTGCCGAACTCATATATCCATCTGATCTCCTTCATCGCTCTGTGCCAAGAGCTAGGCATTACTCCTGGCCTCGACTTTTTCTTCGCTTTATTCATCGTCGGCAGGTCGAAGGAACCTGGCTTTCGACATTTAAATAAACAACCCAACCGAGCCGTCCTTATCAAAACTCCCTCGAGCAACAAAGGCTGGCATCCACAATGGATCTTTGTAAAGGGGACCGACCTCAAACTTCTCCCCAACTGGGCCCATCTCGAAGATCCCATCGACAAAGTATCCAAATTCCCCAAGGACCGGGCTGGTGCATTCAAGGAATTCTACAAAAGGTGGAGTAAGACCGAATGGAGTCTGAAAGCTTTGTTTAATGAAGCCTAGTTATACAAACACGGATGTAAGTATCCTATCCCGAACCTTTTCATACATCTATCCTCCCTCGTCGTAACCATTTCTCTTGCTTGTTTACTTTTATGCAGTGACGATCTTCAAACCCGAAGGGGCTGCTGAGTCCTTAGCTCCTCTTCCCATTACCATCGAGCCGATCCGTCTTCCTATAACTAACGAGACGGCCGAGGAGGAGACCATCCCAATTGCAGACCTCTCAATCGGTTCTGCTTCGGGTCCCACCCCCCAGATAACACCACCGAGCCTGCCAACAAGAACGCTCTGAACATGAACCGATCGGAGAAGATGGCTCTGCTGAAAAAGAGTAAAAAGAAGTCGTCTGCCAAAGGCCCTTCCCCACCGTCGGCTTCGAACATTCTGAAGCCAACTCCTCCGCCTCCATCACCAGTCACAAATATCGAGGATTTGGAGGAAACCGAGGGAGTTCCTCTCGAACCTCAAACTAAGAAGCCACAGTTGGATGAAGGTCCTGAACTTCAAGTCGTGGAGGCCGATCCTCCCCCTACTTCGACCCCTACGTCCAAAGCAAGCTCTTCACAAGGAACACCGACTACATGTTGGCCGAAAAGCCCTTCGGAGGTGTTCCTTTTCAACCTGTTCGAGCACTTCAAACTTCCCGGTGATGACGAACGGTTCAAGGCATACTCCTCAGAAGAGTACTTAGTGGCCTACATCAGGGCTCAGTGTCAGGTAATTCCAAAATCATTGAACCTCTTCTCTTATGCTTATGTTGTGTTGTTCATGGCTGATGTGTTGTTTTGGTGTAGGCCAATGCCATACTCGATCGATCCATTCCGTCTCTAGCCCAAACTACGAAGAAAGAGGCTCAACTGAGGTCGAATATGGCGCTTCTCGAAGCTGAGTTGCGAGGTAGGGACTTGGATTTAAAGAAAGAGAAGGATCTTCATGCTGACACTCGAAATAAAGTGACCCAGACTGAACGTCAGACTGCTAAACTTAGGGAGCAATATGCCCTTCTACAGCAAGAATTCATCGGACTGGAAGTTCATGCCAAGAAGATCATCCAGGAGAAGGATGCCTTGTCCGAAGAAGTCAAAGATCAGGAGAAGGCCATTGATGCTATCACGGAGAAGTTTTCTGAGATGAATGGTAATATGATGTGCCTGATTCGGGAAAACAACACTATGAAAGCAGAATGTGCCGAAGTCAAGCAACGTACCATCAAAGAATACGAAGAATCTCCTGCCTTGACCGAGAAGATTATGGCTCAATTTTCTGACGGCTATGAAGCTTATCGGGAAAAGGCTCGGGCTAAGATGGAAGCGGCTGGACTTGATGTCTCCGTCCTTGATTCTTCGGATGAAGAATCCGAAGCTGAAGATGATAGTCCTCAAGAATAGTTTCTTGTAGGTTTTGTACTTTTTTTTTGTAACCTACTCGATCAGTTATGCCTGCGATGTTTTACCGATCAGTTAAGTTGTTTCTTACTTTCTGATCGGTTTATATCTGAAGCTTGTCTGATCGGAGTTGTAAAATTTTTGAATATAAATAAAGTAAAAAAAATTGATAATATTTTTCTCGATCAGTTATACTTGTGCCTTTTACCGATCAGTTATGTTATCTTGAACTTGCTGATCGGCTTACGCTCGAAGTTTGTCTGATGAAAAATTTGTAATTTTCCCTATCAGTTAAACTTGTGACTTTTACCGATCAGTTGTGTCATTTCTGACTTTCTGATCGGTTTAACCCGAAGCTTATCTGATGGGATTTGTAGAAAATTATAAATATAAATGAAGTGCAAATGTTTTCGAAGAGGAATCTCATTTATTTCATTAATGAATATAACGGCTTACATAAATAAATGAAAGAATGACATGACTTTTACTGGTAATATTTTCTAAGTCTTCCAGCGTGCAATATATTCTTTACCACCGAACCATCCATCGCTCGAAGCCGGTAGGTTCCGGGCTTCGGCATCTCTACTACTTCATAAGGCCCTTCCCAGTTAGGCATCAGCTTGCCAGTGTTCTGGGGGGTCGATGCATCCGACTCCCGAAGGACCAGATCGCCGACTTTGAATCTCCTCTGCTTCACCTTCTGATTATAGTGTCGAGATGTTCTCTTCTGATAAATTGCCAACCTTAGCAGAGCTGAATCCCGAACTTCCTCCAAAAGATCCAAGTTTAACCGTAGGCCTTGATCATTATATAACTCCTTATACTGGCTGACCCGAATAGTAGGAGATCCAATCTCAACTGGTATGAGTGCATCGGTCCAATATGCCAGTCTAAATGGCGAATCTCCTATTGTTGTTCTCGGAGTGGTCCGATAAGCCCACAAAACACTAAGGAGTTCTTTTGGCCATCTACCCTTTAGTTCGTCCAGACGCCTTTCAATCCCGTTGAGTAGGGTTCGGTTAGTAACTTCTACCTGACCGTTTGATTGAGGGTGGGCAACGGAAGTCTTTCGGTGCTGAATGCCCAACTCTTTCAGAAACGCTTCAAATTTCGACCCTACAAATTGTCTGCCATTGTCTGAGACTACTGCCATAGGGATACCGAATCGGTAGACAACACCCTCTTTGAAAAACTTCAAACATTCTTATTCGGTGATTTTCTGTAGGGGTTTGGCTTCGACCCACTTGGTCATGTAGTCAATGGCCACGATCACAAAACTGACTTGTCCCTTAGCCTTCGGCAAAGGCCTCAGGATGTCTCTTCCCCATACAGCAAACGGTATCGGGGATAAGACCGAACACAACTCTTCGGGTGGCTGGTGAGGTATGACGCTATTCAGCTGGCATTTCGGACACTTTTTGACGAACTCTTTGGCTTCCTGGTAAATGGTCGGCCAATAGCATCCCTGCCTCAGAATCTTATATGCCAATGACTTGGCCCCCATGTGATCTCCACAAATTCCGTCATGCACCTCCCGAAGTTCATCATTCGTTGATATGTTGCCCCGGCATTTATCAATCCGAAGGTCATCTTTCGATATGCATATATGGCCCGATGAGTAATGAAATTGGTCTTCGGAATGTCTTCCTTACTCATCGAGATCTGTTGGTATCCAGAGAAGGCATCCATAAAACTTAACATACCAAACCCCGATGTAGAATCTATCAGCTGGTCTATGTTAGGCAAAGGATAGAAATCTTTCGGGCACGCCTTGTTCAGGTCCGTGTAATCGATGCATAACCTCCACTTCCCATTCTGTTTCTGAACCAATACCACATTAGCCAGCCACTCTAGGTAATCGATCTCGAAGATGAATTTTGCCTCCAGGAGTTCGACAATCTCCTCATCTATGATCTTCTGTCTCTTTGGGGCGAAAATTCTTTGTTTCTGTATAACTGGCTTTCTATTCGGGTCCACATGTAATCTGTGCACAGCCACCAATTCACTTACCCCGGGCATGTCCCTAGGCTCCCATGCAAAGATGTCGGCATATACTCGAAGCAGATCTATCAGTCCCGTTCGAAACGTCTATGTCAATCCCGATCCAATCTTGATCAACTTCTCTGTGTTCCCTGGAACCAGTTCCACATCCTCAGTCTCTTCGGCAGACAAGGCTAGTGGTTCCGTGCTACTTTCAGTGAATGGCTCTATTTCAATTGCCATTGTCTGTTTCTGCTTGCTAACCCCGACGCCCAAGGAAATCAACCTGTTCCGATAACACCTTCAGGCAATATCAATATCACCTTTGACCTCCCCTATTTCCGTTCGGTGTCAGAAACTTGATCTTAAAATGAGGTATGGATGTTACTGCCTGCAGTGCCGCTAGTGTCGGCATTCCTAAAATAGCATTATACGCCGAATCCACCTGTACCACAAAGAATCTGACCATTATCTCTGCCTACTGGGGTGTTGTGCCGAACTTGACAGGCAGTTCGATAGTTCCTAACACATGCACCGGGTCTCCACTAAAACAGTACAGCGGGCCTTCTCCACCCAACTCCATCTTGTTGCCTTCTAAATCCAATCTCTGATAAGCGTGGGTGTGCAGCATGTCGACCGAGGACCCATTGTCGATCATCATTCTCTTCATGTCCACCGGCCCGATTTGAGCAGTTATTACTAATGCCCCATCATGTGGATCTATAGGGTCTGTAGGATAGTCTTCGTCTGAGAAAGAGATGTATATTCCCGAGTAAGCCCGATCCTTTCTTAGCGACGAACCTGCTACTGACAACACAGCCTCAAGATGTCCATCTCTCTTTTTCCCCGTCATACGCCGTACCGAACCGCCCAAAATTACGTCGATCACGCCTCGGGGTGGCGGGTTCGATTTTGGCTGTGTATCTCGAGCTGGCCCTTTATTTTCCTCTCGGGACGCCTCTGAACCATCCCGACCAACCACATACTGTACCAACTGCCCATTCTGGACATTCTTCTCTATCAAATCCTTCATATCATTACACATCTTCGTTGTATGCCTGCGACTTTGATGATATTCGCAATACTTGTCTCGTCCTCTCTTGCCGGGCTTCGGGTGTGTTGAACATGGCTCAAAGAATGGTTTATTCCGCATCTCCTCCAATATCTTCGCTCGATCTGTGTTGAGGGCAGTGTAGACTTTGTTGACATTTCGGCTTGAGAAAGGCGGTCGCCCACTGCCCGAACCTTCACCATTATAGTTTTTTCTACCCGAACTATCCGACCTCCCCTAATTGTCCGACCGCTGATAAGCCTCCTTATCCCGATCTTTGGACTTCTCATAAGATTGGGAGTGCGGTTTGAAATTTCCATAGCCTTCTCTATCGCTATGAATCCCTCGGCTCGATGGAAGACCTCTATCAAATCGGCCGGAGGGTTGATCACTAGATCCTTCATCAGTTTCTTCGACTTACCGATATCCAGACTAGTTGTGAAGAATCCCAAGGCCTGTGGAGAATTCAACTCTGCTACCGAACCCACAGCCTCCCGAAATCTTTTAACATATTGGCCTAGGCTTTCATCCGACTTCTACCTGATCTGCATGACGGAAGCAGTAATCTTTCCTCGTCTTCTGTTACTCCCGAACCGGACGTGAAACTTTTCCCGAAGGTCACTCCAAGAGTTAATTGATTCAGCTGCTAGGGTTCCCATCCATTCTCGGGCACTCTTCTTCAAGGTCGTTGCAAACATGTGTCACTTAGCTGCGTCCGAATGTCCATAGTAGGTCATCAACCTGTCATACCCGTCTGAATGATCATAGGGGTCTCCCAGCCCGTCATACGTCTCCATCGGCGGCATCTTCTTCTTGGGGTAGGTGGTGACATGATTTATCTCGGGTGAAAAGGGTGATCCCATGCAAGCCGAAGGCGTTCCCAGTGAACTCTTTACTGCCAGTAACTTCTCCAACTCTGCAACCCTTCGAGCAAGGGGGTCGGACTCCTCTTTACGAGAGGACGATCTATGTCTGTCCCTCTCGTATTCAGGTGACGCGTTCCTCCTCCTCTATCCCGATCTGCCCGGATGCTCTGATCTCCGATCTACTGAACGACTCTTTCTTCGGCTTCTGCCATCTCGGGAACGCCTTCTAGGTCTACTCTTTCCTCTTTCCGCCTCTCCCCGTCGAGGTGACCGGGATCGGCTTCGATGTCTGCGCTTTTTCGAGGATGCTTCCTGCTCTCCTATCATCTTTTCCATTTGTTGTTCTAGCTCTTCCTGCTGAAGACGCAAGGCTATCATGGCGTCTTCGTTTTATTGCATCTTCTTCTTCAGAATAAACTCCCGCTGGTCGCGGCTACCTTCTCCTCGTTCTCTTCCTAAACCTCCAAGCGCCCGAGAGTGGTTTTCATCGGCATGACTAACCTGATTGGGCGTGTGTTGGCTGTCATGGAAGAGTTTGCGCCGGAACGAAGGGGTCGGTTCCTCCTGACCATCCTGAATTCTGGAGCCCAATCTATCTTTCACCGACCCCCTCACCTGGATGGTCTGGTGGGTCTTTGTCTTCTCTTGGTTAAAAGCACTGGTATCCCGGCTCGCCATGACTTTCTGTCGGAGAAGTTAATCGTGATTGTAAAAAGCACTGCCCTCCTTCTAGCGCCAATGTTAACGCCAAGTTTCGCCAACGCGTCCAATCACTGAATCCACGCGCCTGAACCTGCACAATAACAGATCACACATGAAGCTTCATGGCTTGTGCCGCCAGGGGATAGCTCCAGTGTGAGAATAAGTACAGGCCATTCACAAGGTTTAACAATGGAGGCTTTAGTGTTTAGTGCTCAAAGATGTCTTACCTCTTTAATTGTAGTCAAAGCTTGTATTTATAACCATTCTTACTTCCTTAGAATCCCTCTCCGAGTCGGATTAGGACTCCTAAATATGGTAATTACCTATATTTGAGTCCAACACAACCTCCTTAAAAAGTGTAAGTAGAATCCAATTCCAATACTACCTTTGGAGTTACCTTATTCGGATATGATTAGGACTAGAGTCCTTAACCATATAAACCCCTTATAACTCCAGGCTCTGCACACGGGCTGTCCACCTGTACAGGCCCAACCCAACCGAACATGTTCGGCTCCATGGACTCGAAGGCCCGACCCCGATCGTCAAGTTAAAAACAGGACTCCGGCCCAGAGGGCTCGAATATCTGATCCCGAATACCTACAACACCCTACATGACTTCGACCCAATGGGCCCCATTTCCTCAGTTCTAGCCTAGGCCTTCAGCTCACATTAGGAGCGATAAAATACTCCCGAACAGTATATATATTTCCTTCCCTTTGTGCAACTAGAGTAGTATTGTTAGTACCATGAGAAAGTGTACATTTTTCTTTTTCAAAACTAACTTGATGACCATTATCCATTAATTGACTAACACTTATAAGATTAAATTCAAGTCCACTAACAAGATGCACATTATCAATATTGACCTTACCATTACCCATTTTACCTTTTCTGATAATTTCGCAAGTACGATTATCTCCAAATGTAACTGTTCCATTTTTCTTTTTGATTTTTAACTCCACAAACTTTGATTTGTCACTAGTCATGTAACAAGAGCATCCACTATCAAGAATTCATTTTTGAGATGAAACCCTTGCCTTGAGACATACCTATCAAGAAAAGATAATTCATCCTTTTTGTACCCACATCTTTTTGGGTCCTTTAATGTTAGTTTCACGTAAATTATCTTTTTTAACTCATACCATTTTAATCTTGTTTTTCTTAAAATAATTTATGTCCAAGTGACCTTTAATACCATAATTTCTATATGTTGTGAAAGGAGAAAAATAGGTCTTTGTTATGCATAGGATTATAATCAATTCCTTGTCTTTCAAAACTAAGTCTTTGTTTACCTAATATGACAATTAAGTTTTCTTCTCCTTTAACGAATTTAGCAAGATATAATTTTAATGAATCTATTTCCTTTCGAAGTTCATTATTAGGAATAGTTTTACAAAGAGATTCATCACTAAATGCATCAATACATACATCTTTCATTTTTAGTTTATTAATCAATTTTTGAACTTCATTATTCAAATAATTTACCTTATTGAAAATTATTTTTTTATAATTTTTAAAATAATCATTTTTAGCAATCAAAATCTTTTCTTTTTTACATGAAGACTCTTTCAATATCTTTCTTTTCATTTATCAAAGAATCAACTTCACTCATTAATGTATTTACCAAGTCTTTCAAATATGCATTATTTTCTTTTAATTTTTTATTTTCTTATTTCAAAGAATTAAACTCATAACTAGGTACCTCGTTTGATTCACCTTCTATTCCCATGAAGCATACTCGAGCTATTTCATCATTGGCATCGATCTCAACTTCGGACTCCTCTTCATCACTCCAAGTGACAAGTGCTTTGTTTCTATTATTATCCTTGAAGCTCGTTTTTCCTTTGTTCTTTAGTTGAAAACAGTCCTTCTTGAATTGCCCCGGATGTCCGCATTCAAAACATGTCTTCTCGGTTTGCTTTCCTTCGACTTTATTTGAGTTGAAAGTATTTTTCCTTTTATTCTTCCTTTGTTGAGCCTCCTTGACATCATGGATATCCTTTCATCTGAATCATCATAAAGCTCTTCTTCATTTCCTGCATTAAGAGCTAAAACCTTTCTTCGAGGAATTTTCTCCTCATCATCATCTCTCTTTAATTGATGTTCATATTCCTCAAGTTCACCGAAAAGAGTTAATGTATCCATAATAGAAATGGTAGCATAATCTTGAAGAGTAGTAATTTTAGAAGCAAACCTTATGGGCATAGCCCGAAATAACTTACGGTTAATCTCACTTTGAGGAATGGACTTGTCAAGTAGCTTTAAAGAATTTAGGAGAACTAGAAACCTTGCTTGAACCATCTTTATGATTTCATCTTTCTCAAGTTTGAACATTTCATAGTCGTGCATGAGCATGCTTAGTTTAACTTCTCGAACCTTAAATGTTCCTTCATGGCTCACCACTAGAGTGTTCCAAATTTCCTTAGCTGTGTTGCATGAGGAAACTTTGTCGATCTCGGATTGTACCATGCCGCTAAGTAATGTGTTCATAGCCCTTGAATCATAGGAAACCATGAAAGTCTCAGTTGAATCCATCTCTAGCAAAGTCTTTGGAGTAACATCATCTTTCCTTGGAATAATTAGTCCATTCTCCATCACCCACCATTCCCAAGGATCTCTTTTAAGGTAGATCCTCATTCGAAATTTCAAGAAGTTGTACTTTTATGTTCCATGCAGCAGAAGAGGTCTATTGGTTGATTGACCTTCTTGATTTATGTTCCCGAACTGTGCCATGTTAGAATCTTTCCCCTTTAAGAGCAATATAAGTAGAGCTAAGCTTTGATACCAAATAAAATTCAGATAAGGCACACTTAGAAGGAGGGTTGAATAATTGTGGGAATAAACTATGACCAATTTTTGAACTTTATACCAAACTACTGAATTCAGCCTACTATATTAATGAATGCAGCTTGCTGAATGAATATGGCCTACTGGATTGAGTCTTTGGTTTTAATGCAAATGTCTTGCTAAATTTATAATTTTTTGAAAATACTTGGTGTTAACAAACTTTCTTAAGATAATGCAAATATTCAAATTTTAATTATGCAAACAATTAACTAACTTTTGTGAGCAAATAAAGTACAGCTAGTAATAAAATGAACACCAAAATTTTTACGTGGTTCAGCTATTACCCTCTATAATAATAGCATAGTCCACGTTCAATACCAACTAGTATTGGAGGCTCACTTTATTTCTTTAAATCGACTCTTTTTTACAAAACAAATTATATAAAAAACTTGAATTACAAAAATTCACTTTAACACTTTTTGCTCCTTGTGCACCAATGCACTCCTTAAGTACTTTTACTTCCTTGAACTTGTTTGTAAATAAACCTTAATCCACCTAGATTAAATTTCTTTAGACTACACTTAGTCTAAATAAAAGATTACAAATATAAATGTCTAATGATCAAAGCAAATAATCAATTTAACAATACAAGACTCAACTAATGTATACAATTATCAAAGAGTAAAAGAGATATCACCAATTTATAACTCACGAAAATTTGCTGAAAATTAATCTGAGTTTAATTGCATAGCAACAAAGTAATTGCACCAAAATAATTATATAGCCTTTTAATGTATAAT
This sequence comes from Panax notoginseng, assembly GCA_016801055.1. NCBI lineage: Eukaryota > Viridiplantae > Streptophyta > Magnoliopsida > Apiales > Araliaceae > Panax > Panax notoginseng. The sequence continues at coordinate 67,335,764 of CM029019.1, forward strand.
AGTGCAGTATATAATTCGTGTATTGTATCAAACTGTGATCACCCATTTGATTTTTATAGCCAAAATAATATTATCGTTGCACTCTTGAACGAATAAGTTCCGTTGTAAAAAATCAAACTTTATTTCCGTTGGGATAAATCATGTAAATCTTTGGATAACACAAAACAGATATTAGTTAGACTATTTCAAAAGAAATCTTCCAAAGTGATAAGTCCGTGTATATCACATACCACACTATTTTGTAACTAAACTCACATAAGAAATATGATAGAGTGTTAGTTCCGTAATTAATGACAAACATATATCCCAGGATAATCATTAACTTAGAGTTCCAAAATTTGTGCACCTAATTGATTTCTAAAAAAAATGATCCACTAAAGTAAATAGAGAGTAATTATGACTCTTAACAACTACCGCCACATATATATCATACTGCCTTTTGAATAACCCAATATAAAAGACATGTCAATTCCGTAATACATGTAAAAGGTTAATCAAAATAATTATGATCTTATATTACCGAGATATGTGCATTTTAAAAGAGATGACATTATATATAAATACACTTTCACAACAAATCCTTCAACTTCTTGATATCTATTTTCAAGGATTAGCATGCATGGCAATATATAAATACTAACCACTTTAAATCGGACAATAATATCAGTTTAACATTTTATTTAAAAAAAACTTCTCAATTTTAAGCATACATAAAATACTTATCATATTATATGCACATAAAATGTCCTAGAGCCTTGAATTGAAAAATCAAATATTTACAATGACATTACATTAAATTCTTAGGACACAAAAGTCTTCAAAGTCTTTCATCAATGATCCTTTTATCAATTTCCTAAAATTTCACAATAAACAATTTAGTACACAAACTCAAGTCATCATCAAAACAACAAAGTTAGAATATTAACAAGACAACAGGTTTAATTGCCTGACATATCTCTATGCTTATCATTATAAGACAATAAAAAGGTCAACAGCCCCCCAAACACCTAAACCAGCGCAGAGTGGAGAAATGTTTTCAAGGGTCATCTATATTTTACATACTTTTTACCTTCTTATATAGAATGAAACCTCGTTCTTCCTTAAGTCTCCTGTTATTCATTTAAAATAATTACTTGATTTCTATCCATAAATATAGACCACAAGCTTATTATCAGCATTACTTATAATAATAAGAAAATAGTCTAATATAAAAAAATTTCTCAAAATCTGTTATATGTAGACACGGTCACAAGTGTCGTATAATATGGCAACCTTAAAACACCAAGATAGTGGGATTAAAAACCTGGAGTATATGTGAAAAATATGTATTTTAGACCGATAAATGTAGTTTTGTCTTAAGAGAGACATTCCTCAGCTTCAAACTTCTATTCATCAAATGTGCTCATGAATTCACCAAGAAAGCCATCTCCATTACAGTCTCCACACAAAATCTCCTTTTTACTTCTTCAAAGGGAAAATAATTTAATAATACACACAAAGACAAAGAAAATAGGGACTTGTAAGAAATCGCTATGATCCGCAAAAGCTACATTAATAAACTACAAATTCCTCTACTACAAGCAATGACAACAAAACTTTAAATAACCAAATGACATTTTAAAGTTCTATATGTATGCTCAGAGCTAAAGAAACACATTCAATAGAGTTTGATAATAAATATGCATTAACATGCGAGGAAACATAAAAATTCAATAGTCTGCTAATAAATCAGACACTTAAACGTAAGGAAACATAAAATGAATAATTATTAATTAATGATATCATTTTTCTTGAAGGATAAATATAAAACTGGCCAGATGAGTCCTTACACATAACATATCTACGTTTGTCAACAATGATGAGAATGAGTGTATTGATACTAAGACGAGTGGCTTACCCCCTTCTAGTTTGGGATAAAAGACTTTGAGTTGAGTTTCTATAAGCATAGTAGCTTTTTATTTTTACTTAAATTTATATGACAAGTGACTGATCGATCGACAATAACAATCAGGACACACCTACAAAGCCAACATAATCCACCAGCTTTGAACTGTCCATTAAAGTGATCCACAAAGTTAACTCCATTATCTTGGCATTGTTTACACACTATAGCACCTGGTAATCATATAGGAAGACAATAAACAGTCGATGAACTCACATTCTACAAAGATCTATTTTTTTGATAAGTCACATTCTGTAAAGATTTTTGTATCCAAAAAATTGAAATCTTTAATCAAGTTGCTGAAAGTAGTAATGATGCAGAAAAAAAATATTGAAATGGTATTTATAGATACAAATGCAGATCTATTAATGCTTAGCCAACTAATTTAAATATTTACTGACTTAGATAAATTCACTTTACAGCAGAACTATTGCATTACAACAAGATAAAGACAGAACATTGGGGTAAACATATCTTCCCGATCAAGAATTCTGTTCAATCAGCAATACATTATCAAAAAATTGTGCATAAACTTTTGTGCAGGGAACAAATATATGTCCAGTGATTTGACATAATTTTAAGAAAATAGGCTTCAGTCCATCCTCTCAGACATACTGGAAAAATTATCTAAAGGATATGATGCAATCAATTAAAATACATTGCAATCATTGGTAATTAAAACATATATTCTCAAGATAAATGAATAGAAGGCAGATGGTGGATGGATGCTTAGGTACAAAAAAAAAATAAGCATAGCAACATAGTAAAATTAACATGTTGAATTACTGACAAGGGACTCTGAAGTCTAAACAAGATATAAACCCTACCTTGCTTGCCAGGATTGTCGCGTCTTGTATGCAAACAAATTGGATTTTGCTCTTTAGTCTTGATCTTACACAATGAAGTGTGGTGAAGCCAATGCCTTCAATTTCTTTCGTCCTCGCTCCTTTTTCTCTATATTCTTTCACCATCTCAATCGTACTCTTGTCCCCAACTCCAACTTGTACTCTTGTCCCCAACTCCAACTTCATATGTATGTAATAAATTATTCTCCATCCTTAGATATTTCATGAAGGTTATCATCAATTATAGGCCTAACATCTACCCCTTCATTTTCTTTCGTCTTTTCTTCTTTGTTCTATTTTCTTTTTTTCTGTTTTTTTCTTTTGTAAGACTAACCCAAGACTACATGATATAGTACTTGTTCTCTACTCAGTTTTGGAGTTATAAGTACTAATTATTTTAAACTTTTAATATTCCTTATCATAATTAGTTTAAAAACAAGTATAAGCTACTCAAAAAGAATATTAAGTTAAATACGATAATCTAGTTTTGTATTTCAATACAATATAAACATTTTAAGAACAACCTTATACAATCAAATAATTTATTTTATAGGAATCATGACAGCGTAGGTATGAAAAAAGAACATACTTCTGCCTGGATGTACTAAACCTCCATTACACGAAATTCAGCATTCTCATCCTTCTCACTCTCCAGCATATCAAAAACCTGACTAGCCCATGTTTGTTTCAGATTTTAATTGTTACTAAAGGCTGTTAAGTTAATATCTCCATCAAGTAAGTAAGTTAAGGGGCACGGATCCAAAAGTAAAAACTTGTAAAGAATAGAACCGACAATTGTTATTATTTTTAGTATGCTGCAAGCTACAACTTCAACAAGAATGCTTGTTGACCATATCACATTGAATAATAAATTTAGCAACAATACAACTGAAAAATCTATAGGCAATGCACCAATGCCTAAGAATTTTGAGTAAACATGCATAAAACTCTCATGTTTATCATTTATAGTTATCAATTCTGTCAAGATAATTGTTACCTAAACTAAGTAAATCACCAAAATGTTTTTTCCTTGTCAAACTCTATACCTTTATTGTAGTTTGAAGTATTAAAAACCTCTTATGGTTGAATAGTTATATAATTCTAACAGTTTGCAAATTAAGAATACTACTCGGTATGTAACTCACTACTTCAATAATAATTCTACCAGTTCTATAAATTGTTTTCTCCAAATCAATAAAAGCTCCACCACAAATGAAAAGAATGTTTTTTGTATATATCTGCAGATGATTCCACAAAGCAATACCTACATAATTAGATTGAATATAAGTAAATATACAAACTAAAGTAAAATAGTGCAGTTTTAAGATGTAGCAGACTTCAATTTTGGTTATAAGGTAAATAGTAAACTACTTGATACCTATTAAACTAAAGTGCAAGACTTAACGTAAGGCAAGTTCTTCATTCCAGGCAGCATGTAAGTTTTACAGTTCTGACAATATAATTGGTAAGCCCGTCTACAACTGACCTCTAAACTAGACACATCTCACCAAATGGACACCTAAAGTAACCATGCCCTCAGGATTATTTCAACAAGAATTTTAGGGTTAAAAAATTAGGGAAACTGCAGTTTATAAACCAATTCATAAATTATTTTTGCTGCAAAAGATTTATTTAATTTTCCATTTAGGAAAGATAGTGATAGTCTTGAAAAGAATTAGCATATATTAGCTGTGATTTATGGCCATTATATTCTGGGAGGCGACTTTATGAATGTGTAGGTAGTACGCAATGAATGGGTTGTCCCTTACTTCTTTCTTAGACCACCATCATGGCTCATTGTTCTGCATGTGCGAACTTCATAGATGGGAGAATGTATGTAAGTTTGGATGGTTTTAGCTAAAATATTGTATACAACATTCTTGTTCTTTACAATTGTACTCTTTTTATTCAATGTTGTCTATAACATGAGAACATACTTGATTTGAAACAGAGAAAAATGATATTATGGGCCTACGGAGCGATGTGGGTTATAATGTAGTTGAACTCTGAAAGCTTTTAACTGTTCTCTTCATATCACATTATCACTCCACATCCACAAATTTGTGACAAAATTCTTCAGTTCACAAAGCAGTGGCAATAACAAATGGTGGGACGTAAATCTAATATCAGCAAAATTTTGTTCATACCCTGTTAAGTATGATTCAATTCAAGAGATTAATATAGAAAAGTTAGGAAGATATTTGTATAGAGAGTACAAATGAGAGAAGAAAAATGAAATATTCATTGGGACCTTAGTTTAAGTCCCACATCTCCTAACCACTAATTTATCATAGGCTAATAAACTATAAATAAAACATACATCCTTCAAAAACGTTTGGTCCACTAGTATGGGTTTTCTGCTTAAAATATAAGAAGATAGACCTCAATTCAAGTCTAATTTTTCCATATACAAGACCAGGCCTCGGGCCGGTCCAGGCCTCGGGCCGGATCAAGCTGTAGGCCAGGGCGGATTAGGCTTTTTTAAAGGCCAGGTCAGGCCAGATTTGTACTAAAAATCTTTGGTCTGTTGGTAGACTTGCAGGCCGGGCCTGACCGGTCCAGGCTTTGACTAGGTCAGGCTTTGACCAGGTCAGGCCTCAGGTCGCGGGCCATTTGTGCAACCCTACTGCATAGTATCTCACATTATTTGATTCAATTATTGTCAATATTTTATATATTATTAAATCAATAATTGAGACGATACAGTTATTCATATTATTATTTGCATAATTAACAATGTCTAGAAGTTCTGTAGAGGAGAGGTTTGGTCACCTAATTGCGCGCCAATAGGGAGAAATCCTTATTGGAAAGCATTCTCTTTCCTAGAGAACGACCTGGTTGTTAATATTGCGAGTTATAATAATATTAATAAATGTTGTTAAAAATATTGAGGGAATTTTTATGAAGTATTTGTTGTAATTTTTGGCGTATTTTATGGACCCCCATTTACCCATTTTTTTAAAAATAATCGGTAGAAAATTATTTAACATAATAAAGGTGGGGTCCACATGTGGGGGCCACATGTGGGGCCCATATGTGTTGAAAACTGATGTTGAAAATGGGGGTGGGAGGGAGTTTACGTAAATTGAGGGTAATTGTATATATATATATATATATATATATATATATATATATATATATATATATATATGATAATGACATGTGGGTAGGGTCCACATGTTGGAAGAAGGAATTGGGGGAGGGGAATCCAACAAAAATTAGTCACGGGTGGGATTTTAATTTCAATGTAACATGTGTTGTTATATATATATATATATATATATATATATATATATATATATATATATATATATATATAATAATAATAATAATAATAAGTTTTGTTTTTTTATGAAAAATAGAATATATTATATTTTATTGAATATTATATTAATAAATTGAAAATGGGCGTCTGATTTTCATTTCCTCCGCCCGTGATGGTTCGTTCGAAATATTACTGTTGGTCCGTGATTTTAATTTCTAAATAGTATCCTTCTATTCTTCTATAAATATGATGCTTAGCTAGAATTGAAAATCACACCAGAATCAGAGAATTCTTCTTCTATAATATTGAGCATATTTCTTTAGAGTTTTAGAAAGCTTTAAGTGTAGAAAACAGTAAAAAATTTCTTCAAGAATATATCCGCTATACTAGTTGGAATACTCTTCTTTTTGAGGTAAGGGGTATTATTTCTTTCGTATTCACGAAGAGAATTATTTTCTTTCAATACTCGTAAGGGGTATTATTTATTTCACATTATGAAGAGATATTATTTTTCGTATTTGTATATGAATATTATTTCCGTTCAATATTCATAAGAAATTTTATTTTGTTCAATATTCGCAAGAAATATTATATTCGTTTAATATTCTTAATGAATATTATTTTCGTTTAATATTCGTAATGAATATTATATTCGTTTAATATTCGTAAGGAATGTTATTTTTATTCAGTATTCGTATAAAATAATATTTTCTTTCATACTCTGTAGTATGTAAGTAATATTATTTCGTTTCAAATTTCGAATTCTACACTCATTTTGTTAAAATTTTGACTTCTATACTCCATGAAATTAGTAGAATATCCTTGATATTTGCGCTTCATCCAGTATCTTTTCATGAAAATATTATTCTGAGCATTCTTGATAAGTTTTAACTTTTTCATGCCAAAGTACTATTCACGAAGTACTATTTACGGGGTACTATTCACTCGAGTACTATTTACCCGGGGTACTATTCATGATAAAAATTGATTCGTTTTCGGTCCAAATCATTTTTGGTACAATATTATTCTTGAATTTTACTCCACAAAGCAGTATCATGTTGACAATTTGAACGTTATTGAATTCTGGATACATTAAATTATAAATCTTTAAAATTTATCCTTGAACTTGTTTTATTGAATTATTATTTATGTCATTGTCATCATCCTCATGCTTATATTGTTATGAAAGTAATCTTTGGTCGTAGTGCATAGATGGACTTGGTATGATTATGACCAGGGATTATTCGGTATAATCATGACCGTAATATTACAAATGATGTGGTAAAAATCCTCATTGGTGTGTAGTGCATTGATGGACAGTTTTTGGTATGATTATGGTCATGGATTCTCTTCAGCCAAGGGTGCAACGATGAATTGTTTTATGGCATGATCATGACCGTTGATGAAAACACGATTATCTTTGGCCCGTCGTACATGGATAATTCTTGGTCGTGATACTAAAGAATATCCTTGGCCCGTAGTGCAGGGATGATTCGATGATGTGGATTATTAAGCTGAGTGTCAGCGATAAAATTGTTGATAAACTTTTTAAATCACGGAAGATAGTAGATATCATGCTCTACTTGACTCTTCTAATGGATTGCCTGTTCTGCTATAGTTAAACTTGATGTATATTATATTTTATCAGTTTAACACTGTTGAAGGCTAACGATAATTTATTCTGCATTATCTTAGTCATAATATTTCTTACTGGGCTAGTTGAGTTCACCCTTTACTTTCATTGTTCTCTTCAGGAAATGAGAATATAGCTGAGACTAGTCGGAGAACGGAGTGACAATCCAGATGTTTGCATTAGTAGTCCTCACTATTCTGTGAAATAGTGTGATAATAAATGTATTGAGGACTTATTTTGAGTTTTAATACTGTCTAGAAGACAATATTTGTATTAAAACTCACAGCTCATGTTGTATATTTAAGTTTGTATTTATATTCTGTACTATGTATTTGGCGACTCAGAATGGGTGATGTATACCTATTTGGGGGCGTCACAGTTGGTATCAAAGCTTAGGGATATGATTACTGGCTGAGATGTAAGACTAGAACTAGGAGGGGAGAGACGGGGAATTCCTTCACTAGTATGACCTACCTAAGTTTATTTGGTATTTAATTGATCGGTCAAAGTATAGAGATAATATGTGACATGTCAATTAACCCTTATTTTGTGACAGTGTTTGAGAATGGCATCTAAAAATGTTGAGATAAGCAATGAAGCACATGAGACCGTTGAGTCACCGACGATTAATAACCAGGATAATGTGCAGGAAGGCAACAATCCTTAGGTAAACAATAATGCCGATCAAATGACGAACGATGGGATGTTCAGAGGCTTTATGCAATTCATGCAACATCAGGTGAGAACGGCTCCTGTTCAAAATACAGGTGGAAACACTGGCAACTCTCGGACTGTCACCGCTAAACAGTTCAAGGAGCTGGGACCACCGGAGTTTATTAGAGAGCCAAAACCACTTAAGGCAGAGATGTGGATAAAGCAGATCACCAAGATATTTGATGTCTTGGAATGCTTAGAGGAGCAAAAGGTTCCATTCGCCACCTTTATGTTGCGTGAAGAAGCATATCACTGGTGGGAATCTGTAAAACGTACCCAGCCTAACGCACTAAAGATGTCTTGGGAGAAGTTCCAAGAACTATTCAACGACAAGTACTTTCCCGAAAGTATTCGTCACATGAAGGAGGTATAGTTCATCAAGCCGGAGCAGAACAATATGACCGTGTCGCAGTACGAAGCCAAGTTTGTCGAGTTGTCTCGGTTTGCGTCCCACTTAGTTGATAACGAGGAGAGAATGACACGGATGTTTCTAAGAGGTTTGAAACCCGAGATATGTCAATACCGAATTTCTCACAAACTGTGTTTGTATTCAGATGTTGTAAATATGGCTCAGTTATTGGAGCGCGATAACGAGTCAACCCAACCAAGAGAAGCAGTCGGCAAATCAATAATACCAATAGTAGCAGTCATCGAAGTGGTGACAACAAACGTGGAGGGAATCAATATGCCAGAAATGGTAACCACTTCGGTGGTAATCATGGTCAGGATAATAGGAAAGGTGAACTAAGTGAGAACAACTTCAAGAAGAGAAGGTGCAATAATTATGGAAAGACAACGGCACCCGTTTTCAAGGAAGAAGAACTACCACCGATCGCATGTTTCAAATGCGGACAGGAGGGACACATCCGTCCAAACTGTACGTAGCAACCCAAAGCGTGTTTCAATTGTAGAAGAGAAGGTCACTTAGCTCGATTTTATCGTATAGTGAAGTCAAGTCCAGCTGGGATGGTGACGCCAAAGAATGTCTCAGACAAGTTAAAGTCAGTAGTTTAAGTGAGAGCGTTTGTCGAGGAACCCGAACGAAGCTATCACGGGTAAGTTAATCATAAACTCTTGAGAAGTTTATACCTTATTCGATATCGGTTAACGTTTAAATTTGACCCCAGTACAAAACCCATTTCTAAAGCCCTCAAATATTTCTTCACCCAAAACGAATGAAACATGCGCCAAAGACGTTGGCTCGAGCTGTTGAAAGATTTCGATAATACCATTCAATACCATCTTAACAAAGCGAACGTCGTAGCTGACGCGTTGAGTAGAAGATCGTATACGTTTACAAGTACGACGTTGTTAACACAAAAACCCATTTCGTACGACTTACAAAAGATGGAGATAGAGTTAAAGACTCCAAGAACTTACGTGAAGATAGCGAATATACGATTAGAACTGACTTTAATCGATAAAGTTAAAGCCACTTAAGCTACAGACTTAGAGCTGATGAATGTGAAGAAGAAGGTTCAAGAGGACGATATTCTAGAAGCAAGAATTGAGGAAGAGAGGAAATCTCAACCCTCGATTTAATTGTTCTATTTGAAATCCTCGATCGAGTAGGAACTATGGCCTATAGACTCATTTTAACGCCAAGTATGTCGCGTGTTCATAACGTTTTTTTTATGTATCGATGTTACATAAATATGTGGACGACCCGAGCCACATTATTGAATTAGAACTGGACGAGATAATGGAAGATTTAACGTATGAAGAGGTACCTATTAAAATCTTGGATACGAAGAAACATATTTTACGCTCAAAGGTTATAACTCAAGAGTTAGAATCTGACGAGGTATCCTCATCTGTTCGGCATACCAGGTAATTACATAAATTTCGATGGCGAAATTTCATAAGGAGAGGAGATTGTAAGACTCCAAAATTTATGAATAAAGATTTAATTTTCTCGAAATATTTTTTTGAATATTATGGTGTGGATTTGAGATAATGTTATAGTTGAGGGTTATATTTATAAATTTTGCATAATATGCAAGTTGTCATAAAATATTCGATTGGTCGGGGAATATTCGTTTTAACAGAAAATATTCGTACGACGACACAATCATTGGTGGACCCCACAATGAAATTATTGTCGAAATGAGAAAACGACAGAAATATCTTGTTATGAAAATAACGGCGGAAGTTTTACCGTTAAACTGTTGAACTACCCGGTAGTAAAAGTACAGTAATACGCGTGGATATATAGTAGCACACAGTATTGATTATTGATGCTTACGTGAGAAGTCACTCAATTTTGTTCAATTATTGCTACAGTAATTGCTGCATAGTATCTCACGTTATTTGATTCAATTATTGTCAATATTTTATATATTATTAAATCAATAATTGAGACGATACAGTTATTCATATTATTATTTGTATAATTAACAATGTCTAGAAGTTCTGTCGAGGAGATGTTTGGTCACCTAATTGCGCACCAATAGGGAGAAATTCTTATTAAAAAGCCCCCTCATTCCTGGGAACGACCTGGTTGTTAATATTGCGAGTTATAATAATATTAATAAATATTGTTAAAAATATTGAGAGGATTTTTATGAAGTATTTCTTGTAATTTGTGGCGTATTTTATCGACCCCCACTTACCCATTTTTTAAAATAATTGGTAGAAAATTATTTAATATAATAAAGGTGGGGCCCATTTGTGTTGAAAATTGATTTTGGAAATGGGGGTGGGAGGGAGTTTACGTGAATGAAGGGTAATTGTATATATATATATATAGACACACACACACACATACACACACACACACACACACACACACACACACACACACACACATATATATATATATATATATATATATATATATATATATATATATATATATATATATATATATATATATATATGATAATGACATGTGGGTGGGGTCCAAATGTTGGAAGAAGGAATTGAGGGAGGGGAATCCAACAAAAATTAGTCACGGGTGGGATTTTAATTTCAATGTAACGTGTGTTGTTTTATATATATATATATATATATATATATATATATATATATATATATATATATATATATATATATATATATATATATATATATATATAATTTTTGTTTTTTTAAGAAAAATAGAATATATTATATTTTATTGAATATTATATTATTAAATTGAAAATGGGCGTCTGATTTTAATTTCCTCCGCCCATGATGGTTCGTCCGAAATATTACTGTTGGTCCGTGATTTTAATTTCTAAATAGTATCCTTCCATTCTCCTATAAATAGGATGCTTAGTTAGAATTGAAAATCACACCAGAATCAGAGAATTCTTCTTCTATAATATTGAGCGTATTTCTTTAGAGTTTTAAAAAGTTTTGAGTGTAGAAAGCAGTGAAAATTTTTTTCAAGAATATATCCGCTATACCAGTTGGAATACTCTTCTTTTTGAGGTAAGGGGTATTATTTCTTTCGTATACATGAAGAGAATTATTTTCTTTCAATACTCGTAAGGGGTATTATTTATTTCACATTCTGAAGAGATATTATTTTTCGTATTCGTATGAATATTATTTTCGTTCAATATTCATAAGAAATTTTATTTCGTTCAATATTCGCAAGAAATATTATATTCGTTTAATATTCGTAATGAATATTATTTTCATTTAATATTCGTAATGAATATTATTTTCGTTTAATATTCGAAAGGGATGTTATTTTTATTCAGTATTCATATAAAATAATATTTTTTTCCATACTCTGTAGTATGTAAGTAATATTATTTCATTTTAGATTTCGAATTCTACACTCATTTTGTTAAAGTTTTGACTTCTATACTCCATGAAATTAGTAGAATATCCTTGAAATTTACGCTTCATCCATTATCTTTTCATGGAAATATTATTCTGAGCATTCTTGAGAAGATTTAACTTTTTCATGCCGGAGTACTATTCACAGGTTACTATTTATAGGGTACTATTCACTCGAGGTACTTTTCATGATAAAAATTGATTCATTTTTGGTCCAAATTATTTTTGGTACAATATTATTCTTGAATTTTACTCCACAAAGCAGTATCATGTTGACAATTTGAACGTTATTGAATTTTGGATAAATTAAATTATAAACCTTTAAAATTTATCCTTGAACTTGTTTTATTGAATTATTATATATGTCATTGTCATCATCCTCATGCTTATATTATTATGAAAGTCATCTTTGGCCGTAGTGCATAGATGTACTTGGTATGATTATGATCAGTGATTATTCGGTATAATCATGACCGTAATGTTACAAATGATGTGGTAAAAATTCTCATTGGCCCGTAGTGCATTGATGGACAGTTTTTGGTATGATTATGGCCATGGATTCTCTTCGGCCAAGGGTGCAAAGATGAATTATTTTATGGTATGATCATAATCGTTGATGAAAACACGATTATCTTTAGCCCGTAGTGCATGGATAATTCGTGGTCGTGATACTAAAGAATATCCTTGGCCCGTAGTGCAGGGATGATTCGATGATATGGATTATTTATTAAGCTGAGTCTCAGCGATAAAATTGATGATAAACTTTTTAAGTCATGGAAGATAGTAGATATCATGCTTTACTTGACTCTTCTAATGGATTGCCTGTTCTGCTATAGTTAAACTTGATGTATATTATATTTTATCAGTTTAACACTGTTGAAGGCTAACGATAATTCATTCTGCATTATCTTAGTCATAATATTTTTTACTGGGCTAGTTGAGCTCACCCTTTGCTTTCATTGTTCTTTTCAGGAAATGAGAATATAGTTGGGACTAGTCGGGGAATGGAGTGACGGTCTATATGTTTGCATTAGTAGTCCTCACTATTCTGTGAACTAGTGTGATAATAAATGTATTGAGGACTTATTTTGAGTTTTAATACTGTCTAGAAGACAATATTTGTATTAAAACTCACAGCTCATGTTGTATATTTAAGTTTATATTTATATTATGTACCATGTATTTGGCGACTCAGAATGGGTGATGTATACCTATTTTGGGGGCGTTACATCCTCAATTTTGCGAAATCAAAAAATAAATTGTGAAGAATATTTCTTTAATTAATAACTATATTATCATTGATTTTTTTTCTTTTCATTATTCCCTTACTAGAACATTCTCATTTTCTTAGTAGTGATAATTGTACGAAACGATATGATATACTAAAGTTTGTCGTTATAGTATTTATTGCACCAATCTATTGGACTAATATAATTTATTGTTTTAAGGGTATACATTCTCATTTTAATATTTGTAAATGAAACTCTTTTTTTAAAGAAATGAAAATTATTTATAGAGTTTATGAATAATTGTATAATGATGGAAAATATTAATAAATGAAAGTATGTGTGTGAATGTGGAAAATAAAAATAATAATTAATGATATATTTTATTAAAGTTTATTATTTCATATGTTTGAACTAAAATAAAGAAATGCATCTATGTGATTAGCAAATGATTAATATATATATATATATATATATATATATATATATATATATATAATATGTATTACTCTGTCCGTCCTAGGATAAAAGTCTTAATAGACTTTTTACGCATATTAAGAAGATGAATAAAATGACAAAATTGTCCATAATAATGTCATTAAATATGGAGAGAGAATTAGAATAAGAAAAGTATGTGATATTTAATGTTACGGGTATAATAAGAAAATATATGTAAAAGTTTGGTTATTAAAGAAAAATAGACATTTAACATGAGACTACTCAAAATAGTAATAAGGATTTTTATCATGGGACGGAGGGAGTACAATATTAATGAAACTATAAGTATTAGTGATACCTATCAGCTTGCCACCGTTATTCATGGCGTCCCATACGAAAAGTCTAGCTTCGGTGCATCCCACACATAAGTGAGTCACCAACGAGAGGCTCGGGGCTCTTTAGTTATAGCTCTGATAGCAACTGTGACGCCCCCAAAATAGGAATATACAACCCATTCTGAGTCGTCAAATACATGGTAAAGAATTCAAATACAACTTCATTTATACAACTGCCATGCAAAATACGACAACACATAAGCTATGAGTTTTTATACAAATATTGCCTCGTAGACAATATCCAAACTCAAATAAAGTCCTCATTACAATTATTGTCACACTATTTTACACAATAGTGAGGACTACTATAAGAACCATTTTGGACCATTACTCCACTCCCCGACTAGTCCTAGCTACATTCTCACCTCCTTAGAAGAACAATGGAACCAAAAGAAAAAGGGTAAGCTCAACTAGCCCAGTAAGGAATATTATGACTAAGATAATGTAAAACAAATTATCCTTAGTCCTCAACAGGGAAAAATATGATAGAATACAATAGACAATAAGTTTTAGATTAACAACTGCAGCGGAAATAGCAATCCATTAGAAGAGTCAAGTAGAGCATGATGTCTACTATCTTCTATGATTTAAAAGTCCATCATCAATATTTTCTCCCTATAACACCAATCAATAATTATTTCCAATCAATGAATTATCTATGCACTACGGGCCAAAGATAATCGTTTCAATCACCAGTGGTCATGATCATGCCAAACACTTGTCCATCTATGCACTACGGGCCAAAGATGACTTTCACCACAAACCTTTATCTGTAACATTAAAGGTCATGATTATATCAATACACAATTTTTGGTCATAATCATACCAATCAACGGTCTATCTTTGTACTATGGGCCAAAGATAACTTCCAACACAATATAAGCATGAGGATGATGACAATAACGTAATTAATCAATCAAGTGAGATCAATGATAAATATTAGAGATTTATAATTCAATTTATCCAGAGTTCAAGAATATTCAAATTGTCAACATGATCACCAATTGTGGAGTAAAATTCAAGAATGATATTCATGTATCAAAAATAATTTGGACAAAAAAGAAATCAATTTTATCGTGAATAGTACCCCGTGAATAGTAGCTCGTGAATAGTATCCCGAATGAATTGTACTCGAATGAAAAGTGCCCCGAATGAATAGTACCCCAAATGAATAGTATCCCGAATGAATAATATTTTAAATGAATAGTACCCCGACATAATTAGTATCCTGCCATTTAATAAGAAAGTTCAGACCAATAGTGGAATGATACTAGATGAAGCACAAACTATTAAGAATATTCCACTAATTTTAAGGATTTTCACCATTTAATAATAAGGTTATGGAAACAAACAATTAATTCGTACCATAAATGAAGAAATATGAAAGAATACGATATTCCTTGATGAGTACAAAAGAAGTGACATCTCATACGAGTATAAAAGAATATACGAAACTGCAACTAGATTTTCACCCGTTATGCGGTAATCCGCGTTGACAGATTATTTCCACAATTTAATAAAGAATGAATACGAAGGGTTATTCACCATGCATGTGGTAATCCGCGTAGACGGTTACTCTCGCAGATTAATAAAGAATGAATACGAAGGGTTATTCACCATGCATACGTTAATCCGCGTAGACAGATTACTCCCGCGGATTAATAAAGAATGAATACGAAGGGTCATTCACCATGCATGCCGTAGTCCGCGTAGACATGTTACTCCCACAAATTAATGAAGAATGAATATGAAGGGTCATTTACCATGCATACGGTAATCCGCGTAGACATATTACTCCCGCAAATTAATAAGGAATATAATGACAATCCTTATGAATATGAAGAAAATAACATCTTTTACGAATACGAAAGAAATAATACCCCTTACCTTAGTAGAAGATTAGATACTGCAATAGTGATGTAGTAAAATACTCTTCGTCTTTCTCTCTATAGTTTCTCTCTCTAGAGTTTCAGTGCATTCGTAAGAAATAATGAAGGAATGAGCTTCTATTTATAGGAGAATGGACTAAATAGTAACTAATTCATGAACGGTCTAGATTGATTTTCTATTAAAACAGACGGTCCATATTGATTTACTACTATAACTTCAACCAGCGGTCCATAATGATTTACAATTATAACTTCAACCAGCGGTCCATATTGATTTATTATTATAACTTCAACCTACGGTCTGAAAAATTAGTACATCTCCCCATGAAATAATAAGCCAAACTTACAACAAACGTCTCATGACAAATCCCTCTATTTATATCAACAATTGAATATATAATTACCACAACACATTTTTAATCTTTCAACAATTATTCATCATTTAATATTATAACTCACAATATTGACAACCAGATCGTTCCCAGGAAAGAGGGGGCTTTCCGATAAGGATTTTTCCTTTCCGGCACGCAATTAAATAACCAAACCCCTTTCCTCGATAGAACTTTCTAGACATTATCAATAATGCAAATAATAATATGAATAACTGTGTCGTCTCAACTATTGATTTAATAATATAAAATATTGTGCAGATGATACTGTGACAATAATTGAATCAATAATATAAGATACTATGCAGCAACTACTGTGGCAATTATTAAATGAGACTGAGTGGCTTCTTACATAAACATCAATAATCAGAGCTACTGTGCAATACTGTGTGCTACTGTGCGATACCGTGTGCTACTATACTTTTATCATCGGGTATTTCAACAGTTTAACGGTAAAAGTCTTGCCGTTATTTTTTTATAAAATGTTATTTCTACGGCTTTCTATATCCGACAGTTATTCCGTTATGTGGTCCACCAATGATTGAGTCGTCGTACGAATATTCCCCGACAAAAAGAATATTCCCTGACCAAACGAATATTTTATGACCACTTGCTTACTTTGCAAAACTTGCACATATCATCCATAACTATAAAATTATATCAAATCATCACCTTACTATTCAAAATAATATTTAGAGAAAAATTAAATCTTTATTCATAAAAGTTGGGGTCTTACATATTAGATTTCTTATTTAGGAATTTAATGAGTGCATATGTCATCATTTATCATCCATATAGTTACATACAACAAATAGAATTAGAGTTTGGGAAAATTTATTACCTATGTAGCATCCCACATAATATTTGCAGTGGCAACAATTGTGACGCCCCCAAATCAGGTATACATCACCTATTCTGAGTCGCCAACACATGGTACAGAAACAACTATAACTTTATTAATACAATTGTCGTGCAAAATACGACAACACTTAAACTGTGAGTTTAAATACAAATATTATCTTCTAGACAATATCCACACTCAAATAAGTCTTCATTACAATTATTGATACATTATTTTACAAAAATAGTGAGGACTACTAAATAACTTTCTAGAACCATCATTCCATAATGTGACGCCCCCAAAATTAGGTATACATCACCCATTCTGAGTCGCCAGATACATGGTACAAATTTCAAATACAACTTCATTTATACAACTGTTGAGCTGTCGTATAAAATACGACTACAATTAACTATGAGTTTTAATACAAATGTATGTAACTCTCATGGTACCTCGACCACAACCTTACAATGATACTTTATATAAAAGTATAGTCAAAAACTGTTTTAGAAATTAAAATATTTGGAAAGTGCTCAAGGAAACCTTCGTACATGGGAGGCTATGCGTCTAGGTTATGATAGATATCATATGTCCACAGAATTATCCTTGGTTGACCCAAAAGTCCCATAATAAAAACAAGAAGATTACTATCATCTTCTTTCCAATGGTGAGTCTTCTCTTGACATATAAATATCTCCATTGTCTCCAAGTGAAAATTATACTTCAAATAAACTCCAAGATCATATAGATAGTGCTCGTAGATATATTCAGCAAGTGAATGTGCACAACCATGTCTTATGAGAACACGAGGTTGTATGTCATTAGACATCTTGTATGATAGTGGCAAAACACCCTTCCAAAGTTGGGTTCACCTCACCCTATTTGATTCACCAAATATAACTACTAAATGATGTATAGAATACAACACACTTTTCTATACTGTGTAGGGAGAACCTCCACAGCTATCACACTATTTCATAGAATAGTGAGAACTACTAATGATATCATCTGGACCGTCACTCCGTTCCCTGACTAGTCCCTGCTGCGTTCTTTCTCACTTCCTGAAGAGAACAATGAAAGCAAAAGGGTGAGCTCAACTAGCCCAGTAAAGAATATCATAATTAAAGCTAATTTACATCATCAATAGCCTTCATCATTAATAAATCAGAGATTTAGAACATATGGTAGCTGATAAAACTTTTCAACCATAGTTGCAGCGGAACGAACAATCCATTAGAAGAGTCAAATAGACCATTAGGTCTATTATCTTCTCCATGTTAAAAGTCCACCAATAATGTTTTATCCCTGTAACATCAATCAACAATTCCTGTCCACAATCATATGAATAACTCATAATCAAAATTGTGATTCTAAATTCCTCTTCGCACCCAGGACGAAGATAATTTTCATCACCTATATTCACCTGAAACATAAAAAATCATGGTTATACCAAATCACAATTCTTGTTCATAATCATACTAATAAATTCATCTTTACACTACGGCCAAAGACATACAACTGTATTTTAGAAGAGTCAAGTAGAGCAGGATATCTACTATCTTCTACAAATTAAAAGTGTATAACCAATATTTTATCGCTGAGACTCAGCTTAATAAATAATCCATACCTTCGAATTATCCATGCACTACGGCCAAGGATATTCGTTAGTATCACATCCATTAATTATTCATGCACTACGGCCAAAGATATTCATTATTATCACATCCATGAATTGATATTTCATCGTTGAGACTCAGCTCAATAATTAATCCACATCATCGAATCATTCCTGCACTACAGGCCAAGGATATTCATTAGTATCACGATCACGAATTATTCATGCACTACGGGTCAAAGATAATCGTGTTTTCATCAACGGTCCTGATCATGCCATAAAACAATTCATCTTTGCACCCTTGGCCGAAGAGAATCCATAGCCATAATCATACCAAAAACTGTCCATCAATGCACTACGTCCAATGAGAATTTTTTTTACCACATCATTCATCACATTACGGTCATGATTATACCGAATAATCCCTGGTCATAATCACACCAAGTCCATCTATGCACTACGGGCCACAGATGACTTTTACCACATCATTTGTAACATTACGGTCATGATTATACCGAATAATCCCTGGTCATAATCATACCAAGTCCATCTATGCACTACAGGCCAAATATAACTTTCAACATAATATAAACATGAAGATGATGACAATGACATAATAATTCAATAAAACAAGTTCAAGAATTAATTTATCCAGGAACCAATAACGTCCAAATTGTCAACACGATACTGCTTTGTGGAGTAAAATTCAAAAATGTTCAGAAGAATACTTCCATGAAAAGATACTGGATGAAGCGCAAATATTAAGGATATTCCACTAATTTCATGGAGTATAAAAGTTAAAACGTTAACCAACTGAGTATAATAAAGAATGGAATAACAAAAGAAATCACCAGGCATGCGATAGACCGCACAGACATGTTATTCCAACAGAAAAATAAATAGTGGAACTAGGTCATGCGTAAATGCACCGATAGGATATTTCGACAGAACAATAAATAATGGAACCAGATCCGGCGTAAAATGCACAAACAGGATATTCTGACAGAATAATAAATAATGGAACCAGGTCCGGCGTAAACGCACAGACAGGATATTCTGACAGAATAATAAATAATGGAACCAGGTCCGGCGTAGACGCAGACAGGATATTCCGACAGAATAATAAATAATGAAACCAGGTCTGGCGTAAACGCACAGACAGGATGTTCCAACAGAATAATAAAAATATAATAATAGAAGAATTTCACCAAGTATAGGGTGGCCCACGTATACAGGTTATTCCAACAGAATAATAAAGAATGGAATAACAGAAGTTCTCTTCATGAATAAGAAAGAAGAATACCCCTTACGAGTACAACAAATAATATCCCTTACCGTAAAGAAACTTGATATCGGAGTAGTGAAGTAGCAGAATACTTTTCTTCTCTCTCTCTCTCTATAATTTCTCTCTCTAGAGTTTCAGTGAATTCGTAAGAAATATTGAAGGAATGAGCTTCTATTTATAGAATAATGGACTGCATAGTAACTAATTCATGAACGGTCCAGATTGATTTACTTTTAATCGGACGGTCCATATTTAAAGAAAAATCTTTTAAATAAAATATAATATATTCTATTTATAATCTAATAAAACGAATAACTTTATAAAAGATTTTACTATGCAAATATTATGCAGGCACTATGCAAATACTATGCATAATAAAATATAATATATTCTAATTATTGTCTAATAAAATAGATAACTTTATAAAAGTATTCTGTTTTATATAAAAAGATTTTACTATTAGCCTAATAAAACGAATAACTTTATAAAAGTATTCTGTTTTATATAAAAAGCTTTTCTGTTTTATTACATTAATAATACTAATAAAACAAAACTGAGTGACTTCTAACGTAAGCATCAATAATTAATACCGTGTGCTACTATGTAACCACGCGTATTATTGTACTTTTAACACCAGGTATTTCAACAGTTAACGGTAAAACTTCCGCCGTTATTTTTATAAAAATATTTTTGTCGTTTTCTCAATCCGATAATAATTCCGTTGTGGGGTCCACCAATGATTGTACTGTCGTACGAATATTCTCCGATAAAAAGAATATTCCCCGACTAATCGAATATTCCCCGACACAACGAATATTTTATATCAACTTGCATACTTTGCAAAAAAAAAATAAATTACATATTACCCTTAACTTTAAACTTTTATCAATTTAACTATTTACCAAAATAAAAAAATTGAATACTTTTATTTCATGAAATTTGGGGTCTCACAATCACCCCTCCTTATGAAATTTTGCCCTCGAAATTTACGTACGTACCTGATATTCAAAGAGATGAGAATACCTTGCTTTCTTTTCAGATTGTACCTTTCCGGTAATTTCCTCGTTATCATGATTTTCCCATTTCTCATCTTCTGTATTTCAGATATCATTCTAGCATATAGCTTCAAAACAAAGGTAAATTGACATATCATAATTTGTCAACTTATCAAGTAAACAATTTCAGCTTAGGTAAGTCACACACTAGCGAAGTATATAACTCGTCTCTTCCCTCCTAGTTCTAGACTCTTATCTCCGCCAGCGACCATATCTCTAAGCTCTGATACCAACTGTGACGCCCTCAAAATTAAGTATACATCACCCATTCTGAGTCGCCAGATACATGGTACAAAATTCAAATACAACTTTATTTATACAACTGTTGAGCTGTCGTATAAAATATGACTACAGTTAACTATGAGTTTTAATACAAATGTATGTAACTCTCATAGTACCTCGACCACAACCTTACAATGATACTTTATATAAAAGTATAGTCAAAAACTGTTTTAGAAATTAAAATATTTGGGAAGTGCTTAAGGAAACCTTCATACATGGGAGACCATGCGTCTAGGTTATGATAGATATCATATGTCCACCGAATTATCCTTGGTTGACCCAAAAGTCCCCAAATAAAAATAAGAAGATTACTATCATCTTCTTTCCAATGGTGAGTCTTCTCTTGACATATAAATATCTCCGTTGTCTCCAAGTGAAAATTATACTTCAATTAAACTCGAAGATCATATAGATAATGCTCGTAGATATATTCAGCAAGTGGATGTGCACAACCATGTCTTATGAGAACACAAGGTTGTATGTCATTAGACATCTTGTATGATAGTGGCAAAACACCCTTCCAAAGTTGGGTTCGTCTCACCCTATTTGATTCACCAAATATAACTACTAAATGATGTATAGAATACAACACACTTTTCTATACTGTGTAGGGAGAACCTCCACAGCTATCACACTATTTTATAGAATAGTGAGGACTACTATTGATATCATCTAGACCGTCACTCCGTTCCCCGACTAGTCCCTGCCGCGTTCTCACTTCCTGAAGAGAACAATGAAAGCAAAAGGGTGAGCTCAACTAGCCCAGTAAAGAATATCATAATTAAAGCTAATTTACATCATCAATAGCCTTCATCATTAATAAATCAGAGATTTAGAACATATGGTAGCTGATAAAACTTTTCAACCATAGTTGCAGCGGAACGAGCAATCCATTAGAAGAGTCAAATAGACCATTAAGTCTATTATCTTCTCTATGTTAAAAGTCCACCAATAATATTTTATCCCTGTAACATCAATCAACGATTCCTGTCCACAATTATATGAATAACTCATAATCATAATTGTGATTCTAAATTCCTCTTCGCACCTAGGACGAAGATAATTTTCATCACCTATATTCACCTGAAACATAAAAAAATCATGGTTATACCAAATCATAATTCTTGTTCATAATCATACTAATAAATTCATCTTTGCACTACGACCAAAGACATATAACTGTATTTTAGAAGAGTCAAGTAGAGCATGATATCTACTATCTTCTACAAATTAAAAGTGTATAACCAATATTTTATCGTTGAGACTCAGCTTAATAAATAATCCACACCTTCGAATTATCCATGCACTACGGCCAAGGATATTCGTTAGTATCACATCCATGAATTATCCATGTACTACGGCCAAAGATATTCATTATTATCACATCCATGAATTAATATTTCATCGTTGAGACTCAGCTCAATAATTAATCCACATCATCGAATCATTCCTGCACTACAGGCCAAGGATATTCATTAGTATCACGATCACGAATTATTCATGCACTACGGGTCAAAGATAATCGTGTTTTCATCAACGGTCCTGATCATGCCATAAAACAATTCATCTTTGCACCCTTGGCCGAAGAGAATCCATAGCCATAATCATACCAAAAACTGTCCATCAATGCACTACGTCCAATGAGAATTTTTTTTACCACATCATTCATCACATTACGGTCATGATTATACCGAATAATCCCTGGTCATAATCACACCAAGTCCATCTATGCACTACGGGCCAAAGATGACTTTTACCACATCATTTGTAACATTACGGTCATGATTATACCGAATAATCCCTGGTCATAATCATACCAAGTCCATCTATGCACTATAGGCCAAATATAACTTTCAACATAATATAAACATGAAGATGATGACAATGACATAATAATTCAATAAAACAAGTTCAAGAATTAATTTATCCAGGAACCAATAACGTCCAAATTGTCAACATGATACTGCTTTGTGGAGTAAAATTCAAAAATGTTCAGAAGAATACTTCCATGAAAAGATACTGGATGAAGCGCAAATATTAAGGATATTCCACTAATTTCATGGAGTATAAAAGTTAAAACGTTAACCAACTGAGTATAATAAAGAATGGAATAACAAAACAAATCACCAGGCATGCGATAGACCGCACAGACAGGTTATTCCAACAGAATAATAAATAGTGGAACCAGGTCATGCGTAAATGCACCGACAGGATATTCCTACAGAACAATAAATAATGGAACCAGGTCCGGCGTAAAACGCACAGACAGGATATTCCGACAGAATAATAAATAATGGAACTAGGTCCGGCGTAAACACACAGACAGGATATTCTGACAGAATAATAAATAATAGAACCAGGTTCGGCGTAGACGCACAGACAGGATATTCTGACAGAATAATAAATAATGGAACCAGGTCCGGCGTAAACGCACAGACAGGATGTTCCAATAGAATAATAAAAATGTAATAATAGAAGAATTTCACCAAGTATAGGGTAGCCCGCGTATACAGGTTATTCCAACAGAATAATAAAATGGAATAACAGAAGTTCTCTTCATGAATAAGAAAGAAAGAATACCCCTTACGAGTACAATAAATAATATCCCTTACCGTAAAAGAAATTTGATATCGGAGTAGTGAAGTAGAAGAATACTTTTCTTCTCTCTCTCTATAATTTCTCTCTCTAGAGTTTCAGTGAGTTCGTAAGAAATAATGAAGGAATGAGCTTCTATTTATAAAAGAATGGACTGCATAGTAACTAATTCATGAACGGTCCAGATTGATTTACTTTTAATCAGACGGTCCATATTTAAAGCAAAATTTTTTAAATAAAATATAATATATTCTATTTATAATATAATAAAACGAATAACTTTATAAAAAATTTTACTATGCAAATACTATGCAGGCACTATGCAAATACTATGCATGATAAAATATAATATATTCTAATTATTGTCTAATAAAACAGATAACTTTATAAAAGTACTCTGTTTTATATAAAAAGATTTTACTATTAGCCTAATAAAACGAATAACTTTATAAAAGTATTCTGTTTTATATAAAATTTTTTTCTGTTTTATTACATTAATAATACCAATAAAATAAAACTGCGCGACTTCTCACGTAAGCATCAATAATCAATATCGTGTACTACTATGCAACCACACGTATTACTGTACTTTTAACACCGGGTGTTTCAACAGTTAACGGTAAAACTTTCGCCGTTATTTTCATAAAAATATTTTTGTCGTTTTCTCAATCCGACAATAATTCCATTGTGGGGTCCACCAATGATTGTACTGTAGTACGAATATTCCCCGACTAATCAAATATTCACCGACACAACGAATATTTTATATCAACTTGCTTACTTTGCAAAAAAAAAAAAAATTCACATATTACCTTTAACTTTAAACTTTTATCAATTTAACTATTTACCAAAATAGAAAAATTGAATACTTTTATTTCATAAAATTCGGGGTCTCACACATATCCTGACTAGTACTTGCAACATTCTCGCCTCCTGAGAAGAAAAATGGAAAAAAAAGGAAAGGGTGAGCTCAACTAGCCCATTAAAGAATATTATGACTAAGATAATATAGAATAAATTATCGCTAGTCCTCAACAGGAAAAAATATAATAGAATACAATAGACAACAAGTTTTAAATCAATATTCACAGCGGAAATAATAATTCATTAGAAGAGTTAAGTAGAGAATAAAATCTACTATCTTCTATTTATGAATTTAAAAGTTCATTGTCAATATTTTATCCCTATAACATCAATCAATATGTATATCTAGAATCAAATATTTATCTTTGTACTATAGGCCAAAGATATTCATCAGTTGGTCATGTTCATCTCAACACCTGTTCATCTTTGCAATACGGCCAAAAATATTCATCAAAAAATCATTCATCTTTGCACTACAGGCCAAATATATTCAATAATATCATTATTTAGGACTGAGGATGATGAAAAATATTTTTAAAAAAACGAATCCAGTGAAACAAAAGAATAAATATTAAGGATTCGTACTTTAAACAATCCGAGTTTAAAAATACTTCATAAATAATCATAGTGAAGTAAAATTTAAGAATGATCAAAATATGGATACAATCAAAGCTAGTATCCATAATAGATATCTTGGACAAAAAATAAAAATTTAATTTTTCGGTGAATAGTGCCGTATACGTGAATAGTAATTCCGACACAAAAAGTTTCAAATTTGATAAAAAAATTCAGACCAATATTTCGGCATAATGATATTGAAAGAAATAATATCATTTATAAAAAAAATAACATCACTTACCTCGAAAAGACAGTACTTCTGACTGAAATACCGGATATTGTGCTGAAGGAACTTGTACCGTATAGCAACACTCAAAGTATCAAAATACTCACAAGAATACGCTCGATAATATAGAGAGAGAAAACTTTTGTTTCTGGTGTGATTTTTAATTCTAATCTAAGCACCCTATTTATAGGAAAATGCTTAGAACACCAAAGTAAAAAATTTAATAAAATAATAATATTTATAAATTAAATTACTACGCACACCTTACCAGCTGATTTAAACCATTTAACACATGCCCACAAATGAAAAAAACGTTTTTCTTTTAAAAATTATTTAAAACTTCAGAAATTAATTATTCCGGAACTTCAATAATTCTTAATAAATAGCCCTTTTATCAAAAAAATTCGAATCTTATGTCTTTTTATAGGAAATTTAATTTTCTACAACTTTGTAAGTTTAAGTTTTTCTAAATTCCAAACAGAAATTGACCGAAATCCACATATGGATGATTTTATAGGTTATAATCAAATTTTAGTCAAGAAATGGGGTCCATAAACATGAAAAACATGTTTTAAATATTTTTAGTAATAAAAATACACTTCCTCCTCATTTATTCATATATCCCACATTTATTATAAAAATATCACCATTATTATATTATTATAATATAATAATATATTTAAATAAAATATTTTATCAGAAAAGATAAAATATCAATTTTCAACAATTGTCACATTAAATTTTTTTTCCATCTATATCCACATAAAATGAATTTTTCCTTATAATATAAATTAATAATTAATTATTCATAAATAATATTACAGAATCACAATACTGACAACCAGGCCTTTCCAAGGAAAGAGGGGGCTTTCCAATAAGGATTTTTCCTTACTGGCACGCAATTAGGTGACCAAATCTCTCCTTAGACAGAACTTTCTAGACATTGCCAATAATGCTATCTAATAATATTATTCAAATATGAATTATTAATCTGATAATGAAAAATACTGTGTAGTGACAATTATTGAAACAACAATAAAATATCAACGTAGCAATTATTGAATCAATAAAATAAAACATTAAATAGTAATTACTATAACAATTATTGAGTAGTGCTACTGTGCAACAACGCATATTACTGTATTTTAACCATCGGGTATTCTAACAGTGTTAACGGTAACAACTACGCCGTTATTTATAAACAACTTATACTTGTCATTGTCATTTTTTTTCATCCAATCGCTTTCTATTATGGGGCCCACACAAGGCTACGCCGTCGTACGAATATTCCCCGACAGTAAGAATATTCCACGACCAGACGAATATTCCCCGACAATAATGAATATTTTATAACCACTTGCTTATTTAAATATTTGTGCATTTTACCCATAACTAACCATATTAATCAAATCAATCCTTACTATTTCAAAATAATAAATAGAGAAATTTAATTTCAATTATAATAAGTTGGGGTCTTACAACCTCCCCTCCTTATGAAATTTCGTCCTCGAAATTGACGTACGTACCTGGTGTTTCGAAAAGGTGAGGATACCTCGCTTTCATTTCCTTTTCCAACTCCCAGGTCATTTCCTCAATAGCATGGTTCCTCCACAAAACTTTGACTTGTGGTATGACCTTTGTGCGTAGGACATGCTCCTTTCTATCCAAGATCTTGACAGGTGCCTCCTCATACGTTAAGTCTTTGGCTATTTCGTCCGGTTCTAACTCAATAACGTGGTTCGGGTCTTTCACATATTTACGAAGCACGGATATGTGAAAAACATTATGAACACGAGACATGCTTGGAGGTAACACGAGTCTATAGGCCACATTTCCTATTCGGTCAAGAATCTGAAATGGACCAATAAATCGTGGATTGAGCTTTCCTCTCTTCCCAAATCTTGTAACTCCCTTCCATGGAGCAACTCGCAACAATACATGATCCCCAATACTAAATTTCACGTCCTTTCGATGAAGATACACATAACTCTTTTGTTAATCTTGTGCAATTTGTATACGTTGTTGAATCATTTGGATCTTTTCCGTAGTCATATGTACCAACTTTGGTCCCAACAATGTTGCTTCACCCACCTCATCCTAACATATTGGAGATCGACACTTTCGTCCATATAATACTTCGAATGGAGCCACATTTATACTTGCCTGATAACTGTTGTTGTAGGATAATTCCACCAATGGTAAATACTTATCCCAACTCCCTTTGAAGTCTAGAACACAGAGTCTTAATAGGTCTTCAAGAGTTTGAATAGTCCTATCTGATTGTCCATCTGTTTGAGGATGGTATGTCGAACTAAATCGTAAATCTGTGCCCATAACTTTTTGCAAGCTAACCCAAAATCGTGAAGTGAATCTTGGGTCACAATCCGAAACTATGGATATTGGCATGCCATGCAATCTCACAATTTCATTTATGTACATACTAGCAAGACGTTCAAGGGAATAAGTCTCCCGTATAGGCAAGAAATGTGCAGACTTGGTTAATCTATCGACAATAACCCAAATGACATCTATGCCTTGAGAAACCTTGGGAAGACCCGTAACGAAATCCATAGTAATGTGTTCCCACTTCCATTTTAGAATCTCAAGTGGTTGCAATGGACCCTTTGGCATTTGATGCTCTGCCTTTACACGTTGACAAGCTAAACACCTCGAAATAAACTTCACGATCTCTCTTTTCATATTATTCCACCAAAATGTATGTCGAAAATCACGATATATTTTGGTACTTTCAGGATGGATTGCAAACGGTGTATTATGTGCCTCCATCATGATCTTGTATTTTAAATCAGAGTCATTAGGAACACAAAGTCTGGAGTGGACTCGAAGTATTCCTTCTTCATCGATTCTTGCTTCTGAAATAGCAACTTCTTGTACTTTCTTCTTCATACGCATCAGCTCCAGGTCTATGGCTTGAGCAATTTTAACTTTATCAATTAAAGTTGGTTCTATTCGTATACTTGACATCATTGCATGGGTCCCCAGAGTCTTGAATTCTATCTTCATCTTTTGTAAATCACACAAAATAGGCATTTGTGATGGCAACATCGCACTCATTTTCGCATATGATCTTCTACTTAATGCGTTAGCTACCACGTTTACTTTTCCAGGATGGTATTGAATGGTATGGTCGTAGTCTTTCAACAGCTTGAGCCATCGTCGTTGCTGCATGTTGAGTTCCTTTTGGGTGAAGAAATATTTGAGGCTTTTATGATCCGAATATATCTCCACTTTCTCCCCATATAGATAGTGCCTCCAGATTTTTAACGCGAAAACGACTGCTGCCAACTCTAGATCATGAGTAGGGTAATTCCTCTCATATTCTTTGAGTTATCGTGAGGCATAAGCTATGACCTTCCCATGTTGCATGAGATCACATCCTAACCCTTTGCCTGAAGCATCGCTATAGATAACAAATCCATTCGAACCATATGGTATTATTAGGACAGGTGCCAAAATGAGTCTCCTCTTAAGCTCTTGAAAACTCTTCTCGCATTCCTCGCTCCATACGAATTTTGTATCTTTCTGAGTCAGTTGAGTTAACGGAGTAGCGATTCGAGAAAATCCTTCCACGAATCTCCGATAATAACCAGCTAAGCCCAAAAAGCTACGTACTTCGGTCACTAACTTCGGTTGCTCCCAAGTTTGTATTGCTTCAATCTTCGCTGGGTCAACAGATACTCCATGTTTTGACACCACGTGCCCAAGGAATGCTACTTCCTCAAGCCAGAACTCATATTTTTTCAACTTGGCATATAACTTGTTTTCACGAAGCCTTTGGAGTACCAGCTTCAAATGGTGCTCATGATCTTCACGGCTTTTGGAATATATGAGGATGTCATCAATAAAGACAACAACAAATTGATCCAAATATTTCTTGAAAACTCGGTTCATCATATCCATGAAAGTCGCAGGAGCATTTGTCAATCTAAAAGACATGACTAGGAATTCATAATGTCCGTATCGAGTTCTGAATGAAGTCTTTAGAATATCCTCAATTCTAATCTTCAG
The DNA here is from genome assembly GCA_016801055.1 of Panax notoginseng. Taxonomy (NCBI): domain Eukaryota; kingdom Viridiplantae; phylum Streptophyta; class Magnoliopsida; order Apiales; family Araliaceae; genus Panax; species Panax notoginseng. The sequence goes on from CM029019.1 coordinate 67,365,684, forward strand.
CTGATGATATCCAGAACGAAGATCGATCTTTGAAAAGAATTGGGCTCCTTGCAACAGGTCAAACAGGTCATCAATACGAGGTAGCGGTGTTGATTGATTTCGCAATCAATGAATACGTGCAAGTATACACGGTCAACAAGTAATAAAGTGAAAGTAGAGTATCGTTCCCACGAGGAATTATTTAATAAAAATCACTAAGTACTAATTCTTAACCAAATCAATTTTATTTAAACAACCAATAATTGTGATTTCTAGATTTTAGAAAACTAAATTAAACAAAACAAAAAGATTATTCTAAAGGAAAGCAAATAAACAACTAAGAATTGATGGAATTTAGATAAATAAGAATTAAGACTCCAATATCCCCAATTATGAATTATAAATTAATTATTCAACTATCCCAATTATTATATCTACTGAATTGTTAACAGAAATTCTCAAATGTCAAAAGCCCTCTCTCGAGTGATCAATTGCCTTCTATTTAACCCAGATTAATTTTACTATATCTCTATGCAAAATAATTGAATTAAACTCGTTACAAACCCAATTCCTTTTATGTTACATGCGGCAAATAGATATTCTCATTCTATTCACAAACCTAATTATTCACTGTGCAAATAACTAAGTCACATGTCATCATGCTCAGTTCTAACCCTAGAATTCCTTTCTCAATTCCTTCTAGAGTAACAAGGTAATTATTGATCAGATAATTAATCAATAAGCTCAAAGCAAGATGAACAATTCACTTCAACATAAATAATTAGAATAAATTAAATAATCAATTCATAACCATAAAAAGTTCAATTGAAATCTTAATAAAAGAGTTAGTTCATAATTAATGAATTAAAACCAAGAATCCACAATTGAATAAACATTAAAAGATAAAAGTATGATAAGAGAAGATAATAGAATCTGTTGTCAGCAAATCTGATGCTCCCCTCTTGCTCCTGCTCTTGATCTTCAATGATCTCCAAGTTGTTTCAATCTCCAAAACTAATAAGAACTAGGGTTAATGTCTAATCTAATAGAGTGTATCTCTAATCTAAGCTATGTAATCCCCCTTTATTTTATGCCTTACATCAAGTATTTATAGATTACAAGTCCAATTTTGAGCTTACGAACAAACCCAATCCAATTTGGAGTCAAAAAGGTGTCAAAATTCGCCCAAAACGCGTCCAGGCCACACCAACCTCTTCCCCCAGCGCCACAGCGCTGGGCTTGACGCTCAAAGTCTGCCTTATAGCGCCCCGGCGCTGGAAATTGCCTTGAAATTAGCGCCCCGGCGCTAGTGCTTTTTTTTGGAAATTTTCTGTTCCGACGTCCTTTGGGAAAATGGCCATAACTTCTTCGTCCGAACTCCGATTTCGATGATTCAAGATATTCTGGAAAGAGGAGACGTAGATCTACAACTTTCATTCTTTGAGTTTTTCGAAATAAGATCCGTAGAAATACTCAAATTGGCTCTGAAGTGACTCTTGTGTAAATGGCAAGCCGAAAACGCGAATCTAGCCACCCCAAACGTCGATCCAAGTAACTTTTGTCCCAAATCCTACAAAACAATGTAAAACATGCATGAATGGACACAAATACTTAAAAACTATTCTAAAAGACTTGAGAATAACAATAAATTAAGCCCTAATGTATCCAATTCATGTGTATAAAACTCACTCATTAAATACCCCCAAACTTAAACATTTGCTTGTCCTCAAGCAAAAACACAAAAGAACTAAAAATAAACAAACTAACTCAACTACATGAATGTATACGCATGATCTACTTCCTAATATTCATACGAACCTAGTAATAAATCAGTATGATATATAGCAACAGGCCTCAAAAATACCATTGGTACTCAAATACTATATCCAATCAAGTCAAAATCCATTATCTAACCAATTAGTCAATCCAAACTTGTCATCACCCATGTTGTGTGTGTATGCTTGTTAACCATTCTAACCAACCACAATTCAAGAAAATCACCTAACAAACTTCTTAGAAGGAAAGTTTCAGTTCCAATTCAATTACTTTTGTGAACATGACAACTCCGGTTAAAACTAAGCAATTACCAAGTCTAAGGGTAAATACAAGATTTATTTATACTTTTATTCAACCACGAGGGCATTTTTGCTCTTTCTCGTGTTTTTTTCATTTTTTTTCTCATGACTGTGCAATATCTTATTCCCTTAGGCTTTTCAGTGCTACCTTAACGAGCTTTCGACCAACGACTCCCAAGTCATTAAGACCTTAGGGCGCTAGGTGTAAAGACAATCCCCTCGGGCTTACTTACTCAAGTAACAAAGGCCACAAAACTAGACAAGCATGCCACGGTGTTTATTCATTTTTTTTTTCTGGATTTTCCATTTTTTTTTCTTTTCATCATTTCTTTTTTTTTTCTCTTTTTTTTTTCATTTTCATTTTGTATATATATATACCCCATAGATTTCCCCAAACTCAAGCTTTTACGTCATTCCAACCTTTACTGCCAGTTCACTAATTTCCTTAAATTTTAACCAAGATTTTCCCTCAGAAATAAATTATGAAACCCTTGAACCAAGTAGATTAAAACAGTTAAACTTTAAGTGCTAACCGGTTACATAAGTTTCAGACAGGCTCAGATTATCATCATGATTAAAATTAGAACTCATCATCAATTATCAACACTGTTCAAATTAACAATTAATACCAATCTTATCATAGGCCGAGCTAAGACCACACCAACCAATTACACAGATTCATGCAAAAAAAAAAAATACAATTATACTACATGAACATATACTAATATAACCTATATATGAATATTCCAATAACTACCATGTACTATATGCAACCTAAAAAAAACACAATGCTAACACAAAAAAAAAATGAACTACTATGCAGATAACTAACTATATGCAATACGACACTAAAATGCCCCCAAACTTAAACTAGACATTGTCCTCAATGACTAAATTAGAAAAAATTAAAGCAGATGACTTCCCTGAAAATATAGCAATCTTTCTCCTTGTCCACTAAGTTTGGAGAATAGGCTAGGGACATGGACAAATTGGACACCACACTTGAATTTGACTTGAATAACCTGTAAAACAATGATAGAAGCAATTTTATTAATTCCTAAATAAATGCAAATTCAAAACTACTAATATAAAACTTAATAAAAACTAAAAATAAAAATTAAACTGGGGTTGCCTCCCAATAAGCGCTTGTTTTATAGTCTCAGCCTGACTTCTTCAATTCTCTATCCAATTCCCCTTCGAAAATTGAGGAACCCTCCATCCATCGGAAATAATGTAACTTTTGGGAGGTTCCCATTTACGATAGCTATTGTATTAAAGTCACCTAGCATGCTTTTTTTAGATAGGATCCCCATTAAGTACGACAAACCACTAGGTGCTTTCCCCATTGTGTTTGTGATCAAATTATGGCATGGAAGTTTGTCAAACACAATGGGCTCTTCCTCTATCTTCTCCTTTTCAACCCACCACGACTCCACAGTTGTACTAGCTCTTATGTCACAAAGAACTTTGCCGACGACATGACTGCCAATTGGGCATGGTTTTGCAAAATTGCCTGAATTCTTGAACTTTGGTGGAGAAGGTACATAGGACACTATCAAAATTGGCTCATCTTCATTGGTGCTCAAAGTTAGATCTTTGCCGATCTCTTTTTGTTGGTCTCCAAGTCTTTCCTCTCTTTTAACATCTATATCATTTGGCACATCCGATTGCAGATTTGGTTCGGGCTCAACATCAGTCTCGTCATCCATGTCATAGAGCCAAGTGTATTGAGGACGGTTGTTCAACGCATGTGCTATCTGCTCCAATTGATTTTCTAGATTCTTTAACGATGCTCCTTGGCTTTGCAAATGCAGCTCTATTTGATTAAATCTTTTGTCTTGTTCCTCGTTCCTTTTGTCAGAAGCTCTAATGAATTTTTTCAAGGCTTCCTCCCAATTTGAATGTTCTTCCTGTTGTAGTGGAGGTGGACACGAGAAATCCGGTGGGTATGTTGGACTTGGAGCATAAAATTGATCTTGATTGTTACTCCATAAAAAATTCGGGTGATACCCCCAATCCTGGTGATAGTTGTTGGGATAGACATAACTGTTGGGGTAATCACCACTATACTGTACCGGCTCAAAACTGATGGCGCATTGATGACTCATATGATTTCCAGCACAATAATCATAAGTAACCGCCACACTTTGACGACGTTGAGCTTTAAAAGCTTCAAGCATTCTCGAAAGTGTCTCCATCTGTGTTGACAATGCAGAAAGTTTCTTGAGTCTGTCAATCTCCGCTCCCCTTGGTTGAGTCATGTTCGTGTATGGCCATTGATACGCAAAGTCATCCATGGTACCTAAAAAGAGAGAAATATAGGAAGAGAATGAGAAATAAAAATAAAAATAAAAATGTTTAAATTAAGACTAATTTGATTGAAATTAATATTGATAAATAATTATTAAATTAATTCCCCGGCAACGGCGCCAAAAACTTGTTGATTGATTTTGCAATCAATGAATACGTGCAAGTATACACGGTCAATAAGTAATAAAGTAAAAGTAGAGTATCGTTCCCACGAGGAATTATTTAATAAAAATCACTAAGTACTAATTCTTAACCAAATCAATTTTATTTAAACAACCAATAATTGTGATTTCTAGATTTAAGAAAACTAAATTAAACAAAACAAAAAGATTATTCTAAAGGAAAGCAAATAAACAACTAAATTTTGATAGAATTTAGATAAATAAGAATTAAGACTCCAATATCCCCAATTATGAATTATAAATTAATTATTCAACTATCCCAATTATTATATCTACTGAATTGTTAACAGAAATTCTCAAATGTCAAAAGCCCTCTCTCGAGTGATCAATTGCCTTCTATTTAACCCAGATTAATTTTACTATATCTCCATGCAAAATAATTGAATTAAACTCATTACAAACCCAATTCCTTTTATGTTACATGCGGCAAATAGATATTCTCATTCTATTCACAAACCTAATTATTCACTGTGCAAATAACTAAGTCACATGTCATCATGCCCAGTTCTAACCCTAGAATTCCTTTCTCAATTCCTTCTAGAGTAACAAGGTAATTATTGATCAGATAATTAATCAATAAGCTCAAAGCAAGATGAACAATTCACTTCAACATAAATAATTAGAATAAATTAAATAATCAATTCATAACCATAAAAAGTTCAATTGAAATCTTAATGTATCACGTCAAATGCAAGTATCTTTAAAGAGATAAGGTCAACAAGTAGTGTGATGGTGCCAACTTGGATTAAACAAGATTTATAAACAGTGGATGTAATGAAAGTTTCTCCTAATGGAGTCTTTACAGATAGGTCAAAGTCTAATTTCTCCGGAGTCAAGTTTAAACGTTGAGCACAAGCAGGAGAGATAAATGAATGGGTAGAACCAGTATCTAGTAATGTATAAACTTCGCAAGAATTTATGATTAGCTTACCCGTTATCACCTCGTTTGAGTTCCTTGTATTTTGACTAGTCACAACAAACGCTCTTCCAAGAACCGTTGACTTTGACTTTTCTGGGATAGCCTTTTGAGTCATCATCCCCGCTGGACTTGGTTTCGCTACCGTACAATCTCGAGCGATATGTCCTTCCTTTCCACAATTATGGCATACCTTGAACTGTTGTGGGCAGTTTGGGCTGATGTGCCCCTCTTTTCCACATTTATAGTATATAACCGGTGGTCGTTATCCTCCCTTAGAAATAGTTGCTGTTGGTGTTGACGTCTTCACATTATCATTGTTGAATCTCCTCTTTTTAAAATCTCCACCCGACTCGCTTCTTCTATTATCATGGCCACGATTACCACCAGAGTGGTTACCGCTTTTGTCCGTATTCTTTCCTCCCCGCTGGTTATCATTGCTCCGATGACTGCTGCCACCGGTCTGACCTTGGTTGTTGTCCCTCGGTTGAACGTACTCATTATCTCGCTCTAATAATTGAGCCCTGTTGACAACATTTGAATATAGAGAAAATTTCTGAGAAATGAGATACTGACGTATATCGGGTTTCAAACCTCTCAGAAACATCCGCGTCATACGTTCCTCATTCTCCACTGAATGAGGTGCAAACCTGGATAACTCAGCAAACTTCGCCTCGTACTGGGACACCGTCATGTTATTTTGTTCCAGTCTAATAAACTCCACTTCCTTCATATGACGAATACTTTCAGGAAAGTACTTGTCATTGAACAGTTTCTGAAATGTCTCCCAAGACATGCTGAGTGCGGCTGGATGGGTACGCTTCACAGATTCCCACCAGTAATCTGCCTCATTGCGGAACATAAAAGTGGCGAATGGAACCTTCTGTTCCTCCTTGCATCCCAAGACATCGAATATCTTGGTAATTTGTTTGACCCACGTTTCCGCCTTAATCGGATCTGGCTTTCTCCAGAATTCTGGTGGTCCCAACTCTTTGAACTGCTTGGCTGTGACAAATCGTGCGTTGCTATCATTTTCACCTGTATTTTGTACACGAGTCTCCCTTGTCTGATTTTGCATGAACTGCAAAAAACATCTAAACATTCCATCGTTCATCATCTGCTAAGTGGTGTTGTTTACAGGAGGAACATTGCCAGCCTGCTGCACGTTCTCCTCGTTGGTGATTAATGGTGTCTCTACGGTCTCATTTACTCCACTGTTAACATTCTCAGTTTCCATTCTCAAATACTGCCATAAAATAAGGGTTAATTAAAGAAATATCACATAATATCCCTATATTTTGACCAACCAACAAATAAGCCTAGGTAGGACACACTAGCGAAGGATTTACTCGTCTCTCCCCTCCTAGTTCTATTCCCCAATCTCCGCCAAAGACCATATCCTTAAGCTCTGATGCCAACTGTGACGCCCCAAAAACAGGTATACATCACCCATTCTGAGTCGCCTAAACATGGTACAGAAATAACTACAACTTTATTAATACAATTGTCGTGCAAAATACGACAACACTTAAACTGTGAGTTTAAATACAAATATTATCTTCTAGACAATATCCACACTCAAATAAGTCCTCATTACAATTATTGATACATTATTTTACAAAAATAGTGAGAACTACTAAACAACTTTTTAGAACCATCATTCTATACCCCGACTAGTACTTGCTACATTCTCGCCTCCTGAGAAGAAAAATGGAATAAAAAAGAAAGGGTGAGCTCAACTAGCCCAGTAAAGAACATTATGACTAAGATAATATAGAACAAATTATCGTTAGTCCTCAACAGGAAAAAATATAATAGAATACAATAGGCAACAAGTTTTAAATCAATATTCGCAGCGGAAATAATAATTCATTAGAAGAGTTAAGTAGAGAATAAAATCTACTATCTTCTATTTATGAATTTAAAAGTTCATCGTCAATATTTTATCCCTGTAACATCAATCAATATGTATATCTGGAATCAAATGATCATCTTTGCACTACATGCCAAAGATATTCATCAGTTGGTCATGTTCATCTCAACACATGTTCATCTTTGCAATACGGCCAAAGATATTCATCAGAAAATCATTCATCTTTGCACTACAGGCCAAAGATATTCAATAATATCATCATTTAGGTCTGAAGATGATGAAAAATATTTTAAAAAAACGAATCCAGTAAAACAAAAGAATAAATATTAAGGATTCGTACTTTAAACAATCCGAGTTCAAAAATACTTCATAAATAATCATAGTGAAGTAAAATTCAAGAATGATCAAAACATGGATACAATCAAAGCTAGTATCCATAATAGATATCTTGGACAAAAAAATAAAAATTTAATTTTTTGATGAATAGTACCGTATTCGTGAATAGTGTCGTATACGTGAATAGTGCCGTATACGTGAATAGTAACCCCAACACAAAAGTTCCAAATTTGATAAAAAATTTAGACCAATATTTCGATATAATGATATTGAAAGAAATAATATCATTTATAAAAAAATAACACCCCTTACCTCGAAAAGACAGTACTTCTGACAGAAATACCAGATATAGTGCTGAAGGAACTTGCACCGTATAGCAACACTCAAAGTATCAAAATACTCACAAGAATACACTCGATAATATAGAGAGAGAAAACTTTAGTTTCTGGTGTGATTTTTAATTCTAACCTAGGCACCTTATTTATAGGAAAATGTTTAGAACACCAAAGTAAAAAAAATAATAAAATAATAATATTTATAAATTAAACTCCTACGCACACCCTACCAGCTGATTTCAACCATTTAACACATGCCCACAAATGAAAAAAAACGTTTTTCTTTTAAAAATTATTTAAAACTTCAAAAATCAATTATTCTGGAACTTCAATAATTCATAATAAATAGCCCATTTATCAGAAAAATTCAGATCTTATGTCCTTCCATAGGAAATTCAATTTTCTACAACTTTGTAAGTTTAAGTTTTTTCAAATTTCAAACAGAAATTGACCGAAATCCACATACGGACGATTTTATAGGCTATAATCAAATTTCAGTCAAGAAATGGGGTCCACAAACATGAAAAACATGTTTTAAATATTTTTAGTAACAAAAATACTCTTCCTCCTTATTTATTCATATATCCCACATTCATTGTAAAAATATCACCATTATTATATTATTATAATATAATAATATATTTAAATGAAATATTTTATCAGAAAAGATAAAATATCAATTTTCAACAATTGTCACATTAAAAATTTTCTCCATCTATATCCACATAAAATGAATATTTTCCTTATCATATAAATTAATAATTAATTATTCACAAATAATATTACAGAATCACAATACTGACAACCAGGCCGTTCTCAGGAAAGAGGGGGCTTTCCAATAAGGATTTCTCCTTACTGGCGCGCAATTAGGTGACCAAACCTCTCATTCGACAGAACTTTCTAGACATTTCTAATAATGCTATCTAATATTATTATTCAAATATGAATTATTAATCTGATAATGAAAAATACTGTGTAGTGACAATTATTGAAACAACAATAAAATATCAGCGTAGCAATTATTGAATCAATAAAATAAAATATTGAACAGTAATTATTGTAACAATTACTGAGTAGTGCCTTCTTACGTAAGAATCAATAATTGGTTCAATACCGTGTGCTACTGTGCAACAACGTGTATTACTGTGTTTTAACCACCGGGTATTCTAACAATGTTAACGGTAACAACTACGCCGTTATTTATATACAACTTATAGTTGTCGTTTTCTTCATCCAATTACTTTTCGTTATGGGGCCCACACAAGGCTGCGCTGTTGTACGAATATTCCCTGACAGTAAGAATATTCCACGACCAGACGAATATTCCCCGACAATAATGAATATTTTATAACCACTTGCTTATTTAAAATATTTGCGCATTTTACCCATAACTAACAATATTAATCAAATCAATCCTTACTATTTCAAAATAATAAATAGAGAAATTCAATTTCATTTATAATAAGTTGGGGTCTTACAATAATCCTATCAATCTGAACCATCTGACCAATCTTCTCTTGTAGAGTCATTCGACTCAAAAGATCTTGCACTTGAACTAGCACGGGCTGATTTGAATCTTTGTAATTCATGTCATCTCCCTCATATGCCATTGCAGTCCAGGCATACCACAACAACAATATCCCCAACCAACGAACAGAAATGCAAGCCATATTCACTACTTTACACAATTAAACAGATATTTAGCTCCACTATTTATTTCACAAACTTTCTTTGTTTCCAAAGAAAATGTAGAGGAGAAAAGATAAATTAATTAATTAATAAATAAAAACCTTTAAATATCAAAAACCTCCAAATTAGCCTAATCAAACTTTTTTTTTATTATTTAAAAGAACACAATAGGGGTAGGTTCAGTAAAAGAGTGAAACTAGATTACCAACCAACATAATACCATAATCATAGATAGAATTGGAAAATTTCCAACTTCAAAATCCTCTGCACCAGCCTCATTTGACATAGCATTACTAAACCAAATTAGTAGGGTAATTTTTTATGGCAAAACTAATGATTTGACCACCGAAGTTGGCACATTTTATTGAATACACGATTAAAATTTTAATTTTTCAAATTACCCAACTGAACTAATTATTATTGTTAAATTGGATCATTTTGTTAAATCTGCACGGGCATTAAATCTTTTCAGCTATTATCTGACGTGGACTTAAAAAAGAAAAGGAAAAAAAAGAGAAAATGACATGGCCTTGTTATACGTGGCTTTCACTCATGTACAAATTTAAAGACTACTAGAACTCTCATCATCATTACCCAATGCAAAATCATCTAAACCCTCATGTCCTCTGTCCTCTGAGTCTGACTCAATATCAACAACCCTCAAATCACCTATAAAATAATCAGCCACTACGAAATTAGAAGATTCAGCCGATTCAGACGCACCGACCAGATCCCCTCCTCGATACAAAAAACTCGTCACCACAATCAGCAACCATAAACCCAGAATCATCGTCGTCGTCATCATCATTATGTGACTCAACAGAAAACCTTAAACCTAACCCTAGCTCTAGCTCCAGCTTCTAATTATTCAAACCCATTTTGTCATTCTCTTCAATTTCTCCAAAATTCGGGTCCAAAATCGAATCCGATGACGATTGCTCAAAACGCTGATGAAACAAATCCAAGATAAAGTTTACCTGGTTTTTCCTATCGAAGAAATTGATATTAGTAACAGAATATCTGGGTCCGATACATCTCTGTTTAAGATCTGGGAACGATTGGAGCGGTGGTGATGGGAAGTACAGATTCAGAATTCTGAGGGCAAAAATTCGAGATTTAAGGTGTAAAAATTGAACCCCTCAAAATCGTGAGACCAAAAGGGAGGAGTTGAATCGAGGGTAACAACGACGTTCTATGGCTAATTATCATCGTCTTCGTCTTCTCCCTGGAGATGAAGGTAATGAAACTTCCGCCATTTTTGATTTTCCAAAGCAGAAAGAACTTGGGGAACCAGAAAATGTACTTTTCCTTTTTCCATTGATTTTTTTTTGCTTTTGTGTTTCTGTTAATGTGAGAGAGAAAAGGAGATGAGAGAAAATCGATTTTTCTAGCTTTTCTTTGGACGTGTATATAAGAATCAGAGTGCAGAGAGTTTTCCTCTGTTTGGGAATTTATTATCGTATGTATTTGCTTAGGGATTGTTTGGACAGAGGAGGTTAGTGATCTAGGATGCGAAAGCCACGTATGACAAGGCCATGTCATTTTTTCTTTTCTTTTTTAAGTCCACATCAGATAATAACTGAACAAATTTAACGCCCGTAAGCCAGATTTAACAGAATGGTTCAATTTAACAATAATAATTAGTTCAGTTGGGTAATTTGAAAAATTAAAAGTTCAATCGTGTATTCAATAAAACGTGCCAACTTCGGTAGCCAAATCATTAGTTTTACCAATTTTTTTATATATATGAGAGAGACAAGTGTAATTCAAGAATAAAGGATTGTGAACTACTAAAATAATCCCATAAACAAAGTAGTGAGAAACAAATAACCAATCAGACTTTGCACAAGAATAGGCTTGAAATTTAACATACAAAACTTAAAATCAGTAAAAAGAAAGAGACAACATATGATTTTTATCGAGAAGAGCAGATCGAGCAGAGAGCGATTGGAGATCGAGAACAGAGAGAGAAAGAGATCGAACGCAGAGCAAAGAGAATACAACAGATCTGAACGTTTGAGAAAAAGAAATAAGTTGGTTGAGGTTGAAAGGTTAAATATGTAATTTAGCAAGATAGGAGAGAGGCAAAATAGACATTATATTTAGTTAAACTAACTTATTAAAAATTACTTATAAATTATTTTTAAATAAATTAAAAACTATTACTTATTAATAATGACTTATAAATCAAAATTTAAAATGTTTCCACCTCAAACAGTAACAAATGACTTATAAATTGAAATTATAAGTGAAATTAATATTTGGTTATAAAAAAGTATAAGTTGAGTAAAAAGGAGAATTTGAAAAAGGGGAGTTAAAAGAACTTGCACACTAGGAACAGAAGGAATGTGGAGATCAGATGGGATTGAACTAATATGAAAATCTTTTGATTCATTGTTGCTTTCTTCTTCGATATTTTTTTCTTCCTGCAACTCCCCCTTCCAATTAGCTTTCTCTCTCTCTCTCTCTAAAATTAAAGAAATTGGGAAAAATAGAGTCGATGCAGTTTGGTTGGTTTTTGGTGCAATTTCGGTGGCGATTTTGGTTCCTTTCTCAGCCTTTGTCAAAACGTATATATGTAAAATAACGAGTTACAAGAAAAAATTCATATAAATTATTTTAAAAATTGATTATATTTTTTAAAAATTATAAGTGAGCAAATACGATCATTATAAATTACATCTAATTTACTACAAACTATAATTTTTATAAATTAGAAAATATATCTATATGTGCTCAATTTTAATTTCAAAAATTATAACTTTGACAAAAATATTAAAACTGGGCTTTTATTTTGAGACAGAGGGAGTGAAACATTTGACTGTATAAAATTGCGTCCAAATAAATAAAATTTTTAAATACGAAATGATGCGTTTTGGGGAAAAAAAGAGAGGCCGAAACGTGCTTATTGGGTTTATCTTAATTTTGGACAATAATTTACTAGTTGTTGCAAAAAAATGTATAAAATACGCAACAAATGACAATGAATGTGGCCCATATTAGGCAACAAAATATGGCAACAAAAAAGTTTTTGTTGCCGAAGATTAAGAAAAATCTCATCGGCAACAAAAAAAAGTAAATCAGCGGGGTTTTTATTTTTTCCCGCCAACGATTTGGCAACGAAATTTTGCAACGACCTATGAATTTCGTTATTAATAATGAAAGTCTTTTATAAACTGTAACGAATGACAAATTTCGTTGTTAAATAGGCATTTTTGGCAACTGTTAGCGCCAAGTTTTGTCGACGCGTCCAATCACTGAATCCACGCGCTTGAACCTACATAATAACGGATCACACAAGAAGCTTGACGGCTTGTACCGTCGGGGGATAGCTCCGGTGTGAGAATGAGTACAGGCTGTTACAAGGTTTAACAATGGTGGCTTTAGTGTTTAGTGCTTAAAAAGGTATTACCTGTTAATTGAAATCTAACCTAGTATTTATAGCTATTCTCGTCACCCTAGAGTCCACTTTCGAATTGGATCAGAACTCCTAAACATGGCAGTTAGCATTGTTTGGGTCCAACACAATCTCCTTAAAAGGTGCAAGTTGGATACGATCCAAATACTACCTTTGGAGTTAACTATTCAAATATGGTTAGGACTAGAATCCTTAACCATTTAGAACCTTTATCACTCCGAACTCAATACAAGGACCAACCCACTGTATATGTCCAATCCAACTAATCCTCATGCAAACTGGCCTGGGCTACAACCCAAAGGACTCGGATGCCCGACCTTGAACATCATCAACTAGAAAGGACTCTGGCCCTGAGGACTTGGATGTTCGTATCCAAACACCTCTAATATCCTTAATGGCTTCGGCCCAATGGGCCCAACATCCCCTTCTCACCCCAGGCCTTCAGCCTACATGAGGGTCGATAAAATACTCCCGAACATTGAACAGGTAATACCCTTTTGAGCACTAAACACTAAAGTCTCCATTGCTAAACCTTGTAAAGGCCTGTACTCATTCTCACACTAGAGCTATCCCCCGGCGGCACAAGCTATCAAGCTTCTTGTGTGATCCGTTATTACGCAGGTTTAAGCGCGTGAATTCGGTGATTGGACGCACCGACGAAACTTGGCGTTAGCATTGGCACTGGAAGGAGGGCTTTTAGTGCTTTTACAATCATAGTGATATTTTTCGGTAGAAGGCTATGATGAGCAGAGATAACAGTGCTTCTAACCAGAAAAAGGCCAAAACTCACCAGACCACTCAGGTGAAGGGGTCGGTAAAGGATAGGCTAGGTTCTAAGAATCAGGGAGATAATACTGAAAACACCCTGTCTCTCAAGTGATGACTATTTTTGGCCAGTCAGTGCACTCCCATCCCCATCAGTCATGCCGACGATAACCAATCTCAGACATACGAAAGGCGAGGGAAAGATCGGGCAGAAGGCAGTCGAGACCAGCGTCAATTCATCCTGCAGAAAAAGATGTAGCAAAACTAGTATGCCATGATGGCATTACGCCTTCAGCAGGAAGAGCTCGAAGAGCAAATGGCCGGAGAACATGAGGCTTCATTAAAGAGGCACAAACATCATAGCCGATCCAGGACACCTTGTCAGGAAGAGGCTGGAAGGGACCGGAGCAGACCCAAAAGTCACTCTCGAGAAGGTAGAAGCTGAAGAAAGAGTCGTTCCCTGGATAAAAAGTTAGGTTACCAAGGTAGATCGGGGTAGAGGAGGAGGATCCCGTCTCCTAAATACGAGAGGGACAGACCTAAGTCATACCCTCATAAAGAGGAGTCCGATCCCTTCACCAGGAGAGTTGTCGAGGTGGAAAAGTTGTTGGCAGTGAAGAACCAGATGGGAACACCCTCGAGCGACCCAAGTTCACCTTTTTCACCAGAAATCAATCAAGTCACAGCCAATTCAAAGAAGAAGATGCCCCCGATGGAGACGTATAATGGATTGGGGGATCCCTATGATCATTCTGATGGCTATGACAGGTTGATGGCCTATTATGGACACTCGGATGCCGCCAAATGTCACATGTTGCCGACAACTTTAAAGAAGAGTGCTAGAGAATGGATGGAGACTCTGGCAGCAGGGTCGATCAGTTCATGGAATGATCTTCAGGAGAAATTCCATGCAAGGTTCAGGAGCAATAAACGAAGGGGAAAGATCACCACTTCTCTCATGCAGGTGCGGCAACGTTCGGACGAGGGCCTCAGTCAATATGTCAAGAGGTTCAGAGAAGAAGTAGGGTCAGTGGCAGAATTGAATTCCCCTCAAGCCTTGGGATTTTTCATGACAGGTCTTGATATAGGAAGGTCAAAGAAGCTAATGAAGGACCTGGTGATCAATCCTCCTACAGATTTAATCGAAGCTTTTCATCGGGCTGAAGGGTTCATCGCCATAGAAGAAGTTGTGGGAAACTTCAAGCCACACTCCCAGTCCTATGAAAAGTCCAAAGATCGAGATAAACAGACCTATCAATTCTCGGATAATAATCAAGGGAGATCGAATAACCAGGGGAAGAAGATCTACGGTGGCGGCGAATCGGGCAGTGGCCGACCACTGTTCTAGAATAAAAACGTTAATAAAGTCTGTACTCCCCTCAATACCGATTGGGCTAAGATATTGGAGGAGATCAAGAACAAGTCATTTTATGAGCCTTGCTTGACGAATTCGAAGCCCGAGAAGAGGGGTCGAGATAAATTTTGTGAATACCATCAGAGTTTCGGGCGTACAACAGAGATGTGCTATGACCTGAAGGACCTGATAGAGAAAAATGTATAGAATGGCCAGTTGGTCTAATATGTGGCCAGCTGGGAAAACGCTGAGGCCCAAAAAAGAGAGGAAAAATGAGGGCCGACAAGGGATACGCAGTCAAAATAGAACCAGCCTACCCGAGGCATGATTGATGTCATCTCTGGCGGTTTTGTAGGGCGCGTAACCAGAAAAAAATGAAGTGGGCACCTTGATGCAGTGCTATCGGTAGCAGGGTCTTTGACAAAGAAAGATTGGGCCTTCCCCAGGACGGTCATCTCCTTTTCAGATGAGGATTACCCCATTGACCCCATAGAACCTCATGATGGGGCATTGGTTATAACATCTAAGGTTGGGCTGGTAGACATGAGGAGGATGATGATTAACAACGGATCCTCGGTCGACATACTGTACACACATGCCTACCAGAGAATGGACTTAGACGAAAAGAAGATGGAGTTGGGGGGCGAGGGTCCCCTATATAGTTTTTGTGGAGATCCGATGCATGTGTCGGGCACCATTGAGTTGCATGTCAGGTTCGATACAGCACCCCAGCAGGTAGAGGTGATGGTAAGATTTTTTGTGGTCCAGGTGGATTCGGCATACAATGCAATTTTGGGAAGACCGACCTCGACAGCCTTGCAAGCAGTCACGTCCATACCTCATTTCAAAGTCAGGTTTCTAACACCGAACGGGATTGGGGAGGTAAAAAGTTATCTTGATATCGTCTGAAGGTGCTATAGGAATACTTTGATCTCTTCGAGAGTCGGGGTTAGTAAGCAGAAGCAGGCAATGGCCATCGATGTAGAGCCATTCACTGAGAGCAGCATGGAACCGCTTGCATTGCCTGCTGAGGAGACAGAGGACGTGGAATTGATCCCGGGAAATCTAGAGAGATTGATCAAGATCGGTTCAGGACTAACATAACCATTTCGCACCGGGCTAATAGATCTACTTCGGGTTTACACCGACATCTTTGCATGGGAGCCCAATGATGTAAGACCCCAAATTTTATGAATAAAAATTTAATTTTCTCGAAATATTTTTTTAATAATAAGGTGTGGATTTGATATAATATTATAGTTGTGGGTAATATTTAAAAATTTTGCAAAGTAAGCAAGTTGTTATAAAATATTCGTTTGGTCGGGGAATATTAGTTTTAACAGAGAATGTTCGTATGACGACACAATCATTGGTGGACCCCACAACGAAAGTATTGTCGGAGTTAGAAAACGATAGAAATATCTTTTTATAAAAATAACGGCGAAAGTTTTACTGTTATACTGTTGAAATACCCGGTGGTAAAAGTACAGTAATACGCGTGGTTGCATAGAAGCACATGGTATTGTACAGTATCTTTGATTATTGATGCTTATGTGAGAAGTCACTCAGTTTTATTCAATTATTGCCACAATAATTGCTGCATAGTATCTCTCCTATTATTGATTTAATTATTGTCATAGTATCATCTGCACAATATTTTATATTATTAAATCAATAATTGAGACGACAAAGTTATTCATATTATTATTTATATTATTGACGATGTCTAGAAAGTTCTGTCGAGTAAAAAGGTTTGGTCACCTAATTGCGCGCCAATAGGGAGAAATCCTTATCGGAAAGCCCCCTTTTTCCCATGAATGATCTGGTTGTTAAATATTGTGAGTTATAATATTAATGATGATTAAGTTCGTATTTATTAAAGATGTTTGTTCATTTAATTTTCTTTAATTCTTCCATGACCCAATTACCCTCAAAGGATGTATTTCTGTGATTGACTGGTTTTATTGACCAATCGGACAATTAATCGGATAAATGAGCAATTAATTGCTATTAGTTCACATGCAAATTACTATTGATTCACATGCATGGAACTATTGGTTTACATGCATGTACTATCAGGGTAGGTGGTGCAAGATTGATAATACTTGCAGGACTAAATTAAAAATGGAGGTAAAGATGAATGTACTATACTGTAATAATTCAAGCCCCTAAACGTGCAATTATCAAAACTATATTTTTCTATAAATAGAAGCCCATTCTTCTTTCATTCTCACCAATTCACTAAGACTCACAATAGCAATTATAGAGAGAGAAGCTATAGAGAGAAAGAAGAAGAGTATTCCGCTACTTCACTATTGCAGTATCCAGTCTTCTACTAAGGTAAGTGATGTTATTTATTTCTTATTTGTAAGGGATATTATTTTTGTTCAATATTCATATGAAATAATATTTTTTTCCATACTCTGTAGTATGTAAGTAATATTATTTCATTTCGTATCTCTAAATCTACACTCATTTTGTTGAAGTATTGCTTCTATACTCCGTGAAATTAGTAGAATATCCTTAAAATTTGCTCTTCATCTAGTATCGTTTCACAAGGATATTTTTCTAAAATTTCTTATTAAATATTAAACTTTTCATGCTAGAGTACTATTCATGGGTACTATTCATTTATACAGCACTATTCATGCGTACGGTACTATTCATAAATACGACACTATTTATAAAGTACTATTTATGGGGACTATTTACAAATACGGTACTATTCACTGGATACTATTCACAGGATACTATTCACAAAGTACTATTCTCGAAGTACTATTGATAAAGTACTATTCACAGGATACTATTTACTCAGGAACTATTCACTCGGGGTACTATTCACGATAAAAATTAATTTCTTTTCGGTCCAAATCATTTTTGATAAAATATTATTTTTGAATTTTACTCCACAAAGCAGTATTGTGTTGACAATTTAGATATTTTTAAACTCTGAATAAATTTAAAATCTTTAAATATTTATTCTTGATTTCGTTTGATTAATGCCTTATATCATTGTCATCATCCTCATGCTTATATTGTGATAAAAGTCATCTTTGGCCCGTAGTGCATAGATGGACTGTTGATTGGTATGATTATGACCAGGGATCATTCGATATAATTATGACCTGTAATGTTACAAATGATGTGGTAATAGTCCTCATTGGCCCGTAGTGCATTGGTGGACAGTTATTGGTATGATCATGACCATGTGTTCTCTTCGGCTAAGGGTGCAAAGATGAATTGTTGTTTGACATGTTCATGACCATTAGTGAAAACACGAATATCCTTGGCCCGTAGTGCATGGTTAATTCGTGGTCGTGATACTAATAAATATCCTTGGCCCGTAGTACATGGATAATTTAGTGATGTGGATTATTTATTAAGCTGAGTCTCAACGATAAAATTGATGATAAACTTTTAAATCATAGAAGATAGTAGATATCATGCTCTACTTGACTCTTCTAATGGATTGCTTATTCTGCTGTAGTTGTTGATCTAAAACTTGTTGTCTATTATATTCTATCAGCTGTTATACTGTTGAAGGTTAAGGATAATTATTCTACATTATCTTAGTGATAATATTTCTTACTGGACTAGTTGAGCTCACCCTTTTCTTTCACTATTCTCTTCAGGAAATGAGAAAATAGATGGGACTAGTCGGGGAATGGATTGGCAGTCCAGATGGTTGTTTTAGTAGTACTCACTATTCTGTGAAATAGTGCGATAATAATTGTAACGAGATTGAATTTGAGTTTGGATATTGTCTAAGAGACAATATTTGTATTAAAACTCACAGCTTATGTTTTATCGTATTCTGCGCGACACATAACAGTTGTATAAATTAAGTTTGTATTTGAGTTCTGTACTATGTATTTGGCAACTCAGAATGGGTGATGTATACCTATTTTGGGGGCGTCACAACTGACATGCCAGGTGTTGACGAATTGGTAGCATTAAACATGTTGCACGTAGACCCTAAGAGGAAGCCGATTATACAAAAAGGAGAGTTTTTGCCCCAGAAAGACAGAGGATCATCGATGAAGAGATTTCCAAACTCCTGGAGGCAAAATTCATCTTCGAGATTGATTACCTCGAGTGGCTGGCGAATGTGGTATTGGTGCAGAAGCAAAATGGGAAATGGAGGCTGTGCATCGATTACACAGACCTAAATAAGGAATGCCCAAAAGATTTCTACCCTTTACCCAATATAGACCAGTTGATCGACGCCACTTTGGGGTATGACATGCTAAGTTTCATGGAAGCCTTTTCAGGATACCATCAAATTTCAATGAATAAGGAGGACATCCCGAAGACTAGTTTCATCACACATCGGGAAATTTATACTTATCAGAAGATGACCTTCGGGCTGTTAAACGCTGGGGCGACATATTAGCGAATGATGAACTACGTGTTCACAAGGTAGCTAGGACAAAGCATGGAGGTCTATGTGGACGACATGATTGAGAAAAGCATGTTAGTCCGATACCATCTGGAGGACCTAGAAAGCTGTTTTGAAATAGTCAGGCGACATAAGCTGCATTTGAACCCGACCAAGTGTACCTTCGAATTGGGGTCCAAAAAATTTCTGGGATATCTAGTCAGTCAAAGAGGCATTGAGGCGAATCCAGAAAAGATTCAGGCGATCTTAGACACGAAATCCCTGAAGACGTATAAGGACGTGCAGAGGTTAACAGGTCGAATAGTTGCCCTTCGAAGATTTATGTCAAGATCAGTTGAGAGGTGTTTACCCTTTTTTAATACTTTGAAGGGGCCAAAGAACGAGAAAAGTTTCCAGTGGACTTTAGAGTGTGAAGATGCATTCCAAGGGATCAAACAATACTTGTCATCGGCACCACTGTTGATGAAGTCGATCCCTTCGGAACCTTTGTACTTATATCTAGCTGCAAGCTCGATGGCAGTAGGTGCACACTGGTACGGGACAGGGGGAAAATAGTTCCCAATATATTATGTCAGCCACGTTCTTCGAGATGTAGGATACCCGAACCTGGAAAAGTTCACCTACGCCTTAATCATCGCAAGTAGAAAGCTTTGACACTATTTCCAGGGTCGGTTGGTGGTGGTATATACTGATCAGCCATTGAAGAAGGTACTGCATAGGCCAGAAGTCTCGGGTCGGCTTGCTACATGGACAATGTAATTGACTTAGTTTGCTCTGGAATACCATCCCCGAACGGCAATCAAAGGACATGCATTGGCAGACTTCATAGTAGAGTGTTCATTCACAGAACAGGATGTGGGATCGATTACTGAAATGCAACATGTTCAAACTTCATGGACTCTCTATGTGGATGGGTCATCAACTTCAGACATCAGCGGAGCAGGGGTTATTTTGACAAGTCCCAAAGGGTTTAAGGTCCAGCAAGCTATTCAGTTTCAATTCAAAGCCACAAATAATGAAGCAGAATATGAAGCCATTTTAGCCGGACTTCGGTTGGCCCGGAGCTTGGAGGTTCAGAAGTTAGTTATTTACAGTGATTCCCAACTGGTCATCAAGTTGATATCTAAAGAATATGAGGCTCAGGGGGCAAGAATGACAAGGAACCTGGCTGAGGTAAAGGAAAAACTTGCATACTTCACTTCGCATAGTTGTCAGGGAGTTGATCGGTCAGACACCATAGTAGCAGATGCTTTGGCCCAATTGGCAACAACCGAAGCGAGTTCTTTCAACGGATCAGTATATTTAGAGGTGTTAGAACAACCGAGTGTTCCAAAGGTGGACGTCTTAGCTTTGGATCGGCTGGATTGTTGGCTCATGGCGTACATTTCCTACCTAGCTGATGGGGTTCTGCCTTCGGATTGTATCTATGCAAAAAAGATCAAGCACAGGAGTTCGAACTTCATCCTTATTGACGGAGATCTGTACCAAAGGGCTTTCAGTTGTCCACTACTCAAGTGCTTGACACCTTCAGAAGTAGAGTACACACTTCGGGAAGTGCACGAAGGGATTTATGGAGATCACATGGGGGCCAAGTCATTGGCATACAAAATCTTAAGGCAGGGGTACTATTAGTCGACTATCTTTCAAGAGGTAAAGGATTTTGTCAAGAAATGTCTTAAGTGTCAGCTGAATAGTTCCATCCCTCATCAACCCCCCGAAGAGCTGTATTCGGTCTTATCCCCGATCCCATTTGCTATGTGGGGAATTGATATCTTGGGACCTCTGCCGAAAGGCAAGGGACAAGTCTGTTATTTGATAGTAGCCATCGACTACATGACCAAGTAGGTCGAAGCCAAACCACTACAGAAAATCACTGAATAGGAATGTCTCAAGTTTTTTAAAGAGAATGTTGTCTATCGGTTCGACATTCTAATGGTTTTGATCTCAGATAATGGAAGACAGTTTGTGGGGTCGAAATTTGAAGCTTTTCTAAAAGAGTTGGGCATTCAACATAGGAAAACTTCAGTTGCCCACCCTCAGTTAAATGGTCAGGTAGAGGTCACCAATCGAACTTTACGTAACGGTATTAAGAAGAGGTTGGATGAATTGAATGGCCTGAAGAATTGCTCAGTATTTTGTGGGCCTACCAGACTACCCCGAGGATGACAACTGGGGGTTCACTGTAATATCTGGAAAAAAATATTAAATAATAAAAATTACCTTATTTTGAAACATATTTACTGGACTTTGTCATTTATTTTGGGTCAAAATAGTCATTTAATTTTTGTGGGCTAATGTATTAATAAGTGTTAGGTAAATTAAATTGGTAAAATTGGATTTTAAAACTAAGTGGATCTAATTTATAATTGTGTAATTTTAAAATCCTATTAAAATTTGGAGAGTTAATTAAATATATTAATTAATAAATAATAAGTAAAACCTAATCTTACTTCTTATACGAATCGGGAAAAAAAAAGAGGCGTAGCCGCTGCTACTGAAGAAGAGGAGAAAAAAAAGAAGAGGAAGTGAGAACTTAATCTAGGTAATAGCTTCTTTTGTTTATAGTTATTACATGTATGTATTAAATAGTTAGAATCAATTGATTTCATTATTATTGTTATTCAAAGCAATCATGCAAGATCACATATATATATGGTCTTTATAATTGGTCTTATCAATATGTATGGAATCAGGTGTAAAACAAGTTGAATATATATATATATATATATATATATATATATATATATATATATATATATATATGTTGTATGATTTGGGTAACATTTTTTTTGTTCTGTAATCAATAAGTGAGGAACTCATGGATGTTTTTTTTAATTAAATAATAGTTACTCACTGTTAATGCTTTAAATTTGTTAGACTTTTATTTTGTTTAATATATATATATATATATATATATATATATATATATATATATATATATATATAAAACGAATTCATAACTGTTATATAACTGTGTTGTATGTTAATATATATATGTTACTGCAGTGCATCATATAATAATAATAATAATAATAATAATAATAATAATAATAATAATAATAATAATAATAATAATAATAATAATAATACGAGCTTTAGGAAAAGTAAATTTATAATTAGTAATTTAACGCATGGTTTATTAATTTATTTTTTTTAATTTGTGTAATTAGTTCGAACGGAGGGAATTTAAAGAGTTATATTTGGAATATAATTTCTGGTATTACATTACTTAATCCAGGTACGGATTCCATACTCCTTCCGCGATAATCCTTTTAATTTTGATTTGTTCGTTTTATTTTCGTTTAGAAGTTAATTATTGTTTCACATGTCTGTTCCTTCTCAAATCCATGTGATAGTTTCGTTTTAGGGCATTGATATTTAGAACTCCTATATGTAATCTTTAAACTTGTTTATCATGTTTAATATTTATTTTGATTTTTATAGTGATGTATATGTTAGTATATTTTTGGAGACTCGTGTCGATGATTCGTTCGATCTAACATGTACGCGTTAGAACGCATTTATGTTGATATTGTGTCGCATGAGTTGTGACATAGCATTTTTGTTAGAATATACCGTAGGGTATACCTGAGCTATAACCACCTGTGGGGGTACCACAGGCATGTACTCTTGGCACCGAGGCATGACACCTTCCGTGGCAGTGTGATCAGTCCACGGTATCTCCGTTTTGTGCTCCGGTGGGAGTTAGCCATTTAGTGTTTTGTTGTGGGAGGTGTATGGGTTGACCCTAGTTTTTTTTCTGTTCTATTCTGTGGATTGGTGATGTTTGTGCCAAACACACCTTTCGATTTTATATGCATTGGATTCGCGGTCCAATGTGTGTTACTTGCCTGTGTGGCATTATTTGACTTGCCTGTGTGGCAAGGTATTTCCGTTTTGTTTTAAGCTCGGTATGAAATAACACCCAACCATTTGATTCAGCCTATTATTTTGTTGTGTTAGTTTTGTTCGTTTCAGTTCAGTTCATTAAATTGTGTTAGTTATTTTGTTTCATCATTCTTTTATTCTATATCCGTACTGGGCATTTGGCTCATGCTGTGTTTTTCTTCCGGCAGGAAATTAGGGGGATCAAGGGAAAGTGTGATGAGAGCTCCCTTCTATCCAATGGTTTTGATATATTTTGTTAGGCTATGATACATTGATTTATTGAGAGTTATAATAGTTATTTTAGATTGTAGATTGAGCCAGTGTGGCATTTATTATGGTTTGTCTTATGACATTTAATTATTATGAGATTATTCTTTTGTGGTTTAGAGCCTTGTGATATTCCTTAGTTCAGTTGTGTTTTGAGTAACCTCTCTTTCTATTTCGGAAAGGGGGGTGTTACAGAGTTGGTATCAGAGCTTAAGTTCCTTCCTGTAGAAAATCTATTTAGGTTTGACCTGTAAGTTATGGGTAGACTTCCGGGTTAGGTTTATTTTGTGTTTGATTTTCTGTTCATCTATCATATTCGCTATATTCGAATTTGTCTCTAATATGCTCTATTTATATTCGTGATCTCTTTCTTAGATGGCTCGTAGATCTGCTAGAGTTGCTGGGAGGCGAGGCAACAATAGGGGAAGAGGTGAGTGTCAACCCAATGAGCAACATAATGATCAGATTAATGCTCAATTGGCTACCTTTGTGAATCAGACGGTGAATCAGGCTTTACCTCAGTTGGTGGCACAAGTTGTACAGGCAATGCAGTAGTCGCCGCCAGAAATTCCTGAACAAGGGAATTCGGGAAGTAATGGTCAGCATGCAAATATTGAGGAAGGGAATGTAGATGGTCTTGATCAGCAAGTGGTTCCAATGTATGTGTGGTTGGAAAGGTTTCAGAAGTAGAAACCACAGTCATTCAGTTCCACTCCGACTCCAATTGATGTAGAGAATTGGATTGCTTATCTAGAGAAGACTTTTGATGTGTTGGGGTGCTCAGATAATCAGAGAATATTGTTTGCAGCTTACAAGCTAGAAGGGGATGCATAGAGGTGGTGGAAAGCGATGAAAACAACAAAAGGTGAAAATTATGCTGAGACACTTAATTGGGCGGAGTTTTGTGAGGTCTTTTATCAGCAGTACTTCCCAACTGCTGATAAAGAGGCCTATGCTAGAGACTATCTGTCCATTCGATAAAAAGATGATGAGTCCATCACGAATTTTATGATGAGGTTCATCAGGTTGGCAGGCTTTGCGGGAACTTGTGCAGGGACTGCAGTGGACATGCAAAGAAGTTTAAGTGGCAGATTCATTATAGGTATCGGCAGCATCTTATTAACAACAAGTTTACAGACGTGTCAGCAGTGGCTAATACAGCCAAAAACATTGAGATGGAGCAATAAGATTTTCGGTCTTCTAAATCGGAAGGGAGTCGAAAGAGGGATAGAGATGACCAGTAGGGTCAAGCTTCGGGACAGCATGGGAAGAATCAAAGTGGTCAGTGGAACAGGAACCGTGGTGGCCAGTAGGGGCAGTGGCGTGGCCAGAATCAAAACATGGGTTATCAGCAGATGCCTCAGCAAGGGCAAAATCGTCAGCTTCAGCTACCTTGGTATGGACAGAATCGTCAACAGTGGCATAATCGTCAGCAGGGACAGAATCAGGGTTGTTATCCGGGACTAGCTGGTGGGGGTAACCCAAATCTCATTCTGATAGCTCCTTGTGCTACTTGTGGGGCTAATCATCCGGGGAGGCAGTGCCACAGACTCACCGGTGCATGCTTGTTATGAGAACATATGGGCCATGTGGCTAG
This sequence comes from Panax notoginseng, assembly GCA_016801055.1. Classification (NCBI taxonomy): domain Eukaryota; kingdom Viridiplantae; phylum Streptophyta; class Magnoliopsida; order Apiales; family Araliaceae; genus Panax; species Panax notoginseng. The sequence continues at coordinate 67,391,070 of CM029019.1, forward strand.
AGATTGTACCGAGCCACGTGGAAATGGTGGAGGTGGTGATAATGGTGGCAACGGAGGCCAGCGTTAGGTTGGTCGAGTGTTTGCCTTGACGTATAACCAGGCGGCAGGTGCACCAGGTACCGTTTCTGGTACTCTTTTAGTTGGCAATCGTGAGGCGTCTATTTTGTTTGATACGGGTTCTACTCATTCCGCCGTTGCTCAGTCTTTTGTTCGGCACCTGGGTGTGACATCTCAGTCTTTAGATTCTGTTATGTCTATTGCTACCCCGATGGGGACTTCTGTTATTATTTTTGATTTATATCGAGGGTGTGCGATTAGTTTTGGAGATAAGATTCGTAGGGCTAATCTTCTTCTGATGAGTATGCACGATTTTGATGTCATTCTTGGGATGGACTGGTTGGATAAGCACTAGGTCACTATCGATTGTCAGGCGAAGAAGGTTATATTTGGAGATGTGAAGTCTCCAGAGTTCATATTTCAGGGTTCACAACCGAGTAGAGTGATGAAGTTAATTTCAGCTTTAAAGGCTGAGAAGTTAGTGGCAAAGGGTTATGAGGGGTATTTAGCATTTGTGAAGGATACCTCTAAAGGTGAGTCTTATATTGGGGATGTTTCAGTTGTTCGTGAATTTCTCGATGTGTTTCCTGAGAAGTTGTCAGGGTTACCACAACAGCGGGAGGTGGAATTTGCTATTGAGCTTGTTCTTGGTGCGGAGCCTATCTCTAAGGCGCCGTATAGGATGGCACCATTGGAGTTACAGGAGTTGAAGGAGCAGTTACAGGAACTGTTAGATCGTGGTGTTATATGGCCGAGTGTTTCGCCGTGGGGTGCTCCAGTTATGTTTGTGAAGAAGAAGGATGGGTCTATGAGGCTATGTATAGACTACAGGGAGTTGAACAAGATTACCCTCAGGAATTGGTATCCATTACCGAGGATTGATGACTTGTTTGACCAACTTCAGGGGGCAAAGTATTTTTTGGAGATAGACTTGAGATCAAGTTATTATCAGTTGAGGGTGAGGGATGAGGATATCCCTAAGACAGCTTTTCGTACTCGATATGGGTATTATGAGTTTTTGGTGATGTCATTCGGGTTGACTAACGCTCTGGCAGTGTTTATGGATTTAATGAATCGGGTGTTCAGGGAGTACTTGGACCAATTTGTTATTGTCTTTATTGATGACATTTTGGTTTACTCTAAGTCTAAGGAAGAGCGTGAGGAGCATCTTCGCACAGTGTTGGGGATTTTGCAGAAAGAGAAACTATATGCTACATTCTCTAAATGCGAGTTTTGGTTGGAGTAGGTCTCATTTTTGGGACATGTTGTTTCTGCTGGAGGCATTAAGGTGGATCCTGTGAAGGTTGAGGCTATCACTAAATGGCCAAGACCTACTACAGTGACGAAGATTAGGAGTTTCTTGGGTTTGGCAGGGTATTATAGGCGGTTTGTGGAAGGGTTTTTTTTGCTTGCCTTACCATTGACCCAGTTGATGAGAAAGGGTGTGTGTGACGCCCCCAGAATAGGTATACAACACCCATTCTGAGTCGCCAAATACATGGTACAGAAAGCAAACTACAACTTCAATAATACAATTATCGTACAAAATACGACAACACATACTGTGAGTTTAAATACAAATATTGTCTTCTAGACAATATCCACACTCAAATAAATCCTCATTACAATTATTCAAACACTATTTTACAGAAATAGTGAGGACTGCTAATACATCTTTCTAGAACCATCACTCCATACCCCGACTAGATCCTGCTATGTTCTCACCTCCTGAGAAGAAAAATGGAACAAAAAGGAAAAGGGTGAGCTCAACTAGCCCAGTAAAGAATATTATGACTAAGATAATATACAACAAATTATCGTTAGTCTTCAACAGGGAAAAATCTGATAAAATATAATCGACAACAAGTTTTAGATCAACAACTGCAGCGGAAACAGCAAACCATTAGAAGAGTCAAGTAGAGAAAGAATTCTACTATCTTCTAAGATTTAAAAGTCCATCATCAATATTTTATCCCTGTAACATCAATTAATAATCATCTTTAACCAAATATTCATCTTTGCACTACAGGCCAAAGATATTCATTTGTATCATCAGTCGGTCATGTTCATCTCAACACCTGTTCATCTTTGCACTACAGGCCAAAGATATTCATCAAGTAATTATACATCTTTGCACTACAGGCCAAAGATATTCAGTAATATCATCATTTAGGACTGAGGATGATGAAAAATATCTTAAAGAGAACGAATCCAATGAGACAGAAGGACAAATAGTAGGGATTCGTATAACAGTTTATCCAAGATCAATAATACTTCATAATAATCAATTGTGAAGCAGAATTCAAAAATAAAGATCAAAACATGGATACAATCAAAGATAGTAACCATAATAGACATCTTGGACAAAAAGGGAAAATTTTATTTTTCGGTGAATAGTGCCGTATTCGTGAATAGTGCCGTATACGTGAATAGTGCCGTATACGTGAATAGTAACCCCGACACAAAAAGTTCCAAATTTGATAAAAACTCATATCAATATTTCAGCATAATGATATTGAAGAAAATAATATCATTTAAGAAGAAAATAATATCCCTTACCTCAAAATATCAGTACTTCTGGTCGGAATACCGGTATAAGGCTGAAAGAAACTTGCTCTGATGAATAGAAACTCTCAAAGTATCTAAATACTCACAAAATACACTCAATAATCTAGAGAGAGAAAGAGAGAAAACTTGTTTCTGGTGTGATTTTCAATTCTAACTTAGCCCTCTATTTATAGGAAAATTTTGGTAGGTTTGACCTGCAACCTGATGGCTTTACCTGCTACTATTCCCACCCACCACATTTGAAATATAATTCAGCACATTTCTTCACCAACCACAAGTGGGGCCCACCAATTCTAGAATTTTCCACCAAAATGATAAACTCCGAAAATTCAACAATTTCTGAACCAGTCATCTTGTAAAATTCGTAATAAATCATACGTTCATTTTTAACGGTTCAAAATTTGTGGACATATACTCAACTTATATATGTATAACATATCCAAAAATTACCACGATCCAACGGTCGGATTAAAAATTATAACCCCCGCAAACTATCTCAAAAACCCTGATTTTTAATACCTCCATTCCGACAAAAATACTGACAAAAACCTCAACATTAACTCCTTCATTTTTAACCACAAAAATATATCCCTCATTTATATCCACATAAAATAAATATTTCCTTATCATATGAATCAATAATTAATTATTCACAAATAATATTACAGAATCACATTTATGACAACCAGGCCGTTCCCAGGAAAGAGGGGGCTTTCCAATAAGGATTTCTCCTTACTGGCGCGCAATTAGATGACCAAACCTCTCCTTAGACAGAACTTTCTAGACATTGCCAATAATGTTATCTAATAATATTATTCAAATAATATGAATTATTGATCTGATAAATGAAAATACTGTGCAGCAACAATTATTGAAACAACAATAATATAAAATATCAACGCAGCAATTATTGAATCAATAAAATAAAATATTGAATAATAACTACTGTAACAATTATTGAGTAGTGCCTTCTTACGTAAGAATCAATAATTGGTGCAATACCGTGTGCTACTGTATTTTAACCACCGGGTATTCCAACAGTATTAACGGTAACAACTACGCCGTTATTTATAAACAACTTATACTTGTCGTTTTCTTCATCCAATCGCTTTCCGTTATGGGGCCCACACAAGGCTGCGTCGTCGTACGAATATTCCCCGACAGCAAGAATATTCCACGACCAACCGAATATTCACCGACCAAAAATAAATATTTTATAACCACTTGCTTATTTTGCAAAATTTGCACATTTCACCCATAACCAAAGTATTATATCAAATTAACCCCTTATTATTCACAATAATATTTAGAGAAAATTTGATTTTATTCATTAATAAGTTGGGGTCTTACAACCTCCCCTCCTTATGAAATTTCGTCCTCGAAATTGACGTACGTACCTGATGTTTCAAAAAGGTGAGGATACCTCGCTTTCATTTCTGATTCCAACTCCCAGGTCATTTCTTCAATAGCATGGTTTCTCCACAAAACCTTAACTTGTGGTATAACCTTCGTGCGTAGGACATGCTCTTTCCTATCCAAGATCTTAACAGGTACCTCCTCGTACGTTAAATCTTCAGCTATCTCGTCTGGTTCTAACTCAATAATGTGGTTCGGGTCTTTAACATATTTACGAAGCATAGATATGTGAAAAACATTATGAACACGAGACATGCTTGGAGGTAATGCGAGTCTATATGCCACATTTCCTATTCGCTCAAGAATCTCAAATGGACCAACAAATCTTGGATTGAGCTTTCCTCTCTTCCCAAATCTTGTAACTCCCTTCCATGGTGCAACACGTAACAATACATGATCCCCAATATTAAATTCCACGTCCTTCCGATGAAGATCCGCATAACTCTTTTGTCGATCCTGTGCCGTTTGTATACGTTGTCGAATCGTTTGGATCTTCTCTGTAGTAATGCGTACCAATTCTGGTCCCAACAATGTTGCTTCACCCACCTCGTCCCAGCATACTGGAGAACGACATTTTCTTCCATACAACGCCTCAAATGGAGCCATACCTATGCTCGCCTGATAACTGTTGTTGTAGGAGAATTCCACCAATGGTAGGTACTTATCCCAACTCCCTTTGAGATCTAAGACACAAAGTCTTAATAGATCTTCAAGAGTTTGAATAGTCCTCTCTGATTGTCCGTCCGTTTGAGGATGGTATGCTGAACTGAATCGTAAATCCGTGCCCATAGCTTTCTGCAAGCTAACCCAAAATCGTGAAGTGAATCTTGGGTCACGATCCGAAACTATGGATACTGGCATGCCATGCAATCTCACAATCTCGTTCACGTACATACTAGCAAGACGTTCAAGGGAATAAGTCTCACGTATCGGCAAGAAATGAGCGGACTTGGTTAATCTATCAACAATAACCCAAATCGCATCTATGCCTTGAGAAACCTTGGGAAGACCTGTAACAAAATCCATAGTAATGTGTTCCCACTTCCATTTCGGAATCTCAAGTGGTTGCAATGGACCCTTTGGTACTTGATGCTCCGCTTTTACACGTTGACAAGTTAAACATCTCGAGATAAACTCCGCGATCTCTCTTTTCATATTGCTCCACCAAAATGTATGTCGAAGATCGTGATACATTTTGGTACTCCCAGGATGGATTGCAAACGGTGTGTTGTGTGCCTCCATCATTATTCTATGCTTCAAGTCAAAATCGTTAGGAACACAAAGTCTGGAGTTGACTCGAAGTATTCCTTCTTCATCGATTCTTGCTTCTGGAATAGCACCTTCTTGCACTTTCTTCTTCATACGCATCAGCTCTATATCCGTAGCTTGAGCAGCTTTAACTTTATCGATTAAAGTCGGTTCTACTCGTATATTTGATATCATCATGTGGGTACTTGGAGCCTTCATCTCTATCTCCATCCTTTGCAAGTCATACAAAATGGGCCTTTGTGTTAAAAACATTGCACTCGTACCCGCATATGATCTTCTACTCAATGCGTCAGCTACTACGTTTGCTTTTCCAGGATGGTATTGGATGGTATGATCGTAATCTTTCAACAGCTCAAGCCAACGTCGTTGCCGCATGTTGAGTTCCTTTTGGGTGAAGAAATATTTGAGGCTTTTATGATCTGTATAGATCTCCACTTTCTCCCCATACAGGTAGTGTCTCCAGATCTTCAACGCAAAAACGACTGCTGCCAACTCCAAATCATGAGTAGGATAATTCCTCTCATATTCTTTGAGTTGTCGTGAGGCATAGGCTATGACTTTCCCATGTTGCATGAGAACACATCCTAACCCTTTGCCTGAAGCATCGCTGTAGATAACAAATCCATCCGAACCAGATGGTATTGTCAAAACAGGTGCCGAAATGAGTCTCCTCTTGAGTTCTTGGAAACTCTTCTCGCATTCCTCACTCCATACGAATTTTGTATCTTTCCGAGTCAGCTGAGTTAACGGAGTAGCGATTCGAGAAAATCCTTCCACAAATCTCCGATAATAACCAGCTAAGCCCAGAAAGCTACGTACTTCGGTTACCGACTTCGGTTGCTCCCAACTTTGTATGGCTTCAATCTTCGCCGGGTCGACAGATACTCCATGTTTTGACACCACGTGCCCAAGGAATGCTACTTCCTCAAGCCAGAACTCGCATTTCTTCAGTTTGGCATATAGCTTGTTTTCACGAAGCCTTTGCAGTACCAGCTTCAAATGGCGCTCATGATCTTCACGGCTTTTGGAATAGATGAGGATGTCATCAATAAAGACAACAACGAACTGATCCAAATATTCTTTGAATACACGGTTCATCATATCCATGAAGGCAGCAGGAGCATTAGTCAATCCAAAAGACATTACTAAGAATTCATAATGCCCGTACCGAGTTCTGAAGGCAGTCTTTGGAATATCCTCAGTTTTAATCTTCAGCTGATGATATCCAGAACGAAGATCGATCTTTGAAAAGAATTGTGCTCCTTGCAACTGGTCAAACAGGTCATCAATGCGAGGTAGCGGATACCTATTCTTGATGGTGACATGGTTCAATTCTCGATAGTCAATACAAAGTCGCATACTCCCGTCTTTCTTCTTTACGAATAAAACAGGAGCACCCCAAGGAGACGTACTAGGACGAATAAAACCGATGTCCAACAACTCCTGTAGTTGGACTTTTAACTCCTGAAGTTCAATAGGAGCCATTCGATATGGGGTTTTAGAAATGGGCTTTGTACCGGGTTCAAGGTCAATAAAGAATTCAATTTCTCGTTCCGGGGGTAGACCGGGAAGTTCTTCAGGAAATACATCGGAAAATTCTCTAACAATAGAAATATTATTCAAATCTGACTTGTCTTTGTTCAAATCCATAACATGGGCTAAGAAAGCTTGACATCCGTTTTTCAATAAACGAATAGCTTTGTGGCTTGATATGACAGTGACTGATTTTAGTGGTTTAGTAGTTTGAATTCGTATGACAGGTTGGTTAGGAATATGAAAACTAACAACCTTACGAAAACAATCAATTTTAGCATGATGAGTGGTTAACCAATCAATTCCTAAAATCACATCAAAAGCAAGTATCTTTAAAGAGATAAGATCAACAGGTAATGTGATAGTGCCAACTTGGATCATGCAAGATTTATAAACTGTAGATGTAACGAAGGTTTCACCCAACGGAGTTTCAACAGATAAGTTAAAGTCCAATTTCTCCGGAGTCAAGTTTAAACGTTGAGCACAAGCAGGAGAGATAAAAGAATGGGTAGAACCGGTATCTAGTAAAGTATAAACTTCGCAAGAATTCAAGATTAGCTTACCCGTGATCACCTCGTTCGGGTTTCTCGCGTTTTGGCCAGTAACGACAAACGCCTTTCCAGGAACCGCTGATTTCGACTTATCCGGGATAACTTTTGGAGTCACCATCCCCGCTGAACTTGGTTTTGCTACAGAACACTCTCGAGCTATATGACCTTCCTTTCCACAGTTATAACATACCTTGGATTGTTGTGGGCAGTTTGGGCTGATATGTCCCTCTTTCCCACATTTGTAACATACGACCGGTGGTCGTTCTCCTCCCCTAGAAACAGTTGATGTTTGTGCTGACGTCTTCACGTTATCATTGTTGTACCTTCTCTTCTTGAAATCTCCTCCCGACTCGCTCCTTCTATTATCACGACCACGATTACCACCAGAGTGGTTACCGCTTTTGTCCGAATGTTTTCCTCCCTGCTGGTTTTCATTGCTTCGATGACTGCCGCCACCGGTATGACCCTGGTTGTGGTCCCTCGGTTGCACATACTCATTATCTCGCTCTAATAATTGAGCCCTGTTTACAACATCTGAATATAAAGAAAATTTATGAGAGATAAGATATTGCCGAATCTCGGGTTTTAGACCTCTCAGAAACATCCTTGTCATTCGTTCCTCATTTTCGACCAAATGAGGTGCAAACCTGGATAACTCTGCAAACTTCGCCTCGTACTGGGACACCGTCATGTTGTTTTGTTCCAGTCTAATAAACTCAACCTCCTTCATATGACGAATACTTTCAGGAAAGTACTTGTCATTGAACAGTTTTTGAAATGTTTCCCAGGACATGTTGAGTGCGTCAGGCTGGGTACGCTTCACAGACTCCCACCAGTAGTCTGCCTCACCGCGGAACATAAATGTGGCGAATGGAACCTTCTGTTCCTCCGTGCATCCCAAGACATCAAATATCTTGGTAATTTGCTTGACCCACGTTTCCGCCATGATCGGATCCGGCTTTCCCTTAAATTCTGGTGGTCCCAATTCTTTGAACTGCTTAGCTGTGACAAACCGCGCGTTGTTATCATTTCCACCCGTATTCTGCACACGAGTCTCCCTCGTCTGATTTTGCATGAACTGCAAAAAGCTCCTAAACATTCCATCATTCATCGTTTGCTCGGTAACGTTGTTTACAGGAGGAATATTGCCTTCCTGTTGCACGTTCCCTTGGGTAGTGATCAAAGGTGTCTCCACGGTCTGATTTACTCCATTATTAACGTTCTCAGCTGCCATTCTTAAATACTGCCATAAAACAAGGGTTAATAGTCATGTCATATATTATCCCTATACTCTGACCGACCAAATAAACACCAAATAAACTTAGTCAGGTCATACTAGCGAAGGAATTCCCCGTCTCTCCCCTCCTAGTTCTTGTCTCACATCTCAGCCAGGGATCATATCCCTAAGCTCTGATACCAACTGTGACGCCCCCAGAATAGGTATACAACACCCATTCTGAGTCGCCAAATACATGGTACAGAAAGCAAACTACAACTTCAATAATACAATTGTCGTGCAAAATACGACAACACATACTGTGAGTTTAAATACAAATATTGTCTTCTAGACAATATCCACACTCAAATAAATCCTCATTACAATTATTCAAACACTATTTTACAGAAATAGTGAGGACTGCTAATACATCTTTCTAGAACCATCACTCCATACCCCGACTAGATCCTGCTATGTTCTCACCTCCTGAGAAGAAAAATGGAACAAAAAGGAAAAGGGTGAGCTCAACTAGCCCAGTAAAGAATATTATGACTAAGATAATATACAACAAATTATCGTTAGTCTTCAACAGGGAAAAATCTGATAAAATATAATCGACAACAAGTTTTAGATCAACAACTGCAGCGGAAACAGCAAACCATTAGAAGAGTCAAGTAGAGAAAGAATTCTACTATCTTCTAAGATTTAAAAGTCCATCATCAATATTTTATCCCTGTAACATCAATTAATAATCATCTTTAACCAAATATTCATCTTTGCACTACAGGCCAAAGATATTCATTTGTATCATCAGTCGGTCATGTTCATCTCAACACCTGTTCATCTTTGCACTACAGGCCAAAGATATTCATCAAGTAATTATACATCTTTGCACTACAGGCCAAAGATATTCAGTAATATCATCATTTAGGACTGAGGATGATGAAAAATATCTTAAAGAGAACGAATCCAATGAGACAGAAGGACAAATAGTAGGGATTCGTATAACAGTTTATCCAAGATCAATAATACTTCATAATAATCAATTGTGAAGCAGAATTCAAAAATAAAGATCAAAACATGGATACAATCAAAGATAGTAACCATAATAGACATCTTGGACAAAAAGGGAAAATTTTATTTTTCGGTGAATAGTGCCGTATTCGTGAATAGTGCCGTATACGTGAATAGTGCCGTATACGTGAATAGTAACCCCGACACAAAAAGTTCCAAATTTGATAAAAACTCATATCAATATTTCAGCATAATGATATTGAAGAAAATAATATCATTTAAGAAGAAAATAATATCCCTTACCTCAAAATATCAGTACTTCTGGTCGGAATACCGGTATAAGGCTGAAAGAAACTTGCTCTGATGAATAGAAACTCTCAAAGTATCTAAATACTCACAAAATACACTCAATAATCTAGAGAGAGAAAGAGAGAAAACTTGTTTCTGGTGTGATTTTCAATTCTAACTTAGCCCTCTATTTATAGGAAAATTTTGGTAGGTTTGACCTGCAACCTGATGGCTTTACCTGCTACTATTCCCACCCACCACATTTGAAATATAATTCAGCACATTTCTTCACCAACCACAAGTGGGGCCCACCAATTCTAGAATTTTCCACCAAAATGATAAACTCCGAAAATTCAACAATTTCTGAACCAGTCATCTTGTAAAATTCGTAATAAATCATACGTTCATTTTTAACGGTTCAAAATTTGTGGACATATACTCAACTTATATATGTATAACATATCCAAAAATTACCACGATCCAACGGTCGGATTAAAAATTATAACCCCCGCAAACTATCTCAAAAACCCTGATTTTTAATACCTCCATTCCGACAAAAATACTGACAAAAACCTCAACATTAACTCCTTCATTTTTAACCACAAAAATATATCCCTCATTTATATCCACATAAAATAAATATTTCCTTATCATATGAATCAATAATTAATTATTCACAAATAATATTACAGAATCACATTTATGACAACCAGGCCGTTCCCAGGAAAGAGGGGGCTTTCCAATAAGGATTTCTCCTTACTGGCGCGCAATTAGATGACCAAACCTCTCCTTAGACAGAACTTTCTAGACATTGCCAATAATGTTATCTAATAATATTATTCAAATAATATGAATTATTGATCTGATAAATGAAAATACTGTGCAGCAACAATTATTGAAACAACAATAATATAAAATATCAACGCAGCAATTATTGAATCAATAAAATAAAATATTGAATAATAACTACTGTAACAATTATTGAGTAGTGCCTTCTTACGTAAAAATCAATAATTGGTGCAATACCGTGTGCTACTGTATTTTAACCACCGGTATTCCAACAGTATTAACGGTAACAACTACGCCGTTATTTATAAACAACTTATACTTGTCGTTTTCTTCATCCAATCGCTTTCCGTTATGGGGCCCACACAAGGCTGCGTCGTCGTACGAATATTCCCCGACAGCAAGAATATTCCACGACCAACCGAATATTCACCGACCAAAAATAAATATTTTATAACCACTTGCTTATTTTGCAAAATTTGCACATTTCACCCATAACCAAAGTATTATATCAAATTAACCCCTTATTATTCACAATAATATTTAGAGAAAATTTGATTTTATTCATTAATAAGTTGGGGTCTTACAGTGTGAAGTTTGTCTGAAATGAGGAGTGTGAGAAGAGTTTCGAGGAGTTGAAGAAACGACTTGTGACAGCTCCTATACTTGCATTGCCGTCGGGGATAGGAGGTTACCAGATTTATAGTGATGCTTCTACGAAGGGTTTGGGGTATGTTTTAATGCAACACGGTAAGGTGATTGCTTATGCTTCTAGGAAGCTTAAACCTTACGAGGTGAATTATCCCACACATGATTTGGAGTTAGCAGCAGTGATCTTTGCCCTAAAGATTTGGAGGCAATATTTGTATGGAGAGACTTGTGATATCTTCACTGATCACAAAAGTGTTAAATACATTTTCACTCAGAAGGAGCTCAATATGAGGCAAAGGCGTTGATTGGAGCTTCTAAAGGATTATGATGCTAGAATTCAGTATCACCCGGGAAAGGCAAATGTGGTTATAGATGCTCTTAGCCGAAAGAGTTCAGGGAGTGTAGCAGCCCTTATTACACAACCTCAACTTATTTCGGATATGTTGCGACTCGAGTAGGAGTTGTATGTACGAGGGTCAGATGGGCATTTGGCAGGTATGAGAGTGGAGCCCTCTCTTATCTCGAGGGTCAAAGAAGCTCAAAAGGAAGATGGAGAATTGTGGAGTATGGCGCAGAATCTAGAGGAGGGAAAGTAGCCTGAGTTTCGTATTGATGATCACGGTGTGATTTGGTTGGGTGAGCGGTTGTGTGTATCGTTAGATTCAATCATTTGGGAGGTTGTACTGGCTGAGGCTCATAGTTCGCCATTTTCTATTCATCTAGGTTCTACAAAGATGTATAGGGATTTGAAGAAGAATTTTTGGTGGAATGGGATGAAACGAGACGTGGCTAAATATGTTGGGAAGTGCCTTACTTGTCAACAAGTGAAGATAGAACATTAACGACCTAGTGGTTTGCTGCAACAGTTAGACATTCCAGTGTGGAAGTGTGAGGATATCACGATGGATTTTGTGACCGGTTTACCAAAGACTTTCAAGAAGAATGATGCCATTTGGGTAGTGGTGGACCGGCTGACCAAAACGGCACACTTTTTGGCTATCCATGAGGGTTACTCGGTGGATAGGTTGGCACATATCTTTCAGCAGGAGATTGTTAGACTTCATGGTACTCCGGTGTCTATTGTTTCAGAACGGGATCCGCTGTTCACTTTACAGTTCTGGAAAGGGTTTCAACAAGCTTGGGGCACTCGACTTAACTTTAGTACTTCTTTCCATCTACAAACTGATGGGCAATCCGAACGGACTATTCAAACATTAGAGGACATGTTGAGGTCTTATGCACTTGAGTGGTCGGGTAATTGGGATGATTACTTGAGCCCAGTTGAGTTTACTTATAACAACAACTGGCATGCAAGTATTGGAATTGCTCCATTTGAGGCATTGTATGGTAGGAAGTGTCGGGCACTCACTTGTTGGGACGAGGTTGGTGAAAGGGCCATAGAAGGGCCTGAGTTAGTCCAAATTACTACGGAGAAGGTAGCGGTGGCTAAGGAGAAATTGAAGTTGGCTCGATCACGACAGAAGTGTTATGCTGATAAGCATAGGAGGACTTTAGAATTTGAACCTGGTGAACATGTATTTCTAAAAGTTTCTCCTTGGAATGGCATTCGGCGATTTAGTTTGAAAGGAAAACTTAGTCCGCGTTATATTGGCCCATTTGAGATTTTGGAAAGGGTTGGTGAGGTTGCATATCGGTTAGCTTTGTCTCCACAGCTAGCTCATGTGCACAATATGTTTCATGTGTCGGTGTTGAGGAGTTATCATTATCATCCATTGCACATGGTACAATATCCATTCGATAAGATTCGGGAGGATCTTACTTGTGAGGAGCAAGTTGAGGCGATTTTGGATCGTCAAGAAAGAATTATGAGGAGGAAGGCTTCCGTTTGTTAAGGTTTTGTGGATGAATCATTTGGAGTGGGAAGCCACTTGGGAGATGGAGGAGTCTATTCGAGCGGAGTATCCACATCTCTTTGAAAATTAGGTGCGTTCCATTCTTTTGATTCCGGGGACGGAATCCTTTTTAAGAGGTAGGTGATGTAATACCCAGAAAAAAATATTAAATAATAAAAATTACCTTGTTTTAAAACATATTTATTGGACTTTGTCATTTATTTTGGGTCAAAATAGTCATTTAATTTTTATGGACTAATGTATTAATAAGTGTTGGGTAAATTAAATTGGTAAAATTGGGTTTTAAAACTAAGTGGATCAAATTTATAATTGTGTAATTTTAAAATCCTATTAAAATTTGGAGAGTTAATAAAATATATTAATTAATAAATAATAAATAAAACCTAATCTTACTTCTTATACGAATCAGAAAAAAAGAGGCGCAACCGCTGCTACGGAAGAAGAGGAGAAAAAAGAAGAAGAAGAAGCGAGAACATAATCTAGGTAATAGCTTCTTTTGTTAATAGATATTACATGTATGTATTAAATAGTTAAAATCAATTGATTTCATTATTATTGTTATTCAAAGCAATCATGCAGGATCACATATATATATATATATATGGTCTTTATAATTGGTCTTATTAGTATGTATGGAATATGGTCTAAAACATGTTGAATATATATATATATATATATATATATATATATATATATATATATATATATATATATATATATATATTTATGTTGTATGATTTGGGTAATATTTTCTTTGTTCTGTAATCAACAAGTGAGGAATTCATGGATGTTTTTTTAATTAAATAATAGTTACTCACGGTTAATGCTTTAAATTTGTTAGACTTTTATTTTGTTTATATATATATATATATATATATATATATATATATATATATATATAAAACGAATTCATAACTGTTATATAACTATGTTGTATGTTAATATATATATGTTACTGCAGTGCATCATATTATTAGTGTGGGTGATCTGTTAGTTTAAAAGACTTTTAACAAAAGCGTGTATAATAATAATAATAATAATAATAATAATAATAATAATAATAATACGAGCTTTAGGAAAAGTAAATTTATAATTAGTAATTTAATGCATGGTTTATTAATTTATTTTGTTAATTTGTGTAATTAGTTCGAACGGAGGGAATTTAAAGAGTTATATTTGGAATATAATTTCGGGTATTACATTACTTAATTCAGGTACGGATTCCGTACTCCTTCAGCGATAATCCTTTTAATTTTGATTTGTTCGTTTTATTTTCGTTTAGAAGTTAGTTATTGTTTCGTATGTCTGTTCCTTCTCAAATCCATGTGATAGTTTCGTTTTGGGGCATTGATATTTAGAACTCATATTTGTACTCTTTGAACTTGTTTATCATGTTTAATATTTATTTCGATTTTTATAGTGATGTACATGTTAGTATATTTTTGGAGACTCGTGTCGATGATTCGTTCGATCTAACATGTACGCGTTAGAACCCATTTGTGTTGATATTGTGTCGTATGTGTTGTGACATAGTATTTTTGATAGAATATACCGTAGGGTATACCTGAGCTATAACCACCTGTGGGGGTATCATATGCATGTCCTCTTAGCACCGAGGCATGACACCTTCCATGGCGGCGTGATCAGTCCACGACGTTTCCGTTTTGTGCTCCGGTGGGAGTTGGCCATTTGATGTTTTGTTGTGGGAGGCATATGGGTCGACCCTAGTTTTCTGTTCTGCGGATTGGTGATGTTTGTGCCAAACACACCTTTTGATTTTACATGCATTGGACTCGCGGTCCAATGTGTGTGACTTGCCTATGTGGCATTATTTGATTTGCCTGTGTGGAATTATTTGACTTGCCTGTATGGCATGGTATTTTCGTTTTGTTTTGAGCTCGGTATGAAATAACACCCAACCATTTGATTCAACCTATTATTTCGTTGTGTTAGTTTTGTTCGTTTCAGTTCAGTTCATTAAATTGTGTTAGTTATTTCGTTTCATCATTCTTTTATTCTATATCCGTACTGGACATTTGACTCATGCTGTGTTTTTCTTTCTGCAGGAAATCAGGGGGATCAAGGGCAATTGTGACGAGAGCTCCCTTTTATCCAATGGTTTTGATATATTTTGTTAGGCTATGATACATTGATTTATTTAGAGTTGTAATAGTTATTTTTGATTGTGGATTGAGCCAGTGCTGCATTTATTATGGTTTGTCTTATAACATTTAATTCTTATGAGATTATTCTTTTGTGGTTTAGAGCCTTGTGATATTCCTTAGTTTAGTTGTGTTTTGAGTAACCTTTCTTTCTATTTCGGAAAGGGGGGGGTGTTATATTCACTGTTCAGATTGGCCTACGGGACCGATGCACTCATACCTGTTGAGATTGGGTCTCCTACACTTCGGGTCAGTCAATACAAAGAGTTATACAATGACGATGACCTGCAACTAAATTTGGATCTCCTAGAAGAGGTTAGGGATTCAGCTCTGGTAAGGTTAGCTATCTACCAGAAGTGAACTTCCCGACACTATAACCAGAAGGTCAAACAAAAAAGGTTCGAGGTTGGAGATTTGGTGCTTCGGGAGTTAGAGGCATCTACCCCTCAGAATACGGGCAAGTTGATGCCGAACTGGGAGGGGCCTTACGAAGTAGTAGAAGTGCCAAAGCCAGGTACTTATCGGCTTCGAGCAATGGATGGTTTGGAAGTAAAGAATACATGGCATGCTAAAAGACTTAGAAAATATTACCAGTAAAAGTTATGTTGTTCTTTCCTTTACTTATGTAAATTATTTTATTTATCAATGAAATAAATGAGAAATTCCATTCGAAAAATTTTTATACTTCATTTATATCCATAAGTTTTTACAAATCTGATCAGATAAGCTTCGAACAAAACCGATTAGAAAGTTACAAACAACATAACTGATCGGTAAAGTTACAAGCGTAACTGATCGAGAAAGTTACAAACAAAGGAAGAAAAGAAAATTACAAAAATTATAAGTAAAAGTTTTAAAAATAACTACTCTTTGGGACCCTCATCATCGGCTTTGGACTCTTCGTTAAAGGAGTCGAGGACAACAACATCGAGCCCAACAGCAATCAGCTTCGCCCGAGTCTTCTCCCGATAAGCTTCATAACCTTCAGCAAACTGGGTCATGATCTTATCGGTAAGGGCTGGAGACTCTTCATACTCCTTGATGGCCAGTTGCTTGGCATCGACACATTCTTGCCCCAAGGTGTTGTTCTACCGAATAAACGACATCATCTGGAGGTGCAATTCGAAGATCATGTCTTCAAGGGCGTGAATGGATGTCTCCTAATAAGTAGGTTTTATATCTACTTATTGGATGCCAACTCACTAGAATTATGCTCATCTCAAGTAGTTTTACTTTCTTTTATTTGCATTGTATATTTATTTTGCAGTACTTGTGATTGGAACTCCTATGGCATGGAAATGCAAGAATGGCATGGATTGGTACTGGCAAGGTGGTATGAGGCTAGCAAAGACTAGGCAAGATGGATATGTGTAGATGAAGAACTAAAGCAGTGGATGAGTGCTATGTAGAAAAGATAGAATGAAGAACAGAAAACAGCAATCAAGAAGCAACAACAGAAGACAACATGCATCAGCCGCACGACTAATTGGGCTTTAAATCATGCACCCGTTGTGACGCTCCCATATTCGGACCGCCACTGGGTCACTCGAATTCGGTTCATCACGAGCTCAAAGTATTACCATAATAACTAAAATCATACATTCACAACGAAAGATCTAATTTAGAATAATATACAATGATTTATTATAATTATTCCCCCAAGTCTCGCAACCTATAATGCTTAATAGATTACATAATAATATCGAATAAAGACTTATTACATAATCCTACTTAAGCTTAAATATAGTCTGAAAATAGTTTAATACAACATAATAGACTTAAACATAACGGAACAAGCTAGTCCGTAGCCTTGCCCTTGCCCTTGTCTTTCACAGAGACACCTCCATGTTCCGCCTTAACTGAAATGTTTTAAAAAAGCAAGGATGAGCATAAATTGCCCAGCAAGTAATATATAACAAGGGTAAAGAGTTTTATAACATGAGTTTGAAATATTGAAGTATCATCTCTAAGATAGTTCAGAGTTTCAGAATAATATCATGAATAATGAATTTCAACAATTCTTGGAATAAGAACGATAATTCAATATAAATCAATCGATATATATGAATTCAAGGACTATTAATGTATCCAACTGGATAAACAATTTATAATGAGCAATCACTAAGGACAATTGAACATCTACCAGAATTACCAATATTAAACTGATAACCCAAAAGAATCAAGTACTATAGATGATCAGTCTACAATACTCTAAGTTATGCATAACACAACAGTAATAAACCATTCATGTGTCAGGGTTTCCAACAACATACACTCCCCTTACCGTAAGGGTTGTTCAACTTAGTTTTCGAGATTTCTGCACCAATCAATTGGTTTGGACAGTTTTATAAACATGCACATAGTCTAGCCGAATCAATGACATAGACCCTTTCACAATATTCCAGAACAATACCAAGTTCAACATAAATAATAGTTTTCTCATGAAATTTCATAATAGCTCATTTGAACGAGTAAATAAGGTAAGTTGCATTCAAAGAGATAAGGTTTGTTTATGACATTCGTTGAATAAAGTAATGCAAGAATACTTTGCACAATGTAAATGATAGTTTAGATACTTGCACGATAAAAGTAGGGTTCGGATACTTCCCTTAAGCGTAGTATATCGACATTAAGAAATCAACACTTTCGAATCCTATTTATAGTGTATTACAAGTATAGGATGCCCATTAGTTAAACATATTTGATAAACAATCCTGATATATAGATCAAGTGTACACACATGACTCAATCGTGAAATCTTGGACTTATGTTATTACGTAGCTTGGAACTACCGTTTAGACTTCATTATTTTAAAACACTTTGTCAATTCAAGGTAAGATAGGTGTTAACATGTAAGGCTACCTCTGTCAGTGTGTCATGCAAAGAAACAAGCATAATAAAGTTATACTAGCATGCTACATACTTTAAAAATCACAAAAGTCACTTTGCAAGTCTACAGCATGGCGCGACCGCGCTTGATTTGTACTAAGGAGACGCGCGACCGCGCGGCTCCCAGTTCAAACTAGGGCTGAGCAATCACTTGCTTAGCCTGGCTTGCCCATCCTTACATACATAACATATATTAACATGTTAAGGGTCCTTTCACATCTTTCTAGTTTAATCTAGGTCCTATCTTGCATCATATGGTTCCAAGTTGGACATCTTAATAAATTAAGGCCATTCAGGGTTATGAAACCACAAAGTCTAACATGCTTGATTCTTAAACATATAAGGTAGTCATATAACTCATTTTAGACATGCTTGCGAGTATTCATATCACATATGTGTAATTAACATCGTTTTGTTTTGAAATATGCTTCGTTTATGCTTTACTTGAATTACGATACTTAAGCATGATGATATATATATTTATTATACATGAGTGAGTCTAAGAGTATTATCCAACATGTTCACCATTATCAGATTTCAAAACTCAAGGTAGTATATTAACATTCACGTTTAAAGTTTATATTTTCATTTAGTAAAAAGCTTACTAATAAGTCTAACATGATCATGCTTCATTATGGAATCTATATACGTAAGTTAGTATGTCCGACATGAATTCTAGTTTTCCAAATCTTAAAGTTTTCTTTGAATGTTTATACTAAAATAGACTAACATGGCTTACTATATACATAACATCTTCATTCCATGTATTAAGGTGCTTTATATGCATATACTAGCTAATATAGCATGCTCAGATAAACTAGATATTGTAAAACAATCAACAGAATCTACAGAGGGGCGCGGGCGCGCACCATTTGTACTAGGGATATGCGCAGCCGCGTGGCTCTCGTTCCAGTCCAGAGACTTCCCAGCGTCGGCAGATAACAAGACAAATACCAATTTTCTTCACCAATTCGACTGTAACCAAGCCACATTGCATACTAAACATGTTCATAAGCCTATATAAGAACTATATAAGTGTTCTACAACCCAATCACAATTCAACTTGGCATAATCAAGAATTTGAAATTCAAGAACTCAAAACTTATTTTTGATAGAGAATGAAAATGGGAAGTAAGGAAGTGAGGTTATACCTCTGCAATATGAATTAACTTGCTCCTAATGAACTCCCAATGTCCTAGAATACTTGTATACTCTCTATCTCACACTTTGACAAATCTCAACAATGGCAATTGGAGAAGGAGAGTTCATACTTATAGGAAACCCAATACACAGACAATGAAATTTTCCACTAAATCAAACTCATGGATGTAAGGATTGCATGAAGGGTAAGAATGAGTTGGTAATTGGTTGGTGATTTGCATCATGACCACCACTCCCCCATGATCATTAGCTAGGAAGCTTGGAATAAAAGAAGAAAAAAGGCCTTAGCCTTTATGTTCTACACTTGACTGAGAATTAGGGAGCAATTGGGACACACATTTTGGGACAACTCCAATATCTCAGCATTCTTGCACTCTTTAGTCATACACTTATACAAAACCCTTATTCTTATGTTCTAGTGTATATATTACTCATGCCTTAGTTATAATTTTAATGTCACAATATAATTCACATAATTAATATTTCAAGGTAGTAGATGTTATGCAACATACATATAATCCATGTACATTCTATTTTAATGTCTACCCATATATGTATGGTTACTTACACATTTCATGATATATTTATACCATATAGTTTCAATATGCATAATAACATTGCTTCATTCATAAAACTTAATATATACTCACGTAAGTGCCACACTCCACTATATAGTATAGCTTTATTATTGCTCACATGCACATAACCGTCAATATAATCTTATTATATTAATAACTCACTTATTTGTTTTATGTCAAATAAATAAATTATCCACTTCCTTGATTAATTACCACCCATTATTAATTAATCCATTCTTCCTTGATTAATGTTTTTATGGATCTCCATAACCATTAATTATCTATATAATTCTTATTATATTTATAGACATATTGCAAACAATAATAATCACATATTATTTATTAATCACCATTAATAATTAATTAATATTCTACAATAACAATTAACAATTAATATAAATTAATTGTTCACTTAATAATTCTTCATCGATTAATATCATTATTAATATCTCCCATCACCGTGCCACACAAGGCTTTCATCGAGTTCATCACAAATTCCATATATTCTCAATTATTTAATTATTTAATATAATTGAGTTAACTCATCTCGTAACACAAAATCATCTATATCAAAATAAATATTCATTTTCATTAATATATTCATTTAATAAGATGTGGAAATTCTCAAGTATTACATCCTCCCCCCTTATAAAAATTCTATCCCGGAATTGCTACAAGGTTACACAAATAGACGGGGATAATCCCTTATCATCCTATCTTCTAACTCCCACGTAGCCTCCCCGACATCGTGGTTACGCCAATGTACTTTTACAAAGGAAATAACTTTATTTCTCAAGGTTTGCTCTTTCCTATCACGTTCTTGTAGTCAGGCTTGTATGGACGCAACACAGATATATGAAACAAGTTATGGATGTGCTCCAACTTAGGTGGTAGTGCAACTTTGTATGCTACCTCGCCCACTCGTTTCAGTATCTCGAACGGTCCTATGAATCTTGGACTCATTTTTCCTTTCTTGCCGAAACGGATCTTTCCCTTTTATGGAGATACCTTTAAGAATACAAAACTGCCGACTTCAAAATCTCGGTCTTGCCAATGCAAATCCACATACTTTTTCTGGCGATCTTGAGCTGCCACTAGTTTGGCCCTTATTACTGTCACCACGTCCGTGGTTTGTTGTACTAACTCTGGTTCGAGTATTCGTCGTTCTCTGACTTTGTCCCAATATAATGGCATTCTACACTTCCTTCCGTAAAGAGCTTCGTACGGTGGCATGCCGATACTCGCATGATAACTATTATTATACGTAAATTCGACTAAGGGTAAGTGGTCGTCCCAATTCCCCTTGAAGTTCATCACGCAAGTTCTAAGCATGTCTTCTAGTGTTTGTATTGTTCGCTCACTCTGTCCATCTATCTGAGGATGATAAGTAGTACTTAACCTTAAATGTGTTCCCATCCTCTCTTGCAAGCTTTTCCAGAATTTTGACGTGAAACGCGGGTCTCGGTCAGAAACAATCGACACCAGCACTCCATTGGTAACTGATTTAAACTAAAATGGATCTTGATTCGTAGAAAATGTGCAGTCTTTGTAAGTCGATCCACGATAACCCAATGGCATCCAAACCTTTCTGCGTGACTGAAAGTCCTACCACGAAATACATCGTAATATGCTCCCATTTCCACTCTGGTATTTCCAACGGTTGTAGTAAACCACTCGGTCGCTGATGCTCTACCTTTACGCGTTGACAAGTCAAACATCTACTAATGCATTCGGCGACTTCCCGTTTCAAATTTGGCCACCAAAAATGTTGTCGTAAATCTCGGTACATCTTCGTGCCTCCTAGATGAACGGAATACGTTGTATTGTCTGCCTCGTGCAGAATCTCTTCTCTCAACTCGGTTACCGCTGGTACCCACACTCTTCCTTCAAATCTTAAGATACCGTCTTTATCTATTCAAAATTTTTCTTCCTCATTTTCCGTGATCCTCTTCCTAATTTCATCACATTCTTCATCTTTCTCTTGTGCTTCTTTCACTCTATCCAACAATGTCGGACAAGCTTCCATTACAAACAATTTCTCTTCAGACCTCTCGGGTCCCTTCACTTCTATGTCCAACTTCTCCATATCTCTTATTAACTCCTCCTGAGTTGTCAATTGAAACAATTTCTCCCTTCCTTTCCTGCTAAGAGCGTCGGCAACTACGTTTGCCTTTCTCGGGTGATAAAGAATATCGCAATCATAATCTTTGATCAATTCCAACCACCTTCTCTGACGCATATTCAGCTCCTTCTGTGTGAAGATATATTTCAGACTTTTGTGGTCCGTGTATATCTCACATTTCTCTGAATATAAATAATGCCTCCATATCTTTAACACAAAAACAACTACCGCTAACTCTAAGTCGTGAGTAGGGTATCGTTTTTCGTAATCCTTCAATTGTCGTGACGCATACGCAATGACTTTGCCATGCTGCATCAGCACACAGCCCAGTCCTCTATGCGATGCATCACTATACACCACAAATTCTCCTGTATCATCTGGTAATGATAATACAGGCGCCTCGCTTAACCTCTTCTTCAACTCTTGAAAACTTTCCTCGCATTTGTCGGTCCATACAAATTTCACCGTCTTCCTCGTCAGATTAGTCAATGGAGTCGCTATCTTAGAAAAATCTTGGATAAATCTTCGATAGTACCTAGCTAACCCTAAGAAACTTCTTACCTCCGTCGGTGTTCTTAGTTGTTCCCAATTACTTACCGCTTCAACCTTTGCAGGGTCTACTGAGATTCCATTCTCATCCAACACGTGGCCTAAGAATTGAACCTCCTTCATCCATAATTTGCACTTTAAAAATTTTGCATACATCTTCTCCTTTCGTAGTGCCTCCAAAACAATCTTCAAATGTTCGACGTGTTCTTCCTTTGTCTTCAAGTAGATCAAAATGTCGTCTATGAAAACTACTACGAATTTATCCAAGTATGGCTTGAAAACTCGATTCATCAAGTCCATAAATGCTACCGGAGCATTAGTCAAACCAAATGACACTACCAAAAATTCGTAATGTCCATAACGGGTTCGAAACGCAGTCTTTGGTATGTTCTCATCCCACACTTTTAGTTGATGATATCCTGTCCGTAAGTCGATCTTCGAGAAACATTTCGCTCCCTTCAGTTGATCAAACACGTCGTCTATCCTCGGTAATGGATATCTATTCTTAATCGTTACTCTGTTCAATCGATAATCGATACAGAGCCTCATCGATCCGTTATTTTTCTTCACGAATAGAACTTGTGTTCCCCAAGGAGACACTCAGTCGAATGTATCCCTTATCCAATAACTCTTGAAGTTGTATCATCAATTCCTTCATTTTTATTGGCGCCATACGGTATGGAGCTTTCGAAATCGGTGCCGTTCCCGGTGCTAAGTCTATTACGAATTCGATTTCTTTGTCTGGCAGAAGACCAGGCAGATCGTCCAGAAACACATCATGAAATTTATTCACTACAGGTATATCTTTAATTTCTACTCCCTTTTTTCGAGTATCTACGATGTAAGCTAAATAACCTACACATCCTTTCCATAACAATTTCTTGGCCTGCATCATCGTAACGCAACACGATTGCTTAAGCGATGAGATACCATGAAACACTACCTTAGACTTACTTGGAGTCTGAAGGTTCATACACTTGTTCTGACAATCAATTATCGCCGCATGATTATATAACCAATCCATTCCCAGTATTACGTCAAATTCTCCCAGTCTAATAGGAATCAAGTCTATGCTCAATTCATGTCCTCCAATGTTTGCGCGATAATTTTGATAAACGTATTCTACAAGGATTATTTCCTTATTCGTAACTTCTACGTTCAAGGAATCTTCTAAACGTTCTCGGGGTGTACTAAGTTTACTAGCAAATTCTTCAGCTACAAAAGAACAGGTGGCACCCGAATCAAATAATACACAAACATTTATATTATTGATTGGGATTATACCTAACACCACGTCCTTCGTAGCCACTGCATCCTGGACGGTCATGTTAAAGGTTCGGGCGGTCGATCGGTTGGGATGCGCAGGTCCACCGATCATTAACTTGCTTCCTCCTCCCTGGCCTCTGCCAGCTCCACCGCTTCCTTTCTTCGGGCAATCCTTGATCTGGTCCTCTGTTGATCCACAAGCAAAATATCCTCTAATCTTCTTTGGCTTTGTGCAATTTGGCGATATGTGCCCCTCTTGGCCGCAGTTATAGCAAGTGCTCTTTCCCTTCCAGCAGTCCCCCTGATGACTTCTTCCACACTTGTTGCATGCTTCGGTCCTTTTCTTGAAGTTTCCCTGGTGACTTCTACCTTGGTTATTGTTTCTATTGTTGTTGTTGTTGTTGTTATTTTTCCACTTCCTTTTTCCAGAATTACTCCCTCCGCTGCTGCTTCCTCCACGATGCTCACTACTAGTGTTCTTGTTCTTCTTCTCCTTATGATATAGACTTAAGGCCTCACTGCCACCTTTCGCAATGATTGCCTTTTCTAACAAGGTCGCAAAGGAATCAATCTGGAAGGCCGATACCTTATTATACAACCACAGCTTCAACACTTGCTCGAAGCGTCTAACCTTCCTTTCCTCATCCCCAACTTGGTGCTCCACAAATCGTGCTAGTTCATTAAACTTAGCTGCGTATTGCGCCATCGACATATCTCCTTGTTTTAACTCTAGGAACTTCACTTCCATCCTACTCTTCATACTCTTCGGGAAATAGTTCTCGAAGAACAACGTCGTAAACCTCTCCCATGTTATCGTTCCTTCCCCTGCTCTTTGCTAGTTAGTTTCCCACCAATAGTTCGCTTCGCCCCTCATCATGTATGTGGCAAATACTGTCTTCTGGTCTTCACCCACACGAGCTATAGTGAAGGCCTTCTCGATCTCCTTAATCCAGGTTAGCGCAACTATCGGGTCAGTAGTTCCCACGAACTCTAGGGGTCCTACACTCTTAAAATCTTTGAAAGTTGTTACTGGGACAGCTTGGGGAACGGGCGGTACGGGTTCGTTCCTTCCCCTCAGAGCTTCTCCCAATAAATCTACAAGTCTCTGTATCGGATCTACAGGTCCTCTCTCATCATTAACTGACTCTTCTGGGATAGTTATTCTACGTCTGGGCGGCATTTTTTGCATCACAAAATTTTTCATTTTATTATTTAATTATCATATCTTGACATTTCTCAATTAAAAAGAACTAAAGGTTTAAAACACGTTTCTGAATTAAGACCATTTATATTCATATGCCAAATGGTTACAACACATGTTCTTTTCTAGCATACTGCTATAAATGATAACACATATCCCCTAATATCACAAAAGATGAGGACAACACTAACTTACTACCCTTCTAACACTTTTCAAAAGTTGGGGTTACCATCATCTCACATCTTACACAAAAGATTGAGATTATAACAACATATCAAACAACACATAAATAAAATACCACAACTGCTAGACTTCATCCTCTAGACTCAATCTAATATCCCACGCTCTACGACGCTCTGATATTCCTTCTGCGTAATGTGTACCACCATATCCCGACTTATGGTATGCCGGGTTTGTCCTTGCTCAGCTGGGTAGTGATTTATCCCATCGATCAATCTCTCCATGGCCATACGTAGAGCATAGCCCATCTTGTTCATCTTCCACCTCTTGCACCGCACCTCATCTTTTAGGTCATCTACCCTGTCATTGGATTCCTCCCACTTCTCCTCGAAGTGAATCCTATCCATCACCTCCATCTCTAACTGAGTTCGGAGAGCCTCCTTCTCCGTCCTCTCACTTAAAACCCTCTACTCCATTTCTTCTAGCTTCCCTGCCAGCTCAACGTTCCTTGCTACCGATCGGTGAAACAAGGTCCCCATCTGGATCCTTACCTCCTTACGGTGAGCAATTTCCACCTCCATCTCCTGCATCACTAATTCCCTCTCAAGAGTCTCAGTCTCTAGTTCCTCGACTCTACATCCTAATGCCAAAATCTGTTCTTCATACTCTCCCAACATCCGATCCTCGAAAGTAGACTCGTCGGAGTCCTCCATGGGCTTGGGTTCCTCCTCCAAAGGCTCCTCCCCTGGATCAGATTCCTCAGGTAGAGGCTCCATCTCTTCCTCCTCCTCCTCCTCATCATCATCATCAATAGGGACTACTATTGATATAGGCTCCGCTATCAAGGGTGCCTCATATACCATGTGGATATCACGCGGCTCCTCCTCTACTACTCAGGTAGGTCCTCCCATGTCAGTCATCCTACAATCACCAACATAAGACAAGGCAAACAACAACTCCATTAGAATGCTAAATAACATAAGTTCATTGTATAGAATGAAGTTACATTTCATAACACACTAAGTCCCTCTAGGAAAACTCTACATGTGTTTTATCCACTTCCTAACTTCTAAGTTTTTCTAAGTTATAATCTAAGAACTCTCGTTCCTAAGGTTTATAACTAAGGCTTTGATACCAACCTGTGACGCTCCCAAATTCGGACCACCACTTGGTCACTCGAATTCGGTTCGTCACGAGCTCAAAGTATTACCATAATAACTAAAATAACACATTCACAACGAAAAATTTAATTTAAAATAATATATAATGATTTATTATAATTATTCCCCCAAGTTTTGCAACCTACAGTGCTTAATAGATTACATAATAATATCGAATAAAGACTTATTACATAATCATACTTAAGCTTAAACATAGTCTGAAAACAATATTAATACAACATAATAGACTTAAACATAAAGGAACATGCTAGTCAGTAGCCTTGCCCTTGCCATTGTCTTTCATAGAGACACCTCCCTGTTCCTCCTTAACTGAAATGTTTTAAATAAGTAAGGATGAACACAAATTGCCTAGCAAGTAATATACAACAAGGGTAAAGAGTTTTCTAACACGAGTTTGAAATATCGAAGTATCATCTCTAAGATAGTTCAGAGTTTCGGAATAATATCATGAATAATGAATATCAACAATTCTTGGAATAAGAATGATAATTCAATATAAATCAACCGATATATATGAATTCAAGGACTATCAATGTATCCAACTGGATAAACAATTTATACTAAGCAATCACTAAGGACTATTGAACATCTACCATAATTACCAATATTAAACTGATAACCCAAAAGAATCAAGTACTATAGATGATCAGTCTACAATACTCTAAGTTATGCATAACACCACAGTAATAAACCATTCATGTGTCGGGGTTTCCAACAACATACACTCCCTTTACCATAAGGGTTGTTCAACTCAGTTTTTGAGATTTTCGCACCAATCAATTGGTTTGGATAGTTTTATAAACATGCACATAGTCTAGCCAAATCAATGACATAGACCCTTTCACAATATTCCAGAACAATACCAAGTTCAACATGAATAATAATTTTCTCAAGAAATTTCATAATAGCTCATTTGAACGAGTAAATAAGGTAACTTGCATTAAAAGAGATAAGGTTTACTTATGACATTCGTCGAATAAAGTAATGCAAGAATACTTTGCACAATGTAAAGGATAGTTTAGATACTTACACGATAAAAGTAGGGTTCGGATACTTGCCTTAAGCGTAGTCTATCGACGTTAAGAAATCAATACTTTCGAATCCTATTTATAGTGTATTACAAGTATTGGATGCCCATTAGTTAAATATATTTTATAAACAATCCTGATATATAGATCAAGTGTACACACATGACTCAATCGTGAAATCTTAGACTTATGTTATTACGTAGCTTGGAACTACCGTTTAGACTTCATTATTTTAAAACACTTTGTCAATTCAAGCTAAGATAGGTGTTAACATGCAAGGCTACCTCTGTCAGTGTGTCATGCACAGAAACAAGCATAATGAAGTTATATTAGCATGCTACATACTTCAGAAATCACAGAAGTCACTTTTCAAGTCTGCAGCATGGCGCGGCAGCACTTGATTTGTACTAAGGAGACGCGCGGTCGCGCGGCTCCCAGTTCAAACCAGGGCTGAGCAATCACTTACTTGGCCTAGCTTGTCCATCCTTACATACATAACATATATTAACATGTTAAGGGTCCTTTCACATCTTTGAAGTTTAATATAGGTCCTGTCTTTCATCATATGGTTCTAAGTTGGACATCTTAACAAATTAAGGCCATTCAGGGTTATGAAAGCACAAAGTCTAACATGCTTGATTCTTAAACATATAAGGTAGTCATATAACGCATTTTAGACATGCTTGTGAGTATTCATATCACATATGTGTAATTAACATCATTTTTTTTGAAATATACTTCGTTTATGCTTTACTTGAATTACGATTCTTAAGCATGATGATATATATATTTATTATACATGAGTGAGTCTAAGAGTATTATCCAACATGTTCACCATTATCAGATTTCAACACTCAAGGTAGTACATTAACATTCACGTTTAAAGTTTATATTTTCATTTAGTAAAAAGCTTACTAATAAGTCTAACATGATTATGCTTCATTATGGAATCCATATACGTAAGTTAGTATGTTAGACATGCATTCCAAAATAATACTAATATGCTTGTAAGGTCAGAATATACATTACTCCAAGTTCACAATTTCTAGTTTTCCAAATCTTAAAGTTTTCTTTGAATGTTTATACTAAAATAGACTAACATGGCTTACTATATACATAACATCTTCAGTCCATGTATTAAGGTGGTTTATATGCATATGCTAGCTAACATAGCATGCTCAGATAAACTAGATATTATAAAATAATCAACAGAATCTGTAAAGGGGCGCGGGCACGGGCGCGCACCATTTGTACTAGGGATATGAGCGGCCGCGTGGCTCTCGTTCCAGTCCAGAGAGTTCCCAGCCTCGGCAGATAGCAAGCCAAATACCAATTTTCTTCACCAATTCGACTGTAACCAAGCCACATTGCATACTAAACATGTTCATAAGCCTATATAACAACTATATAAGCATTCTACAACCCAATCACAATTCAACTTGGCATAATCAAGAATTTAAAATTCAAGAACTCAAAACTTCTTTTTGACAGAGAATGAAAATGGGAAGCAAGGAAGTGAGGTTATACCTCTGCAATATGAATGAACTTGCTCCTAATGAACTCCCAATGTCCTAGAATACGTGTATGCTCTCTATCTCACACTTTGACACATCTCAGCAACGACAATTGGAGAGGGAGAGTTCATACTTATAGGAAACCCAATACACAGACAATAAAATTTTCCACTAAATCAAACTCATGGATGTAAGGTTGCATGAAGGGCAAGAAGGAGTTGGTAATTGGTTGGTGATTTGCATCATGACCACCACTCCCCCATGATCATTATCAAGGAAGCTTGGAAGAAAAGAAGAACATAGGCCTTAACCTTTATGTTCAACACGTGACTGAGAATTAGGGAGCAATTGGGATACACATTTTGGTACAACTCCAATATTTCAGCATTCTTGCCCCCTTAAGTCATACACTTATACAAAACCCTTATTCTTATGTTCTAGTGTATGTATTACCCATGCCTTAGTTATAATTTTAGCGTCACAATATAATTCACATAATTAATATTTCAAGGTAGTAGATGTTATGCAACATACATATAATCCATGTACATTCTATTTTAATGTCTACCCATATGTATATGGTTACTTACACAATTCATGATATATTTATACCCTATAGTTTCAATATGCATAATCACATTGCTTCATTCATAAAACTTAATATATAGTCACGTAAGTGCCACACTACACTACACTATATAGTATTGTTTTATTATTGCTCACATGCACATAACCGTCGATATAATCTTATTAAATTAATAACTCACTTATTTGTTTTATGTCAAATAAATAAATTATCCACTTCCTTGATTAATTACCACCCATTATTAATTAATCCATTCTTCCTTGATTAATGTTTTTATGGATCTCCATAACCATTAATTATCTATATAATTCTTATTATATTTATAGACTTATTGCAAATAATAATAATCACATATTATTAATTAATCACCATTAATAATTAATTAATATTCTACAATAACAATTAACAATTAATATAAATTACTTGTTCACTTAATAATTCTTCATTGATTAATATCATTATTAATATCTCCCATCACCGTGCCACACAAGGCTTTCATCGAGTTCATCACAAATTCCATATATTCTCAATTATTCAAATATTTAATATAATTGAGTTAACTCATCTCGTAACACAAAATCATTTATATCCAAATAAATATTCATTTTCATTAATATATTCATTTAATAAGACGTGGAAATTTTTGGGTATTACACCCGCGCCAAGGCCTCAACATAAACAAGTATCGCGTGCCCGCACCCGTTTTATACTATGATATTGCGCGACCGCGCGAGTCCTCTGCAGTCTGTTTTTTTTTGACTTTTTGTAATTTGAAATTTGAGCGTTTTTAGTTGAATTGAACGATATGATTGGCACCAGACACATGTTGAAGTCAATTTTTATCAGTTTTTGTATTATTCATTAGGGTTCTTACGTATTAGCTATTCTAGAGAGAGTTTGAGCATTGGATCATTACAATTGCTTTTCTTTTATTCTAGATTATTAAATAAAGTGTATTTTTAATCTTCTGGAGATTATTGGTACTTTGGAACACACATTGGAGCAGATTTTGCAACTTGGTTTAATCATTTCTCTTTCATCTCCCAATTGCATTATTTAACTTCATGTGTTGCTTCAATCCCATAATGGCTTTTGGATCAGAAATGAACTAAACTCCATTATGGGATTCTAATGGATTTTGATATGTAGTCTAACTTATATATATGATTGTTTGGTTGTATGCTTATCATTGGATTACCTATTATGATTGAGCGTAATGAATGAATGTTTGATCACCATTCACCTTGTATGCTTATATGGAATTTAAAAATGAAATATGAGTATGGATAAAATCATAATAGCATATGTTTATGAGGCTGAGTTAGTTAGCTTTGTAATTCGTGAACCGGATAGAAATATACCGTTTCACCATGTGTAGTATTGAAAGAGCCTGCACTTTAATTCATTATTGCTACAATTTCTCATAGACATATAGTGATTTTGGTAATAATGTCGCTCACATGATTTCTAACATATGTGGATGTTATGTGAATAGGTCATAAGTCATTGAAAAATGGTTGTGTCCACTTTTATGCTCTTGACTAGTATTCCATGATAAGTATATAAATATAACAAGATGATTGCAAGTTAGATGAAGTATTAAATGAAGTTAAAATCTCATTCTTTCCAAATTTGATTACATTAATTTAGTATTGTGTTTTTATTCATTAACTGAATTTAGAATTAATTATAACTGTGAGTTATTCGTTTAAGCATATAAAAGAAGGGAAATAGTTGATGTATGATGATTAAGATTTAAAACCTTTCTCCGTGGATCGATACTTTTCTTACTCTGTATTACTTGTTGACCCATGTATGCTTGCATGAGTTAGAGTCCTTTTTATTTGACTGAAAAGGAGGTAACAAATTTTGAGCGCCATTGCTGGGGAAAGACGTTTAATTTTATTATTGTTATCATCATTTTAAGCTAAATTTGTATGACTTAGACAAATCTAATCTTATATTATTCCTATTTTTGTTTTTGTCTGCATTTCAGGTACTTGTATATATTTTATGCACACGCGGTCATCCAATTTTGAGTTAACACCTGCACAGGACAACATCAACATGAGAGGTTGGAAATTAAGAGTGCGTAGAAATATACAAGCAGAGTTAGAGACCACAACTTCCAATATGGCATCAGAAGAACAGAGAGAAGAGCAAAGAGAGGAGCACAGAGCATTGAGAGATTATTCGATGCCGAACATCAATGGATCACAGTCGAGTATAGTCAGTCTAGCTATAGCAGCCAATCGTTTCGAGATAAAGTCCGGCACTATTTAAATGGTGCAGAATTCGGTACAATTTGGGGGTGCTGCTACAGATGACCCGAATGAGCATCTATTGAGTTTCATTGAAATATGTGCCACCTTTAGGTGCAATGGGGTGACAGAGGATGCAATCAGACTTAGGCTATTTCCATTTTCCTTACGAGACAAAGCAAGAAGTTGGCTTCACTCTCTACCTTCAGGATCTATCACAACATGGGAGGACTTAGCACAAAAGTTCTTAGCCAAAATTTTCCCAATGGCTAAGACTGCTAAAATGAGGATCGCAATTTCCCAATTCGAGCAGCAACAGGGTGAATCTCTATATGAAACTTGGGAAAGATACAAGGAGATGCTAAGGAAGTGTCCACACCATGTTATGCCAGATTGGATGGTGATTAATACATTCTATAATAGATTGGATGGCAGTCGAGGCCAATTGTAGATGCAGCTGCAGGAGGAGCCTTATGGGCGAAGAGCTATGAAGAGGCCTATAATCTTATTGAGACGATGACAACGAATGATTTCCAAAATCCTACAGCCAGAATGCCACAACCCAAAGTTGTAGGTTTGTTAGAGGTGGATGCTATCACTCAGTTGTTAGCTTAGATGGCATCCATGGCAAAGAAGATTGACTCTTTGGCTGAAACTAAGATGAAGACAGTTGCTTTCGTGTGTGAGATAAGTGCAGGGTCGCATTCAACTGACCAATGTGCTATCAGTTCAGAGTCTGTATAGTATGTGACCAACTACCAGAAGAATCAAGGTTAATTTCAGAATACATACAACTCCAACAATCGCAACCATCCAAATTTCAGTTGGTTAAATAATCAAAGCAATCAACAAAGTCAGTTTCAACCACAAAATCAATTTCAGGCAGAACCATCTCAGTAACAGTTTACACCAAGACCACCTTACCCACCTATATTTTCTCAACAACAACAACATTATCCACCACCTGCACCTCAGCAAGAGAAGAAGTCAGAGATGGAGGAGATGATGATGAATTATATGGCAAATATCGAAGTGATGATCAAAAGCCAAGCAGTGGCTATCAAAAATTTGGAAACTCAAATGGGTCAGATAGCTAGCATGCTTAACAACAGACCCTAGGGTTCATTGCCAAGTACAACAGAGGATAATCCAAGAAGGGAAGGGAAAGAACAATGTCAAGCAATTACACTTAGGCCTGGGAAGCAAACTCTAGAAAATCAGCATGGCGCTCCCGTGCCACTTTTACAAGGGGAAACCGCGTTGCCACGCGATCATGAAAAATTTTCTGAGGATAGTTTGAATAATGAAGGTTCAGAACAGCAGCAAGAGAATAAGAATAAAGAAGATTCTTTTGAGAAGCCTGTGAATAAGATACCAGTCGTTCACCACAGAGATTACATAAGTAGAGAGAAGATAAGCAGTTTAGTAAGTTTTTAGAGGTATTTACAAAGCTACAGATCAACATACCCTTTGCTGAGGTATTGGAACAGATGCCTAGTTATGCAAAGTTTATGAAGGGGATCTTGTCAAGGAAGAAGAGATTAGAAGACTTTGAAACAGTAGCCTTGACGGAAGAATGTAGTGCAGTGCTTCAACGCAAATTACCTCCAAATCTGAAGGATCCGAGAAGCTTCACAATACCTTGTACAATTGGAAAGATGAGCTTCAGCAAATGCTTGTGCGATCTTGGGGCAAGTATCAATTTGATGCCGTTGTCAGTATTCAATCAGTTGGGATTGCCGGTTCCAAGGCTGACAAATATTTCTTTACAGCTAGCTGACAGGTCTATCACTTATCCATAGGGAATTATGGAAGATGTACTGGTTAAAGTGGATAAATTTTTATCTTTCCGACTGATTTCATCATATTAGACTATGAAGAAGACAGAAGTATACCGATCATCCTTGGAAGACCATTCCTAGCTACAGGGAAAACCTTGATCGACGTTCAAAAAGGGGAACTAACAATGCGAGTACATGATCAGGAAGTTACTTTCAATGTGTTCAAGGCAATAAAATTTCTGACAGATGAAGAGGAATGCTTCAGAGTGGATTTGGTGAAAAAGGTACTAAATGATGAAGTAGAGAACTTGGTGAATCACGAATCTTTGAGAAATGCTATTGTGGAAAATTCAGAAATAGTTGATGAGAAGATTGAAGAAGTTGTTCATATTCTTGACACACCTCCACAGTTTAGGAAGTTTAAGACTCCTGTTGAGCCTTTAAAGAAAGCTGGAGAGTCATCAGTGAAATTGAAGCCATCTCTTGAGACACCTCCAGAACTAAAGTTGAAACCACTTCCAGACCATTTGAGGTATGCATTTTTAAATGAAAATTCAAAATTATCTGTGATTATTTCTTCTACAAAAACATCTTTTTAGGAAGAAAAACTGCTAAGAGTTCTAAGAGAATTTAAGTCAGCAATTGGGTGGACTATAGCAGATATAAAAGGGATCAGCCCATCTTTCTGTATGCCTAATATCCTACTGGAAGATAATAGCAAGCCTTCAGTGGAACAACAAAGAAGACTTAATCCAATCATGAAGGAAATGGTCAAGAAAGAAGTGTTGAAATGGCTGGATGCAGGTATTATATATCCGATTTTAGATAGCTCGCGGGTGAACTTAGTACAGTGTGCACCGAAGAAAGGTGGTATGACCGTAGTCTCTAATAAAAATAATAAGTTAGTTCTAACGAGAATAGTGACAGGGTGGAGAGTCTGCATGGACTACCACAGACTTAACAAAGCTACAAGGAAAGATCACTTCCCACTGTCGTTTATCGATCAAATGTTGGATAGACTAGCGGGTCATGAGTTTTATTGCCTTCTGGACGGGTATTCAGGCTATAATTAGATTGTTATAGCTCCAGAAGACCAAGAAAAGACAACCTTTACATGTCCATATGGAACTTTCGCCT
Source organism: Panax notoginseng (assembly GCA_016801055.1). Taxonomy (NCBI): domain Eukaryota; kingdom Viridiplantae; phylum Streptophyta; class Magnoliopsida; order Apiales; family Araliaceae; genus Panax; species Panax notoginseng. The sequence goes on from CM029019.1 coordinate 67,425,889, forward strand.
TCAGAAGGATGTCTTTTGGTCTGTCCAATACCCCAACCACTTTTCAGAGATGTATGATGGCTATCTTTTCGGATATGGTGGAGTATAATGTGGAGGTATTTATGGATGATTTTTCAATATTTGGGGATTCTTTCGATTTGTGTCTGGAAAATTTAGTGATGGTTTTGAGAAGATGTGTTGAGACGAACTTGGTGTTAAATTGGGAAAAATGTCATTTTATGGTATAAGAAGGAATAATTCTGAGACATAAGGTGTCAAAGAAAGGACTTGAGGTGGACAGAGCCAAATTAGAGACTATTGAGAATTTACCGCCACCAACTTCAGTAAAAGGTGTTCGAAGTTTTTTAGGACATGCAGGCTTCTACCGCAGATTCATTAAAGATTTTTCCAAAATAACAAAGTCACTTTGGAACTTATTGGAGAAGGATGCACAGTTCAAGTTTGATGAGGATTGCGTGTTTGCATTTGAGCATTTGAAGATAAGGTTAACTTCATCATCAGTAATTACAGCACCAGATTGGGACCTACCATTCAAATTAATGTGTGATGCCAGTGATTATGCTGTGGGGGTTGTTTTGGGCCAGGGAAGGGAAAATATTTTTCATATGATATACTATGCGAGCAAGACCCTTACTGATGCTCAATTGAACTACACCACCACAGAGAAGGAATTACTGGCAGCTGTGTATGCTTTTGACAAGTTTTAAGCTTATCTGATTGGGACAAGGGTGATAGTGTAGACGGATCATGCGGTAATTCGATATTTGGTGGAAAAGAAGGATATAAAGCCTCATTTGATTAGGTGGATACTTCTGTTACAGGAATTTGATTTGGAGATTAAGGACATAAAGGGAACTGAGAACCAAGTGGCGGACCACTTATCTCGACTGGAAAATCCGGGAAGAGAGGTATATGACAAGACTGTGATTAATGAGTACTTTCCAGATGAACAGTTATTTGTGGTGAAAGGGGAAGTGCCGTGGTTTGCTGACTATGCGAACTACTTGGTGAGCAGGATGATTCCTTATGACTTAGTTGGTTATCAAAAGAAGAAATTTTTGCATGATGTGGAGTGGTTTATATGGGATGAACCATATTTGTTCAAATAATGTGTTAATCAGATGATAAGAAGATGTATCCCATATAGTGAGATAGAGGGGATTTTGTAGGATTGCCACGCTTCATTATATGGCGGTCACTATGGTGGAGAGAGGACATCGGCTAGAGTGTTACAAGCTTGATTCTACTGGCCCACGATTTTTAAGGATGCTTACAGTTTTGTTCAGAGATGTGGCAGATGTCAAGGAGTAGGGAATATTTTAAAAAGGAATGAGATGCCATTGAACACAATCCTCGAGTTTGAAATTTTTGATGTTTGGGGGATAGATTTCATGGGCCCTTTCATTTCTTCATGTGGAAATTTATATATCTTGTTAGCAGTCGACTATGTTTCGAAGTAGGTGGAAGTGGCAGCTCTTCCAACTAATGATGCCAAGGTGGTCCTAAGATTTTTACAAAGGAGTATTTTTACAAGGTTTGGGACTCCAAGGGCTATCATTAGTGATGAAGGCAGTCATTTTTATAATAGGCAGTTCAAAGCTCTGTTGGCCAAGTATGGGGTAAATCATCGCATTGCTACAACTTATCATCCTCAAACTAATGGGCAAGCAGAGGTTTCAAATCGTGAAGTAAAGAGAATTTTGGAGAAAGTTGTGAACCCCACAAGAAAGGATTGGTTATTAAAACTTGATGATGCTGTATGGGCATATAGGACTGCTTATAAGACTCCGCTGGGCATGTCACCTTTTTAGCTGGTTTATGGAAAGGCTTGTCACCTTCCTATGGAGCTTGAGCATAAGGCATATTGGGCAATTAGGAAGCTCAATTTTGATTTGAAGGCTGCCGGTGAAAAACGCCTACTCCAACTCAATGAGTTGGATGAATTCAGACTGCAGGTGTATGAAAACTCCAAGCTATATAAAGAAAAGGTGAAGAAATGGCATGATCACAAGATTATGGAGAGAATATTTGAGCTGGGACAAAGAGTTTTATTGTTTAATTCAAGATTTAAACTCTTCCCTGGGAAGCTCAAATCAAGGTGGTCCGGGCCATTTATAGCGAAGACAGTTTTTCCACATGGTGCAGTAGAGGTATTTGACAAATTCCCAGATAAGCCATTCAAAGTGAATGTACAGCAGCTAAAGCATTATTTTGGTGGAGAGGTGGACAGGTAGAAAGTCACCTCTATTCTTTCTTCAACGTGATTGAATCAGAGATAGTCAAGCTAGTTGACTATAACTTAGCGCGTGATGGGAGGCACCCCATTATTTCTATCCTTACCTCTTGTTTAATTCTGTTTTGATTATATTAAGTTTTCATGTTCCTGCTAGTTTTTATAGCATAACTAGTGTGAAATTAGTATTATGGGAGCTGAATGAGCGTATGATGAGACGCAGGAGTAGCAGAGAACGTATTGTTTTAGAATAGTTATGTATGCATAGTCATTAATTTATGTTTTAAATTTGGAGGCTTGATATCTCATAATCATATTGGTTGATTGAATAGGTGTATTGGAGATGATTCGTCGCTATTTTGGTATGTTTGAAATGCAAATTGGTATGGAAGGATGCAGAGCCTCGCAGTCGCGCAAGAAATTCAATGTAAAGTGGCGCACCCGTGCCATATGTCTGTGCAACAAAACCAATCGCGCGCCCGCGCCATTATCCTGTTCAAAACACGTGCGGCCGCACGCGAGACTAGAGCCAGAAAAATTTGAAGTGTTTAAAAGATATGTCTTTTCCCATTTCTTATTTCAGTTTCATTTGTAATGTGCGTATCTTTTTCTCTCCATAGACGCACGACTCTTCTCTCCCAAACCATTCCATTTCAAAATTGTAACTCTTCACCCCACTACGCGTATCTCGCATCTGTTTCCTACCCACATTCAAATTCTTCAACTGATAAAGCTAGGGTTTTCGGTGGGTGCGTTGAAATACAAGTTTGGGGGTGTTCATTATTTGTTAGTGAATACAACTGCTATTTCATCAATCAGGTTTCTTTTCTTCTTCATCAGTACAAGTGGGACCAAAGCGTGCTCGTTCTCGCACTCCCGAGTCGTCCTCTGCCAGTAGCCAAAGTGGTGAAAATGTGGACTTTTCTAAATTTGTCAGCCTGGAAGCACAGATAGAGTATTACCGTATTGTAGGTAAATCATTTGTTCGAGAAAGAGGGTTCAAGCCAGATGCACAAAATGGGCAATTGGTGCAGATGATCAAGGAAAAATGTTGGCATGGAGTTTGCTCTACTCTAATAGTTGTACCTATGGCCATTGTGCGGGAATTTTATGCGAATGCAAGGGAGACAATGAGTGGCTTTTCTTTCGTCTGAGTGGCGTATTCAATTTACCTAACCCTCCAACTGGACGTACGAATTGGGTTGAGGCGGAGCGAATGGAGATAGACCTCAAATGAAGTCATCGCTGATTTGTGTATCCTAGGGACACAATGGACTTGCACGCCCAGTACTAATCAGCCTCAGACCTTCCCGACTTCAGCTCTCAACCGTTATGCTAAGGCTTGGAATCTCTTTGTTTGTGCAAAACTCATGCCATCGACCCATCAACATGAAATTACAACTAAGCGAGCAATCATTCTTTGGGGGATTATTGTGGGAAAGTATATCGACGTTGGTCACTTTTTTAATCAGAACATACTATGATACATGCGGGGAAGTACTATGGGAAATATACCACATGCCTCGATCGTGGCTCATTTGTGTGCTAAAGCAGGAGTTAGGTAGATGGATGAATAGTTATAGTACCCAAGTCAGGATATCACTCATGCCACGATAGCAAGATTCAAAGTTTGGGCAGGAGGTACCCCGCACCCAAGGGGTAAGGGTTTCATCCTTCGTCCTGCGTCATCTGCGCCATGACAGCAGCTATCAGGGATAAATAAAGCAGGCACGTCAACTCAAGCCACTGCTGCTACTGATGATCGACAACTTCGAAGGTTGGAGCGGAAGGTCGATGCTATGTACGATAATTTTGTAGCGTTTTCTACGGGTTTGACGAGGTCACTAGGGGAGGCATTTTGTGCAACAAGGTACCATACTCGAGTGGCCACAATTTGGGACTGTCGTGCCATTTCCACCGCCGGATTCACCACCCGAAGAGGGTGGTGCAACTGAGTAGTAGGGGAGTTCTTCTAACCCTATACCTTCATTCATTGGGACAATGAATATATTAAGTTTGGGGGTATTGGGTAGTAGTGTAGTTGTATATAGTTAATTTGAATATGTTTGCATGTTTATGCGGTAGTTAATAATTACAGAAAATTTTTCTGTTTTTTAGTAGTTATTATTTGTTTTAGTATGTGTTTAGTTGCATGTTCCGAATTTCTAGATTTATGGAGTTTAAGCCTAGCCAATGATGAAATTGAATTTTGAAGGATTGTTGAATTTACAGGATAATATGAGCTTAGCTATAATGTTTTACATGATGTAATCGATGGATGTTGTTTAGATGCTTTCGGTTCGCATATACGTGTTCACATATGCTTGTTGGAATAAGAATTGTGTGTTTTTATTGCTTAGTAGAAAATGTTGTTTTTAAAAATAGAATTATGTAGAAAGTGAACTTAGGCTATGAAAACATTGATAATCAAGTTATGGGAACACATTGGTATGCTTATTGTATTAAAAAAAAGGAATAAAAAATCCATCTTGGAACCTTCATGAGTTGAATTATTGAATCCTTGGAAGGGGCGAGATGGAGCGTAAAACACACTCGTTGTGTATAAAAAATAGCAATAAACACCACGGAAAAGTGCAAAAATTGCCCTCGTGAGTAAAAATAAAAGCATATTAAACTCATTGTTGAACCTTAGCTTGTTTTGATGTGTTGGAGTAGTTTTGTGCATTAGTATACATGGTTCTTGACTTAGACTTCAATTTTATATTTTTAGTAGTATAACATGTTTAGTCTTTGCCTGGGTTAAGTATATTTGTGAACACAACACACACACACACAACATCTTTATAGTGAACATAGGTTATTTGATTGTATGATATTATGTCTATAGCTTAGTTTGAAATTTTATTCTTGAATTTGGATAATTCGCTGAGGCTTATTGGATTAGAATTCCATTTTAGCTTGAAAAACTTGGGACTCATTTGCATCATAGTTTAGTTTCCATAGCATATAGTTGCATTTCATTGTTTACTGTTATATGCATTGCTTGAGGGCAAGCAAAAGTTCAAGTTTTGGGGTATTTGATAAGTAGGTTTTATATCTACTTATTGGATGTCAACTCACTAGAATTATACTCATCTCAAGTAGTTTTACTTTCTTTTATTTGCTTTGTATGTTTATTTTGCAGTACTTGTGATTGGAACTCCTATGGCATGGAAATGGAAGAATGACATGGATTAGCACTGACAAGGTGGTATGAGGCTAGCAAAGACTAGGCAAGATGGATATGTGTATATGAAGAACTAAAGCAGTGGATGAGTGCTATGCAGAAAAGATAGAATGAAAAATAGATAACAACAATCAAGAAGCAACAGCAGAAGACAGCATGGAGCAGTCGCGCGGCTAATTGGGCTTTAAATCACGCGCCCACGCCAAGGCTTCGGCAGAAATAAGTATCACGCGCCCGCACCCATTTTATACTATGTTATTACGCGGTTGCGCGAGTCCTCTGTAGTCTGTCTTTGTTGACTTTTGTAATTTGAAATTTGAGCATTTTTAGTTGAATTGAATGATATGGTTGGCACCAGAGACGTGTTGAAGTCAGTTTTATCAGTTTTCATATTATTCATTAAGGTTATTATGTATTAGTTATTCTAGAGAGAGTTTGAGCATTGGATCATTACAATTGCTTTTCTCTTATTCTAGATTATTAAATAAAGTGTAGTTTTAATCTTCTAGAGATTATTGGTACTTTGGAACACACATTGGAGAAGATTCTGCAATTGGGTTTAATCATTTCTCTTTCATCTTTTAATTGCGTTATTTAACTTCATGTGTTGCTTCAATCCCACAATGGCTTTTGGTTCAGAAATGAACTAAACTCCATTATGGGATTCTAATGGATTTTGATATGTAGTCTAACTTATATATCTGATTGTTTGGTTGTATGCTTATCATTGGATTACCTATTATGATTGAGCGTAATGAACGAATGTTTGATCACCATTCACCTTGTATGCTTATATGGAATTTAAAAATGAAATATGAGTATGGATAAAATCATAATAGCATATGTTTATGAGGGTGAGTTAGTTAGCTTTGTAATTCGTGAACCGGATAGAAATATACCGTTTCACCATGTGTAGTATTGAAAGAGCCTGCACTTTAATTCATTATTGCTACAATTTCACATAAACATACAGTGATTTTGGTAATAATGTCGCTCACATGATTTCTAACATATGTGGATGTTATGTGAATAGGTCATAAGTCATTGAAAAATGGTTGTGTCCACTTTTATGCTCTTGACTAGTATTCCATGATAAGCATATAAATATAGCAGGATGATTGCAAGTTAGGTGAAGTATTAAATGAAGTTAGAATATCATTCTTTCCAAATTTGATTACATTAATTTAGTATTGTGTTTTTATTCATTAATTGAATTTAGAATTAATTAAAACTGTGAGTTATTCGTTTAAGCATATAAAAATAGTGAAATAGTTGATGTATGATGATTAAGATTTAAAACCTTTCTCCATGGATCGATACTTTTCTTACTCTGTACTACTTGTTGACCCATGTATGCTTGTATGAGTTAGAGTCCTTTTTATTTGACTGAAAAGGAGGTAACATCTCCCGATCCTTGTTCCCCTCTACAGAAGCTCATTTTCCTTGATGATTTACTTGGCATGATTGTCGAGACCAATATACTCTTGTTGAAGGAGGGAATATTTCTCCTTGAGCTCGTGGGTCTAATGTTCGGCCTGGGTCACCTTATTACGGGTGTCGGCATGAAGATCCTTCTCCTTCTTCAGATCCGATCTCAGACCCCGAGCCTCAGCTCTGAGCAACTCCACATCGGTCTTCAGCTGTGCCTCCTTTTTTATGGCGTGGGCCAGAGGTGGAATGGCTCGGGCGAGGATAGCGTTGGCCTGTATTAAAGTGGATATGTATATTAGTTATGATGAACAAAGGATAAATAAAGGGAAAGATTGTAGGCTTTCAGGTTTACCTGACATAGGGCTTTGATATAGGCCACTAGATACTCTTCAGAAAATATCCCCTGAACTGCTCATTATCTCTAGGTAATTTGAAGTGTTCGAGCTGAGCAAAGGGGAACACCTCCGAAGGGCTCCTCGACAAGAAGGTGGTAGGCGTCCCTTGTGAAGAGCTGGTATCGGTGGTCGATTTTGAAGTAGGGGTCAAAGTTAGAAAAGGATCGGCCTCTACGATCGGTAGTTCAGGCTCTTCGGTTCGGCGTGCCCTTTTAGAACGAGGCTCGAGAATTTCCTCTTTGGTCTCCTCAGAATCCTCAAGGACTGTGACACGCAGGAGGGGGGGTCAGCTTAGGAACGACCGAAGAAGATGGCTTGGAGGGGACTTTGGTGGGAGGTCTCTTCTTATTCTTCTTCAGCAAAGCTATATTCTCAGACCGGTTCATCTTCATGATGTTTTTGTTGGTGGGATCGGTGGCAGTATGGTTCGGAGGAGCCATGGCTGAGGTGGAGCCGATCGAAAGCTCAGAGATAGGGATGGTCTCCTCTTCTGGCGTTTCGTCTTTGATGGGAAGGCGAATCAGCTCGGGCTTGATAGGAAGGGGGGTTAAGGATTTCGCAGCCCATTCGGGTTTAAAAATTATCACTGCACAAAGGGAAATAAGTCAGAAAGTTAGTTGTAAAAGCTAGCTGAAAGAAAGCAATCGAATTATGAATAAGTTCGGGATAAGGTACTTACACCCGTGTTGGTATAACTGTCGACGTCGGGATTTTTATTTGTCCCTTTTCGTTACTTGTTCTTTTGTGTTCTCATTTTATGTGAGACTTGTTTGAAAAAACAAGTGAAAAAGGTCTGACATGTGTAATGTCGACGATTGGACTATAAGAGTCGCCATTTGGTTTTTTAACTGGTTGTACCAACACAACTGAGAAAAGGTTTGCACATTGACCTAGTGATGTGACACTGCTAAACGGGTCGGTGAAACCGAGATTCAATTAGGGTCCGGGGACTTGATTATGCGGAGGGAAGGTGTTAGGCACCCCCCGACATCCGTGTTACCACGGTGACCACCACTTTTCAAGAAACTGTTATATGAATGTGTGTGTGTGTGGGTTAATGTGCTATTATTTGGAAGTAGTGATATGCCTCGTTTGCACCTATATACAAAGGGTTTGAATTTATACAAAAATTCCATTTTAAACAAGATATAGCAGTGATGTTTTAGAAAAGAGGTTTTCTCAAACCCTTGTGCTTAATAGTAATTGAGGCCTTTGATAATTCCATTTTATTTCGAATTCGGCTTGGTTGATTTTATTTTACAGATGTGAGGCATCTGTATGCAAATAATGTACAAAAAGGTGCTGAATTCCTCGTGGGTATGAAAACCATCTAAGGAAATCCAAACATCACAGATAAATTTACAAGCTACTTACAGCTGAAAAGGTCCATAACGGGAACTGAATCTAGATTCAGTGGACTGAATCTGTGATCACATGATTCCTAGGCTCACATAATGCCGCAGTTGATATAAACGCAGTAAGTAGGTATATATATAAAAGCTGTAAATATATATATATACAGACATGATCACCAAGCACGAAGCACCTCCATGGGGGATCAAAAATGTAAATAAAGCTGTAAAAGCTATCTACCGCCACGGAGGTAACTTCAGGCGGGACGAAATGTACAGAAAGCAATAAAAATGGTCAACCACCACGAAGTAAACTCCAGGTGGGACGAAAAAATATATATATATATATATATATATATATATATATATATATATATATAAGCGATAAGCGCACTGGATATAAAATCCAGGCCCATCGGACAAAGTCCAACAACAGTTAATATATATAAGTATATATCTATTAAGGTAATAAACACACCGGATGTAAAATCTAGGCTCATCGAACATAGTTCGACACACAGTTCATATATATAAGTATATATATACGAAAGCAAATAAACGTTCCGGATATAAAATCCAGACTCATCGAACAAAGTCCGATAATAGTTAATATATATAAATATATATATTAAAGTAGTAAACGCTCCATACCGAAGTCTAGGCTCATCGAACAGAGTTCGACATGCAGTTCATTCATATAAATGTATATATATACAAAAGGAAGTAAACGCTCTAGACCGAAGTCTAGGCTTAATCGAGGCATAACTCGATAATGTTAGTCCATATATATAAATATATATGTATATACAAACTGAAATAAAATCACGGACCGAAGTCCGGGCAAACACACGCAACACGACTCTCAACGTAAAGAAAGGTGTGTGCAAGTGTTGAGAGAAAGGCTTGAAAATGTGTAAGAAGGCTTACAGTGGGCTGCCAAAGAAGACTTCAATAACTTTAAAGTGGATAAACACCGGCTTCCGCTGGTACAGAAGTAGCTATATGTAAGCTCACAAGTGTTTAAAATAAGAAAGCACTCAATTTGGAGTTTGTATGGAGCAAATTGGACAGGGCTTCCTTGCCTTTTCTCTTTGTAAAATGGCCACCCCAAGCTCTCTATTTATAGAGGGTGGAGCCGCAGGTGTACCTACGGCTGGGCCGTAGGTGTACCAGAGGCTGCCCGGGGTGCCCCGGGCTTCGCGGGTCTCACCGTCTCGAAATAGGTGCACATAAGCAACGTGATGTCTGCTCGAACTTTTAGAATTATAATTCAGGCATCCGATTGAGGTATATAGGACCTATTTCGGACCGTCATTGTCGAGAGTTATGCAATGACATGGGATTAGAGGTTGTACGAATTTATGAAGATGGGACGATGCCCTCCGGTCTTCAGCTTCAAGTTCTATCCGTTGTTCTGCATAATAGTCACTCGGGATTGGTTTTCCTTAGCTCTTGTGGGACATTGTTGTGTAGAAATGTATGTCTGAAATGTTGAGACGGCGTGATGTGGCGTCAATTTGGCAAGATGACGACGTTGCCCCTCACCGGGGTTATCTCCGATTTTGGGCTGATAAAGCAGACGTTGCTCAGGGTTATCGCTGAGATTGGACTGCTGCAAATGTTGAAGGTCCTCAGTGTCATCTCTGAGGTGTGCCTATCTTATACTAAGTGCCTCGGTGTGAGTACCGAGGTTGAAACTGATGGCATGCATTTGAAACAAGTATTTCCGGAGTTATCTCCAGAACTGCCACTGCCTTCCTTGGGGTTATCTCCAAGGTTGGAATCTACTATTCCCAATGTTGGGACAGAGACGGAACATCTCGGGGTTATCTCCGGGATGAATCGGTCTTCTACGGTTTATGTTTCGGTATTGGATCTGCATGCCTCGGGGTTATCTCCGAGGTTGAAATTGTTACTCCCGATGTGTGTTCCGGGGTTGAGCTGTTACTCCCAGTGTGTATTCTGGGGTTGTGCTGTTCCTCCCGGTGGTATCCGGAATGGATATGAATCGTCTTTCAGGGTTTCCTCTTAAAATATGAATCTGCGCTCATGTGATGTCAGTAACAGATAGGTAGAAAATTTTGAGTGTCTACAGATGCCCCTTTTTATCATATTCATGCAATGCAATGCATGGATAAGATAAAGAATCCTAGACACTTGAAATATAATATGAAGTAACTATATGATGCATGTGTATGGGGTTGTTGCCCAACATGCGGAGGATGATTGCTATCTCCCTATAGCTTCTAATGGGGATTTGGCAATGATGACCAAATTGGATGTGCGATTCAAATCTTTGAGGATGTTGACGATGGGATTATCACCAAAGTTTTGAATCCTTGATACAGACTTGATTCTGAAGTAGTGCCTCTTATGTGTAAAAGATTTGTGGGGATAAAGCTTTGTCTATTTGAGGATGTGTATAATATATTCCGACATCAATCCTTCTTGATGACGTTTCCCTCTCCTGGTTTTTATCGCCAGAGTACGTCAATGTTCTATTATTTTTATTGCCAACAACAAATGTTGTCAGGGATGCCCGACCTTCGTTGACGTGTGAACCAACAGTTTACCACACGTTGTAACCCCCGCCAGGGATACATTTGATCCTCTATTGATGTGTAGATCAATGGATGAACTCCCTGCTGGGGATAAATGCCAAGGCTACTTGAACTTTGTTGATGTGTGTATCAACTGATAAAATCATCGGATGATTTCTGATGCAACGTTGGATTGACTTGCCAATGGCTGAAATGATGTTAAGGTTGCTTGACCTTCATTAATACGTACATCAATGGATGACAATACGTTGTGATCCCCGCCGGGGTTGTTATATTATCGTTGATGTGTGTGCCAACAGAACACGCATTGTAACCCCCGCCGGGGATACGTTGGATCATCGTTGATGTGTGTGTTAACGGCTGAAATCATCGGACGACTTCCGACGCTCCGTTGGATTTTCTTGCCAACGGTTATAGTTATGTCAAGGCTGCTTGACCTTCATTGATATGTATGTTAATGGATGATATGCGTTGTAACCCCCGCCAGGGTTATGTACTTCGACATATGTTCCACGTTGTGACCCTCACCGGGGTTGTTGTGGCAAAGTAAGATGACGATCCTGAATGAGAGAAATTGGACCTGTGTGAGGTATTGCTGAGCGTGACTTATATCGTCTGAGATCACCGGCATAGTGTACCCTGTGGTTGGGCGAATACCAATGAATGACGTGAAGACCCACGGTTCAACCAAGATTGTAAGCTATTCTGCTCGATCGCGTAGCATTTTTTTCCTGATTTGGCCTTTTCAGCTTGCGAGAACTCCTTTGCAACTTGAACTGGACTGAGCCGGAGGGGTGGGACCCATATAGGGGTGCCCCATTCTCGCTATATCTTTTGATAGGCCTCTATTAGTAGTAGGGCGTCTGTGCCCTATTTCCCTGTATTTGTAGCTGTACAGAGATGATGTATTAGATGATGATATACTTAGGAATGTATGTACAGTTTTTTCATTCCCTATATTATATTGTCATCTATTATCTGTAATGCATGTATCTTGTTATGCATATATATGTATGTCCAGAGATATTCAGCATTGACCCATGGATGGTCTTATGACACGGCCTGTGCAGATGTCTTCTTCGACAGTTAGCCATATTGATCATACCCCACCATTATTGGTGGTATCTGGTATGCGATCGTGGTATGATAGTATGTCACCATCAAATAGGGTGACCATAGATCATTTGTTGCAGCATACTATGACCCTGTTGATGTTTCAGGTTCCCATATGATTCGTGGATGGCATGCTGGAGCACTGGGTATCGGAGAGACAAGTTTTCCGATTTGGGACCCCAGAGTTGACTCCCACTCTAGAGGAGTATGCAGGGTTAATGATGCTGCCACTGAATAGATCTTGCGTGCATATGGCTTTGGGGGACATGAGTCGGCGGTTCATTACCCTCACTGGACTGAGGCGTAGAGTGGTGCAGGATGAGCTTACATCTGGCCACGTTATATCCCAATGTTTTTTGTTTGACAGATTTGGCTCTGAGGATAGTTATAGACGACATTCTGGGGATTTCACCACACCAGAGGATCATTAACGTTTGGCCAGGGTAGATGTACTGCTATTGTGCGTACTGTCATATGTCTACATGCCACTGTATAAGGATGAATTGGACATAGGAGTTATCATGGTGGTGAGAGCTCTTAGGGAGGGTCGTACCATCATTCCTGTGATTATAGCCGAGACATTGAGGTCAGCTACATACTGCTGCACTTATCTGACAGGAGTATTTACGGGCAGTTCGATCATGCTATACGTGTGGTTTATGTCACATCTGAGACCGATTGGCACTTTCAGACGGTATGGGTATTACTTCACCCATGATATAGCCATGAAATATTCATTTCAGCCAGCGGAGTGTATGGATGCTGCATCTTGGTCCTCTTTCTTAGATGATATTCTAGACCCGTTTAGTATATTGCCCTGCTTAGGGCTCAACTCACCTTACGGCTTTATTACTCATGCTCCGGGCATGGATTACATCCCTCTGGCTGGTTTGAGGGGCATGACTACTTACCATCCACTGGCCGTGATGTCGCAGTTTGACCAGTTTCAGGATTTTTATCCTTTTGAGGGGGCGCTGGGCCAACGTTTAGCTTCTCGCTATCATTCAGCAGAGGACCGATCCCGTGTGTATGCATGTTGGGATCAGCACGAGATAGCCGCCTTCTCCATTAGTCATCCAGGTTATTATGCAGAGTATTCCGCATGGATGGAGACAGAGACTGCATCAGTTGCGGTTGTATCCACATTACCGAATATTGATTCAGATGGTGGAGAGCCCATGGAGGACGTTGATTCTCACACCGAGGAGGAGCCATCTACTGGGTTACCAGTATTTCCTTTAGATTCTCCCAGTACTAGCACTGTCGTGATTCAGCATTCAGCACAGTATCTTGAGCAGAGTCTTCATCTGATGACCTTTGAGAGAGAACAGGCTATAGCCTTGATGTTGACAGCTCTTGATGGGAGAGACGCAGCCCTATTAGAGAGGGTCGAGGCATTAGCTCGTATAGATGCCGCTGTTGTTGAGCGGGATGAGGCCAGATCAGCCAGAGATGCAGTGATAGTTGAGAGGAATAGCGCCATATATGCCCAGGATGTAGCCGTCATAGACAGTACTGCAGTGAGATCCCTTACCACTGGCATGATCGCAGAGATGAGCACATATATTGATGAGCACATGGTCACCATGCAGATGGCTGCAGATCTGTTGGGTCATGTGGATATCCTCTTACAAGAGACCACAACTTTACCTCATTCTTCTGAGAGAGATGCCATGTTGGGCTTGTTAGCTCACATATGCACCGATTTATAGATGGGCTTGTATTTTCCTACACAGACTAGCTTAGCCATTTTGTCATGTACAGTTTACATTATGTATTTCAAACAACATTATATATAGCAGGGAAATATATTTTTGATCACTTCCCTTTTAGATATGCTCTGATACTTACTTGATATTTTCCTACTTCTTCAGGGCTTGTGATCTTGATGTATTCTGAATTCCTCCTTGCTGGATGGACATTAAGTTGTCTCTGGATAGCTCATAATAGATCATGGATCTGTGTGTATCCCTACCATCTTTCGGTGTCTTGGGACTAGTTTCTGTATGGAAATGTGGAGAGGAGGGTGGCTTTCCTCTCTGAGATTGACCGCACCACAAATGGTCGCCAATACTCCTATTTACGAGGAGAGGTTGGGCAATTCCATCTCTTATGGATTGGTGTTACTTTTTAAGGTACAACCGCAACTTAGATGGTCACCGAATCTTGTATTCATGTGGAGAGGTTGGGTGATTCCATCCCTTTGGTTTGAAGCCAATGAAATGTGGTGGATTGAGGTTTGATCCCAGTACCGTTGAGAAGTATTTGTGTTTTGGTAGGGGGTTAGACCGAACCATAAATGGCTGCCTACGTACTTCTATTGAAGAGGAGATCAGGTCTGCGTAGTTCGAACCTGGTGTAAGAGGTTCAACGCTGTTTATGAAACGCAGATAGGTGTAGAAGCTTTATTGATAAAAAAGGTTGTAGAAATATTTTTGTGGTTTTTGTTTTTTGTTGAGAAGGGTAGAAAGTTTTTTGTTTATTACGACCGGGCCATATAGACTATGGTTGCCTACGTACTCCCGTGTATCAAGGAGATCAGGTTGACGTAGTTCACCCCTCAGGGTGAGTTGAAAAGTGTGATCCCATGTGCAGGATAAACTACGGGGAAGAAAGATTAATCCCATGTACAAGTCAAACTGTGGGGAAGAAAGTTTAATCCCATGTGCAAGATAGAGTGCAAGGAAGAGAAAGTTTGATCCTAAGTTGAGGACAAACTGCAGGTACGAGAAGTTTGATCCCATGTATGGGTAGCCAAACTACAAACGTGAGAAGTTAAATCCGTAGTGGGATGACCTAAATTGTATGAGCGTAGGGAAGCCAAGCTGCTGGCTTAAAGAGTATGTTTCCCTGAGGGGCAAAGTGTGGACAAGAGTTATATATGGTAAAGGGTTAAAGAACCGGAATGACTGATGATCTGATGATCCAACACCAGGATGTTTGCTTGATGGTAACTTCAGACGTAGTACCGTTTCACGGTGTCTGAGTTGATGAGTTGTGAAAATTCATCGCCGTCCATTTTCTGCAATCTGAGAGCGCCTCCTTTCAATACCTCCTTGACAACAAACGGGCCTTCCCAGTTAGGAGCGAATTTTCCTTTAGATTGATCTTGGTTGTCAATGATCTTTTTTAAAACAAAGTCATGTTGTTTAAACTGCTGTAGCTGGACTTTTCTGTTGTAGGATCGGGCGATCCTTTGTTGATATAATTGACCATGGAAGATAGCCGCTGTTCGCTTTTCATCTACTAGAGACAATTGGTGATACCTGTCTTGTACCCATTGATCTTTATCCAGCTGAGCATCCAACAACACTCTGAGGGATTCCATTTCTACTTCTATGGGGAGTACTGCTTCTATCCCATAGGTTAATGCGTAGGGGGTTGCCCCAGTTGAAGTGCACATTGATGTTCTGTAGGCTAACAGAGTAAGAGGCAATAAGTCAGGCCATCCTTTGTGATTGGTGGACATCTTTTGAATAATCTTCTTGATGTTCTTATTAGCCGCTTCAACAGAACCATTCATCTTTGGATGGTAGATGACGGAGTTAAGGTGTTTGATGTGGAATTTACTGCATAGTTCCTCCATCATTTTGTTGTTGAGGTTCTTAGCATTGTCTGATACAATTACCTCTGGTTGTCCGTATCGACAAATGACATTGTTTCTGATGAAAGCAATGATGACTTCTTTGGTAACCCTGGGGAAGGAGGTTGCTTCTACCCACTAGGTCAAGTAGTCGATCATGGTGAAGATGAATCGATGTCCATTACTAGCTTTGGGCTCGATGGGCCCGATCACGTCCATTCCCCACATTGAGAAGGGCCAAGGTGAACTCACGTTGTGGAGCTCCCGTGGAGGGGCGTGGATAACATTCCCAAGAATTTGGCATTGATAACATCTCCTGACGTGGTCATAGCAATCAACCTTGAGAGATAGCCAATAATGTCATGTCCTGAGGATCTTCTTGACAAGGAGGGGGCCACTCATGTGTGGGCCACAGACTCCACCATGGATGTCATCCATGAGTCTCTGAGCCTGATCCTTATCCAGGCATCTGAGGAGACCTATACCTCCATCTCTCTTGTAGAGTGCATCTCCGCTCAGGTAGAATTTCATAGCAAGTCGATGAATCCGTCTTTGTTCAGCCAGGATCGCCTCAGCAGGTGTAGATCCATCTCGTAGGTACTCCTTGATATGCTGATACCAAGGTTGTTGGATGCGAGGTAGCTGTGACGAACGAGATTTTTGTACATTAATTTTAATATTTATTGAATTAAATAAATATTTTTCGATGATTTAATTATTGGATTAAATAATTAATTGATGCAATTGTGGTAGATTAATTTAATTATATGTGTTACATTTATTAAATTAATGTAGAGAAATTTTATTATTCAAGTATGTGACTATGTGAGCTTATTGAATTAAATGAAATATTTAATTAAGCATGATGTTATTTAATTAATGTAATTATTAATTAGAGATTTAATAAATTTTTATTATTTATTAATGAGATATTTAATTATGTGACTATGCGAAATCATGAGAAATTATTATATTTTAATTATATTAAATTAAATAAGATATTTGAATTGGGTGTGACATGAATTAAATTATATGATAAAGCTTTATTAAATTAAATGGTTTTATAATCTACTCTTGCTAGCCAAACATGGCCTTAGAGGGAGTTGAGAGCAGTTACCCATGATGGGTAACTGACCTTAACGCGTCAGTTCAAAGCGTCAGTTCAATTGAATACGACGTCTTCTTTTTATTTCTTATTATTCCTAAGTCTAGAAAACAAGCAGAGCATATTTCTTAGAGTTCACAGAGAGAATTGTCAGAGAGAAATTGTGAGTTATGAAGGAGATTTGAGAGTGAGGAATTCTAAATCTACGCTTTATACTCTACAGGGTAATCTCCTCCTTCCCAAATTCTAAATTTCACGTATTCAAGTTTTTATAAAAATGGCTTTCAAAGCTTTTGTAAAATCTCTGTGAATTGGGAATTGGTGTTATGATCATGATATGTGTAATAATTCAAGTGGCATAACGTGTTTATATATATATATATTGCATGATTCCATATCCTAAGTTTCGTAATCTGATGACTTGCTATTTCAAAAATATACAGAGTTTGGGTTTTTGGCCATATGGCCTTATACGTGATTTTAGTATGTCAAACATAAATGTTTTCGTAAATTTTACACTTGTATATTATTGTGCATGTTAATACGAAGAGACCAAACTTTAAATGAATGGATTTGGCCTTATAACGAATCCGTGGCGTTGAATTTTAGGAATTTATGTTAAAAACTTTAAGAACATCAAGAACAAAGGAAAATTTTATGTTTTAATTATGTGATTATATGTTTTAATGGGTTAAAATCACTTTATAGATATTGTATTATGATTATACATGAATTATAACACGTGGGTATGTTAAATTAGTGAAATTAAGGATTATTTAGTGTCCTTTTAGCTGAACTTTGTGTTCTTCGCGAACTGGGAAACAGAATCTGGAGTCTCGTGACGCGGCGCCAACTCTAGAACTGAGGTCCCGCGCCGCAGCGCCACCGCACCGCAGCGCCAAGACTCGAGCCACGGCGCCACAGCGCCACAGCGCCACAGCGCCACAGCCCCACAGCGTCAAGTGTCTGGCTGCAGTGCCACCGCGCCGCAGCGCGACAATCACGTGTATCAGTGGCGCCGCAGCGCTACTCTCCAGAAAATTCAGAAATGAGATATTAAAAATGTTTAAGCCTAACAACGTGTTAGTGAATTAATGTAATGAATATGTAAACATGTTAGAGGTATAATGTGATGATAAAAATAGTTGTTTAAACATGTAAATAACATAATTACATGTGATTTAAATTATTGAATACATAATTAGATTATTATTCATGAAGTGCAAATTATGTGATAATGAGATAAATTGACTAAGTATCGTCGATAATTAAAGTAGACAATGAGAATGAGTTTATGTTGATTAGTTAAATTATAATTAACTGGTATTGTGTATATGAATGGTATGTAGGATTTAATTCAAAGAACGTGCTTAGTTAAAGTGTAATATACGCATGAGGCAAGTTTCCTAAACTTAAACTCTTAAATTTGAGCAAGTTTCCTAACCCTACTTGTCATTATTGTTCAAGCTTATTATTTATCTCGAGTAAATTATCATTACTATTATTCAAGTTCAAATGTTATATTAAAGATTTATTATATTTTCAAAGCATGATTCAGTTATACAATAATTGTCCTATTGTATACTTCTTAAGATTATTATTCAAATTGAATATCATTATTGTTGAACCTTATTAGACTAGTGAAACCTTAATGATTCAACTAGTCCATAGTTGATGAGCGTTTTAAATTTCGGAACCCTTGATGAATTATCTAAACCAAACTTCCTTTGGTGCGGACACGAATGTCAAACTGAGATGAACAACCCTGTATAGGGGATTATTTACGCTTTACCGTTAAGATATTGTGCACAGTATGGTACTAAGGGCGGATCCCCCTAAGTACGAGAAGAAGGTCCATAGTCTTATGACTGTTAAAGGTTTCAAGTATAACTCTTGTTAACCTAGGACATAGTTCAAGCTCTTATGACCCTCGGAATTCTTTTGATTCTTGTTATTCATTCTTGATTCAAAAGTTGAGTTTTTATTCAGATGTCTCTAATTTATTCGCATGTTATTATACTGTTATTTCATTATTATACTTGTGGCATTTGTGCTCACTCTTTCTTAATAATAACATTGCAGTTAAGAACGAAAGAACTGATGAACCTTCCACTAGTAAAGGCAAGGGCAAAGTTAGCAAGTGACGAAGACCTGTTGTTTTATATGATGATGTATTTGTTTAAGACTTGAGTTAATGTTATTGTTTAAGACTTATTTATTTATAATTCCGCACAGATGTTTAAGGTTAGTTTAACCTGGGATTGTATTATTATTCAGATGTTGTAACCCTATAAAGGGAGGATTTTAATTCTATTTATTGAGTGGTTGTAATTATTATGGGTAGATAGATAGATGATATTTGTACAGTGAACACCAAATCTCGTGGAATCGAAGTACCTGGATTTGGGGGTGTCACAGGTTGGTATCAAAGCTGTAGGTTATGAACCTTAGGTGGGGGAACAACCTTAGGTAGTAGCCTTATAGAAAGAAGATAGTAAAGGAAAACTCTTATCGAGTTTTAAGAAATGAATTTTTGGTAATTCATTGAAGATAATAAAATACATTATGTGTTTATGTGTTAATTTATGTGCTCGTTAGTACAACTTAGTAACTAAAACTTAAAATTTTGTTGTCAGGATGACGAATGTTGGAGAAGCTAGTCAAGCTGGGGAGGAAGAACCCCGATTACCTATAGTACCTACAGAGGAGGAGCCCCGAGACATACATGTTGTTAGGGAACAGTTAGTTCAGAGGGAGTCATCTCCATTGATCACCGTTGTTGGTCAGGAGCATGAGCCTGAGACTGATCCTGAGGAGGATCTTGAGGAGGAGTTTTTTGAGGAAGAGGAAGAAGAGCAGTTACCACGGTACACCGTTGATGCTGAGATGTTGACACGTTATACGACCGTAATGTGGAATTACAAGACGAGGTTCAAGAATTGACTGAGCGAGCGACTGTTCAGTAGTCTACTTTAGAGGAGAAGGAGAGGGAGATTTTGACTCTTCACTCACGATTGAGAAATGTAGAATGGGATTTGGTCTATGACAATGGTCAAACCGAAGACAAGACCGAGGAGATAGAGAAGCTGAAAAAGGAACTGAAAGAAACCTCCGGAAGACTGAAAATAGTAGAGGAAGGATGGGTAAGAGAATCACGTCGAGCTGATCGTGCAGAAGATGATAGTCGTGCAAAGAAGGAAAAACTTAAAGAGACATACTCCACACTTAATCATGCAATAGATGAGGCTCAGAAACGAGTTTTGAGATACCCCATCCAGTTCGAAGGACTTCCGTCGTATATGTTGGATCGCAGGATGATGTCTCGTATCATGGATGAGGAACGTGGCAAGGCTATTCAGCACCTTGATAGACAAGATTAGAATCCGTTTAATTATGTGAAAGACTTAATTAGTTTTTATATGTAAATTCTGATGTGTTTATGAACGAATGAATATATTAATATTTTAAGTCCTGTGGATTCTTTATCCCAGGATAGTTGATGTAAATAGCAGTTATGCTATAGTTTGATGTTAAAACTTTGAGTTGAATTAAATATATTAAGTTGTTTTAGATGATGTGATAAATGAGTATGTTACATTGTTGAGTAATGCCTTAACTATTTAGAGAAATAAATAAAGTTCTAATAAGCGTTTATTTTATCAGAAATATGCCGCTAAGGAGAAGACAACAACGTTAACCGGCTCAGGAAGAGTCAACCAATAATAACAATAACGTCAACGCTAATCCTGTTCAGCAGTTGGTGAACTTACTGACGGGAGCAATGAACAATCAACCTCAAGCTCCACCAAATATAAAGTTTAAAGACTTCAAGGCGGTGGGACCGCCAGAGTTCAAAGGTTCCAGGAACCCAATCGAGGCTCAAACGTGGGTCATGGAAATGGAGAAAGTATTCGACGTTGCTAGGGTTAGAGAAGACCAGAAAACCGCTTTCGCAACGTTTATGTTGAAGTCTGAGGCTAGCTACTGGTGGTAAGCAAACAAAGTGCGACGAGGTGAAGGTGTAATTACATGGGAGAGATTTAAAGAAATATTTTTCTAAATGTACCTCCCAACTAGTTCGCAGAATCAGATGGAGATTCAATTTCTGGAACTGAAGCAGGGAAACATGAGCGTACCTGATTACGCGGCTAAATTCAATGAGTTGGCAAGGTTTACCCCGTACCAAGTACACACTGACGAAAGAAAGGCCAGAAGATTTGAACAAGGACTAAAGCCTTGGGTTTACAGTAAGGTGTCAATGTTCCAGATAAACACATTTGCCAGAGTACTGGAAAAGGCCATCCTCACTGAAGGTGGGAGCGATGCGGTGACCAAGTACAATCAAGAGCAGCAGAAGAAGAAGAGTGAAGGTGAAGGAAATAACAAGACTGGTTGGAGTAACACTGGGGGTAGTCATAATCAGAAGAGGAAGTGGACGGATAACTCGTCAGTTGGAAGTCAACAAGGAGGGCAAAAGAAGAAAATTAAAGCGTGCTCAAACTGCGGGTAAGCCCATCTGGGAGTTTGTATGAAAGGAAAAAGAGTGTGCTACAATTGTGGTCAGGAAGGCCACATAGCACCGAATTGTCCAAACCCAAAGATGGGTGCTTGTTTCAACTGTGGTTCGAAGGATCATCTAGCAAGAGACTGCCCTAAGAAGGTATCAGGAGGAACAGTATCAGGAGGAAACAGGGGAAATACCAGTGGAAATACCTTAACCATCACTGGACCACCAGCAACAAATCGACCGACTGCCAGGACTTTCAATATGACGGTGTAGGATGCAATTCAGTCTCGTGATGTGGTGTCAGGTATCATTCCGATCAATGAAATTATTTCTTACATTATTTGATTCGGGTGCTACTTGTTCCTTTATATCCGAAGACTTTGCTAATAGTTTAGATTTGCTTATGGATGAGTTGGAATATCCCATGACTATAGAAATTGCGAATAGAGAGATAATTCCTGTTAAGTACGTGTTTAAGAACTGTAGGGTGGATATTAAGGGTAATATCATGAACGTAGATCTTATCCCTATTCGGCTTGGGGAATTTGACGTTATTTTGGGTATGGATTGGTTATCCAATTATGGGGCGGTAATTGACTGCCAGAAGAAGCGTATTAACCTTATGACTCCGTCAAAGGTTGTGTTTTATGGTAGCAAGTCACCTAGACAAGTGAGTTATTTGACGATGATGCAGGCCAGGAGGTTGTTAAGACAAGGCTGTATAGGATACTTAGCTTACATAGTTGACAGTCGAAAAGAGAATTCGAAGATAGAAGAAATACTGATTGTGAGGGACTTCGTCGATGTATTTCCAGACGATTTGCCAGGACTTCCACCAGATAGAGAGATAGATTTCATGATCGATTTGGCGCCCGGAACCGCTCCAATATCGAAGGCACCATACCGAATGGCACCAATAGAGATGAAAGTACTGATGTTTCAACTACAAGAATTGCTGGCCAAAAAGTATATTTAACCGAGCGTATCGCCGTGGGGAGCGCCGATGTTGTTTGTGAAAAAGAAGGACGGATCGATGCGGCTCTGCATTGACTATAGAGAACTGAACAAGGTCACGATTAAGAATAGATATCCATGACCAAGAATCGACGATCTGTTTGATCAATTAAAGGGAGCAAGATACTTTTCCAAGATAGACTTGAGGAGTGGTTATCACCAACTGAAGGTGAGGCCAGAGGATGTACCGAAGACAGCGTTCAGAATGCGATACGGTCACTACGAATTTTTAGTAATGTCGTTTGGTCTAACGAATGCTCCTACAGCATTTATGGGACTAATGAATGGTGTGTTCAAGCCATTTTTGGACAAATTCGTGGTGGTATTTATAGACGACATTCTAGTATATTCCAAAACCAAAGAAGAACACGAAAAACATTTGAGGTTAACGTTGGAAGTATTGAGAAGGGAGAAGTTGTACGCTAAATTTTCGAAATGCGAATTCTGGATCGAGCGAGTACAATTTCTTGGTCACGTGATCGATAAAAACGGAATTTTGGTAGATCCATCCAAAGTAGAAGCCGTGATTAACTGGGATCAGCCGAGAATGCCGTCAGAAGTAATAAGTTTTCTTGGATTGGTGGGATATTATAGAAGATGCATTCAAGATTTTTCCAAGATCGCAACTCCGTTAATGAATTTTACTCGAAAAGCTGTGAAATTTGTTTGGACGGAGAAGTGTGAGGAGAACTTTCAAGAATTAAAGAAGAGGTTGAGTACGGCACCTGTGTTATCTCTTCCGGATGATACAGACAATTTTGTTGTTTTTAGTGATGCATCGCATAAAGGACTTGGCTGTGTGCTAACGCAAAACGGTAAAGTCATTGCGTATACAGCACGACAGTTGAAGGACTACGAGAAGGGATATTCGACCCATGATTTGGAGTTAGCTGTAGTTGTATTTGCTTTGAAAATTTGGAGGCACTATCTCTACGGGGAGAAGTGTGAAATATCTACGGACCACAAGAGTCTAAAATATATTTTCACACAGAAGGACTTAAATATGCGTCAAAGAAGATGGTTGGAATTAATCAAGGATTACGACTGTGAGATTTTATACCATCCGAGTAAGGCGAATGTAGTTGCCGATGCTTTAAGTAGAAAGGGTCGTGAGAAATTGGTGATGTTAACTGCTCAGGAAGAGCTAATTGTGGAAATGGAGAAACTGGAATTGGAAGTGAAGTATCCAACGGAGATTGATGAGAAGCTATTTCATATGCAATCTGGTATAACTTTACTAGATAAAGTGAAGGAGGCTCAGCTTCAGGATGATGAATGCAAAAAGGTGACAAAGAAGATATCTGAAGGAACCGAACCGTGATTTAAGATGGATAAGGAAGGAATACTGAGATTTGAGAGTAGAATTTGGGTACCGCTAGTAAAAGAGATTAAGGAAGATATTTTAAGCGAGGCTCATAGTTCACGATATTTGATTCATCCTGGTAGTACCAAAATGTACCAAGATCTTTGACAACATTTTTGGTGGCCGAATTTAAAACGTGATGTTGCAGAATGTGTTGCCAAGTGTTTGACCTGTCAGAAAGTAAAAGCAGAACATCAGAGACCAAGTGGATTACTTCAACCGTTGGAAATCCCAGAGTGGAAATGAGAACATTATACAATGGACTTCGTGGTTGGCCTTTCAACGACTCAGAAAGGCTACGACGCAGTATGGGTTATCGTTGACCGACTAACGAAATCTGCACACTTCCTTCCGATCAAAATAAGATTCAACTTAGATCAGTTGGCTAGGCTATACGTAAAAGAGATTGTTTCAAGGCACGGAGTTTCGGTATCAATTGTTTCAGATAGGGATCCACGCTTCACATCAAATTTTTGGAAACGTCTTCAGAAATGCATGGGTACGCAATTGCGAATGAGTATAGCTTACCACCCTCAAACAGACAGACAGAGTGAGAGAACGATTCAGACATTCGAAGATATGCTAAGAGCCTGTGTGATGGATTTTAAAGGAAATTGGGATGATCACCTACCATTAGTAGAGTTCGGCTACAACAACAGTTACCACGCTAGTATAGGCATGCCACCTAATGATGCATTATATGGCAAAAAGTGCAGAACTCAACTTTATTGGGATGAAGTTGGTGAAAGATAATTGCTAGGGCCATAATTGGTACAACAGACGGCAGAAATAGTCAAAGTGATCCGAGCACGACTGGTAGCGGCTCAAGATCGACAGAAGAAATACGCTGATCCACGTCGTAAAAATATTGAGTTTGAATCAGGTAGTTATGTTTTCTTGAAGGTCTCTCCCTGGAAAGGGAAGATCAGGTTCGGAAAGAAAGGGAAATTGAGCCCAAGATTCATTGGACCCTTTAAAGTACTGAGAAGAATCGGAGAAGTTGCGTATGAGGTAGCCTTACCTCCAGCACTCGAGAATATCCATAACGTCTTCTATATTTCTGTGTTGCGACCCTATAAGCCTGATTACAAGAATGTAATTGAATATGAACTCCTACATTTTGAGAAAGACTTATCTTACGAAGAAATTCCTGTCCAAATTGTCGACCGAAAAGAACAAGTTCTCAGAAATAAAGTTATACCTTCTGTTAAGGTAATTTAGAGGAACCACAACGCTGAAGAAGCTACGTGGGAACTCGAAGAGAATATGATGAATAATTACCCTCATTTATTTACTTAAATATGTGTATGCGATTCTGGGGACAGAATCCTTGTAACGGGGAGAGAACGTAACGGGTCAAATTTTATTGAATTTATTGAGTCGTGATTCTAGGGACAGAATCCTTTTAAGGGGGGAAAGATGTGACGAACGAGATTTTTGTAAATTAATTTTAATATTTATTGAATTAAATAAATATTTTTCGATGATTTAACTATTGGATTAAATAATTAATTGATGCAAGTGTGGTAGATTAATTTAATTATATGTGTTACATTTATTAAATTAATGTAGAGAAATTTTATTATTCAAGTGTGTGACTATGTGAGCTTATTGAATTAAATGAAATATTTAATTAAGCATGATGTTATTTAATTAATTTAATTATTAATTAGAGATTTAATAAATTGTCATTATTTATTAATGAGATATTTAATTATGTGACTATGCGAAATCATGAGAAATTATTATATTTTATTTATATTAAATTAAATAAGATATTTGAATTGGGTGTGACATGAATTAAACTATATGATAAAGCTTTTCAAAAAAAATTAAATGGTTTTATAATCTACTCTTGCTAGCCAAACATGGCCTTAGAGGGAGTTGAGAGCAGTTACCCATGACCTTAACGCGTCAGTTCAATTGAATACGACGTCTTCTTTTTATTTCTTATTATTCCTACGTCTAGAAAATAAGCAGAGCATATTTCTTAGAGTTCACAAAGAGAATTGTCAGAGAGAAATTGTGAGTTGTGAAGGAGATTTGAGAGTGAGGAATTCTAAATCTACGCTTTATACTCTACAGGGTAATCTCCTCCTTCCCAAATTCTAAATTTCACGTATTCAAGTTTTTATAAAAATGGCTTTCAAAGCTTTTATAAAATCTCTGTGAATTGGGAATTGGTGTTATGATCATGATATGTGTAATAATTCGAGTGGCATAACGTGTTTATATATATATTTCATGATTCCATATCCTAAGTTTCGTAATCTGATGACTTGCTATTTCAAAAATATACAGAGTTTGGGTTTTTGGCCATATGACCTTATACGTGATTTTAGTATGTCAAACATAAATATTTTCGTAAATTTTACACTTGTATATTATTGTGCATGTTAATACGAAGAGACCAAACTTTAAATGAATGGATTTGGCCTTATAACGAATCCGTGGCGTTGAATTTTAGGAATTTATGTTAAAAACTTTAAGAACATCAAGAACAAAGGAAAATTTTATGTTTTAATTCTGTGATTATATGTTTTAATGGGTTAAAATCACTTTATAGATGTTGTATTATGATTATACATGAATTATAACACGTGGGTATGTTAAATTAGTGAAATTAAGGATTATTTAGTGTCCTTTTCGCTGAACTCTGTGTTCTTCGCGAACTGGGAAACATAATCTGGAGTCTCGCGCCGCTGCGCCAACTCTAGAACTGAGGTCCCGCGCCGCAGCGCCACCGCACCGCAGCGCCAAGACTCGAGCCACGGCGCCACAGCGCCACAGCGTCAAGTGTCCGGCTGCAGCGCCACCGCGCAGCAGCGCAACGATCTCGTGTATCAGTGGCGCCGCAGCGCCACTCTCCAGAAAATTCAGAAATGAGATATTAAAAATGTTTAAGCCTAACAATGTGTTAGTGAAATAATGTAATGAATATGTAAACATGTTAGAGGTATAATGTGATGATAAAAATAGTTGTTTAAACATGTAAATAACATCATTACATGTGATTTAAATTATTAAATACATAATTAGATTATTATTCATGAAGTACAAATTATGTGATAATGAGATAAATTGACTAAGTATCGTCGATAATTAAAGTAGACAACGAGAATGAGTTTATGTTGATTAGTTAAATTATAATTAATTGGTATTGTGTATATGAATGGTATGTAGTATTTAATTCAAAGAACGTGCTTAGTTAAAGTGTAATATACGCACGAGGCAAGTTTCCTAAACTTAAACTCTTAAATTTGAGCAAGTTTCCTAACCCTACTTGTCATTATTGTTCAAGCTTATTATTTATCTCGAGTAAATTATCATTACTATTATTCAAGTTCAAATGTTATATTAAAGATTTATTATCTTTTCAAAGCATGATTCAGTTATACAATAATCATCCTATTGTATACTTCTTAAGATTATTATTCAAATTGAATATCATTATTGTTGAACCTTATTAGACTAGTGAAACCTTAATAATTAAAGTAGTACATAGTTGATGAGCGTTCTAAATTTCAGAACCCTTGATGAATTATCCAAACCAAACTTTCTTTGGTGCAGACTCGAATGTCAAACTGAGATGAACAACCCTGTATCGGGGATTATTTACGCTTTAGCGTTAAGATATTGTGCACAGTATGGTACTAAGGGCTGATCCCCCTAAGTACGAGAAGAAGGTCCATAGTCTTATGACTGTTAAAGGTTTCAAGTATAACTCTTGTTAACCTAGGACATAGTTCAAGGTCTTATGACCCTCAGAATTCTTTTGATTCTTGTTATTCATTCTTGATTCAAAAGTTGAGCTTTTATTCAGATATCTTTGATTTATTCACATGTTATTATACTGTTATTTCATTATTATACTTGTGGGCATTTCTTAAAAATAATATTGCAGTTAAGACCGAAAGAACTGATGAACCTTCCACTAGTAAAGGCAAGGGAAAAGTTAGCAAGTGACGAAGACCTGTTGTTTTATATGATGATGTATTTGTTTAAGACTTGAGTTAATGTTATTGTTTAAGACTTATTTATTTATAATTCCGCACATATGTTTAAGGTTAGTTTAACCTGGGATTGTATTATTATTCAGATGTTGTAACCCTATAAAGGGAGGATTTTAATTCTATTTATTGAGTGGTTGCAATTATTATGGGTAGATAGATAGATGATATTTGTACAGTGAACACCAAATCCCGTGGAATCGAAGTACCTGGATTTGGGGGTGTCACAGTAGCTCATCCGATACTTCTTCAACATAGTTCCCATAGGCTGGTGCCTTTTGCAGGGCTAATGTGACGCTTGGCATGTGTTCCTTGTAAGGTATGTGCATCAAGGAGGCCAAAGTTGCTAATACATCCGCAAAGTCATTCCTATTACGAGGAATGTGTATAAAAGAGATTTCTTCGAACTCCGAAGTCATCTGTAAAACTTGTCGATGGTAAGGAAGCAATTGCAACTCTTTAGTTTGATAGATTCCTGTGGATTGTTTGTTACCAACTCTGAATTCCCAAAGATAGATAACCGTCTGATACCCATTGAACGGGCAAGTTTTGGCCCCATGATACAGCCTTCATACTCAGTTGTGTTGTTGGTGCTGATAAACACGATATGGTGGTCGGAAGGGTAAATTGATTGGCTCTGGAGCATCCATTTTCAAAGGATTGTTGCTTCCTCTAAGTTAAATGGTAGATATAGGGCGTGGTTTGACAATGCCATCAGCCTCAGTGGAGATAACTGCTACCAATCCTTTCCATTTAGTAGGACAGGTATTTTCACTTCCCCGTAGAACAGTATCATCGTCTGCTAGTTACAGGACACCGTAATCAATGGGATTTTGGATAAGGTTGTAGAGTGCCCAACATTCTTCTGTGCTGTGACCGCGAGAATGGGAGTGATATTGTAAGACCCCGAATTTTATGAAATAAAAGTATTCAATTTTTCTTATAATTACTATTCAGTAAATGGTTAAATTGATAAATGTTAAAGTTAAGGGTGATATATGAATTTTTTTCAAAATAAGCAAGTGGTTATAAAATAATCATTGTTGTCGGGGAATATTCGTTTGGTCGTGGAATATTCTTTATGTCGGAGAATATTCGTACGACGGCGCAGCTATTTGTGGGCCCTATAACGAATAACTGTCGGGTGAAGAAAACGACAAATTTGAGTTTTTAGAAATAACGGCGTAGTTGTTACCGTTAACACTGTTGGAATACCCGGTGGTTAAAATACAGTAATACGCGTTATTGCACAGTAGCACACGGTATTGCACAGTATTTTTAAAATTATTGATTCTTACGTAAGAAGGCACTACTCAATAATTGTTACAGTAATTACTGTTCAATATTTTATTTTATTGATTCAATAATTGCTACGTTAAAATTTTGTATTATTGTTGTTCAATAATTGTTGCTGCACAGTATTTCCTATTATCAGATCAATAATTCATATTATTTGAATAATATTATTAGATAAAATTATTGGCAATGTCTAGAAAGTTCTGTTTAAGGAGAGGTTTGGTCATCTAATTGCGCGCCAGTAAGGAGAAATCCTTATTGGAAAGCCCCCTCTTTCCTGGGAACGGCCTGGTTGTCATAAATGTGATTCTGTAATATTATTTGTGAATAATTAATTATTGATTCATATGATAAGAAAATATTTATTTTATGTGGATATAAATGAGGGATATATTTTTGTGGTTAAAAAATGAAGGAGTTAATGTTGAGATTTTATCCGTATTTTTGTCGGAATGGAGGTATTAAAAATCAGGGTTTTTGACATATTTTACGGGGGTTATAATATTTAATCCGACCGTTGGATCGTGGTAAATTTTGGATATGTTATACATATATAAGTTGAGTATATGCCCACAAATTTTGAACCGTTAAAAATGAACGTATGATTTGTTATAAATTTTACGAGATGACTGGTTCAGAAATTATTGAATTTTCGGAGTTTATCATTTTGGTAGAAAATTCTAGAATTGGTGGGCCCCACTTGTGGTTGGTGAAGAAATGTGCTGAATTATATTTCAAATGTGGTGGGTGGGAATAGTAGCAGGTAAAGCCATCAGGTTGCAGGTCAAACCTACCAAAATTTTCCTATAAATAGAGGGCTAAGTTAGAATTGAAAATCACACCAGAAACATAAGCTTTCTCTCTTTCTCTCTCTATATTATGAAGCATATTTTGTGAGTATTTAGATACTTTGAGAGTTGCTATTCAGTGCAAGTTTCCTTCGGCTTTGCATTCCAGTCAGAAATACTGCACTTTTGAGGTAAGAGATTGTAAGGGATAGTAAGGGATTTTAAGGGTTGTTATAATTTTCAGTTTCGTAATTTTTCTGATCTTCAAAAATTCTGGAAAAATTCAAAATGATATTTTGATGAGTTTTCTTGATTGTGTCCAAAAATGGTGATTTTTGGATGTATAGATTGAGAGTTATGAATTTTATGAGAAAAGACTATTTTAAAAGTAACCGCTTATAATTCCTTGTGGTTAACTCCAAAATTGATGAAATTTTTATTGGGAGTACATGTGTATGATAGAAGTATACTCTGTAAATTTCAGAATTTTTGGACAAAAATATAATTTTTGATAAATGTCTAAATATTCGGTGGTTTTGGCCATATGAAAAATAGTAAATGAGTTTTAAAAATTCTGAGAAAAATATATGTTCAATATTGGACTATATTATGCTAAATCCCAGAAAAGAAATATTTTTGGAACTGATTTGATATTTTTCATGAAAATGGACTAGTTATGAGTAAATGAATTAAATATGTTATGTGAAGTAAGAAAATTGGAAAATAGGATTTTATGGCTTGAGAATCCTATGTGAGGTATATGCAGATTTTTGATGAGGGTTTTGATTATTGGTGATAAAATCTTATGAGTTTGGTATTTTAGAATGATTAAATGCATTATTTAGTAAAGTGTAAACAATTTAAATAAATTGTTTATAAATTTAAGTAATGTTATTCTTTCAATATCATTATACCGAAATATTGGTATGGATTTTATTGTGGAATTTCTATCTTTTGTGTCGGGGTTACTATTCATGAGTTACTATTCACGATTTACTATTCATGAGTTACGAATATTACTCTTGAGATTAAAACTATATGTTGATCATATTATTTTTATCATCATATATAACATTTTTATAACCCTGATGTTGAAATTCTCTTTCACTGGAGTGTAAAGATGGGTAGATTATTAGTATGATCATGACTAGGGTTCTCTTTGGCCTGTAGTGCAAAGTTGAATTGTGACTGGTATGATCATGACCATTGAATTTATAATTGAATATCTTAAGCTTAAGTGCAAAGGTGAATTGATCAACATGGTTATAATTATTGTTTATATAAATTCTGAAATGATTATATATTTCTTTGAGATATGAATATATTTGGCCTGTAGTGCAAATATGAATTGTTGATGAATATCTTTGGCATGTAGTGCAAAGATGGCATGTTGATGATTATCTTTGGCCTGTAGTGCAAAGATGAACCGTTGTTGAATATCTTTGGCCTGTAGTGCAAAGATGAAATATTGATGAATATCTTTGGCCTGTAGTGCAAAGATAAATTGTTGATGAATATCTTTGGCCCGTAGTGCAAAGATGACATGTTGTTGAATATCTTTGGCCAGTAGTGCAAAGATGAACAGATGTTGAGATAAACATGACCAACTGGTGATAAAAATGGATATCTTTGGCTGTAGTGCAAAGATGAAGTTATTAGTATGATTATGAACATGAAATGTGATTTGGTGTAACCATGATCTTTGATGTTTCAGGTAAAGATAGGTGATGAAAATTATCTTCGTCCTGGATGAGAAGAGGAATTTAGAACTACAGTTATGATTATGAGTTATTCATATGATTGTGGACCAGAATTGTTGATTGATGTTACAGGGATAAAACATTATTGGTGGATTTTTAATATGGAGAAGATAATAGACTTTATAGTCTATTTGACTCTTCTAATGGATTGCTCGTTCCGCTGCAACTATGGTTGAAATTTTTATCATTTACCATATGTTCTAAATCTCTGATTTATTATTGATGAAGGCTATTGATAATTGAATTATCTTTAGTCATGATATTCTTTACTGAGCTAGTTGTGCTCACCCTTTTGCTTCACAATTCCTTTCAGGTAATAAGAGTGTAGCTGGGTCGAGCGGGGGTAACAAGGGAATAGAACGGTGGTCATCATTTAGTAGTTATATTTGGTGAAGAAAATAGGGTGAGGTGTACCCAACGTTGGAAGGGTGGTTTGCCACTATCATACAAGATGTCTAACGACATACAACCTCGTGTCATCATAAGACATGATTGTGCACATCCGCTTGCTGAGTATATCTACAAGCACTACCTATATAATCTTGGTGTTTGTTTGAAGTATAATTCTCAGTTAGATACAGTGGAGATACTGATAAGTCAAGAGAAGACTCACCATTGGGAAGAATATGATAGTAATCTTCTCGTTTTTCTTTGGGGTCTATTGGGTCAACCAAGGATAATTCTGTGGCCATATGATATCTATCATAACCTAGACGCGTGGCCTCCCATGTACGAAGGTTTCCTTGAACACTTCCCAAAGATTCTAATTTCTAGAACAGTTTTTGACTATACCTTTATGTAAGGTGTCATTGTGAGGTGATGTCCACGGTTGGAACATGAGTCACATTTGGTATATATTTGTATCCAAACTCACAGCATATGTGTTGTTGTATTTTGCACGACAATTGTTGTAATAAAGTTACAGTTGTTTTCTGTACCATATATTTGGCGACTCAGAATAGGTTGGATGGAATGGACCTATTTTGGGGTTGTCACAGGTGGTATCAGAGCTTAGGGATATGATCTCTGGCGGAGATCAGGAAATAGAACTAGGAGGGGAGAGATGAGTAAATCCTTCGCTAGTGTGTCCTACCTAAGCTTATTTGTTGGTCAGTCATAATATCAGAATATTATGTGATATGTTAATTTGTTAAATTAACCCTTGTTTTGAAGTTGTATTCTAGAATGATATTTGAAATACAGGAGATGAGCAATGGAGAAATTATGATGACAGGAAAGATGGAATCTGAAATGAAAGGAAGGTATTCTCAACTCTTTGAAATACCAGGTACGTAAATTTCGGGGACGAAATTTCATAAGGAGGGGAGATTGTAAGACCCCGAATTTTATGAAATAAAAGTATTCAATTTTTCTTATAATTACTATTCAGTAAATGGTTAAATTGATAAATGTTAAAGTTAAGGGTGATATATGAATTTTTTTCAAAATAAGCAAGTGGTTATAAAATAATCATTGTTGTCGGGGAATATTCGTTTGGTCGTGGAATATTCTTTCTGTCGGAGAATATTCGTACGACGGCGTAGCTATTTGTGGGCCCCATAAAGAATAACTGTCGGGTGAAGAAAACGACAAATTTGAGTTTTTAGAAATAACGGCGTAGTTGTTACCGTTAACACTGTTGGAATACCCGGTGGTTAAAATACAGTAATACGCGTTATTGCACAGTAGCACACGGTATTGCACAGTATTTTTAAAATTATTGATTCTTACGTAAGAAGGCACTACTCAATAATTGTTACAGTAATTACTGTTCAATATTTTATTTTATTGATTCAATAATTGCTACGTTAAAATTTTGTATTATTGTTGTTCAATAATTGTTGCTGCACAGTATTTCCTATTATCAGATCAATAATTCATATTATTTGAATAATATTATTAGATAACATTATTGGCAATGTCTAGAAAGTTCTATTTAAGGAGAGGTTTGGTCATCTAATTGCGCGCCAGTAAGGATAAATCCTTATTGGAAAGCCCCCTCTTTCCTGGAAACGGTCTGGTTGTCATAAATGTGATTCTGTAATATTATTTGTGAATAATTAATTATTGATTCATATGATAAGAAAATATTTATTTTATGTGGATATAAATGAGGGATATATTTTTGTGGTTAAAAAATGAAGGAGTCAATGTTGAGATTTTATCCGTATTTTTGTCGGAATAGAGGTATTAAAAATCAGGGTTTTTGAGATATTTTGCGGGGGTTATAATTTTTAATCCGACCGTTGGATCGTGGTAAATTTTGGATATGTTATACATATATAAGTTGAGTATATGCCCACAAATTTTGAACCGTTAAAAATGAACGTATGATTTATTATGAATTTTACGAGATGACTGGTTCAGAAATTGTTGAATTTTTGGAGTTTATCATTTTGGTAGAAAATTCTAGAATTGGTGGGCCCCACTTGTGGTTGATGAAGAAATGTGCTGAATTATATTTCAAATGTGGTGGGTGGGAATAGTAGCAGGTAAAGCCATCAGGTTGCAGGTCAAACCTACCAAAATTTTCCTATAAATAGAGGGCTAAGTTAGAATTGAAAATCACACCAGAAACATAAGCTTTCTCTCTTTCTCTCTCTATATTATGAAGCATATTTTGTGAGTATTTAGATACTTTGAGAGTTGCTATTCAGTGCAAGTTTCCTTCGGCTTTGCATTTCAGTCAGAAATACTGCACTTTTGAGGTAAGAGATTGTAAGGGATAGTAAGGGATTTTAAGGGTTGTTATAATTTTCAGTTTCGTAATTTTTCTGATCTTCAAAAATTCTGGAAAAATTCAAAATGATATTTTGATGAGTTTTCTTGATTGTGTCCAAAAATGGTGATTTTTGGATGTATAGATTGAGAGTTATGAATTTTATGAGAAAAGACTATTTTAAAAGTAACCGCTTATAATTCCTTGTGGTTAACTCCAAAATTGATGAAATTTTTATTGGGAGTACATGTGTATGATAGAAGTATACTCTGTAAATTTCAGAATTTTTGGACAAAAGTATAATTTTTGATAAATGTCTAAATATTCGGTGGTTTTGGCCATATGAAAAATAGTAAATGAGTTTTAAAAATTCTGAGAAAAATATATGTTCAATATTGGACTATATTATGCTAAATCCCAGAAAAGAAATATTTTTGGAACTGATTTGATATTTTTCATGAAAATGGACTAGTTATGAGTAAATGAATTAAATATGTTATGTGAAGTAAGAAAATTGGAAAATAGGATTTTATGGCTTGAGAATCCTATGTGAGGTATATGCAGATTTTTGATGAGGGTTTTGATTATTGGTGATAAAATCTTATGAGTTTGGTATTTTAGAATGATTAAATGCATTATTTAGTAAAGTGTAAACAATTTAAATAAATTGTTTATAAATTTAAGTAATGTTATTCTTTCAATATCATTATACCGAAATATTGGTATGGATTTTATTGTGGAATTTCTATCTTTTGTGTCGGGGTTACTATTCATGAGTTACTATTCACGATTTACTATTCATGAGTTACGAATATTACTCTTGAGATTAAAACTATATGTTGATCATATTATTTTTATCATCATATATAACATTTTTATAACCCTGATGTTGAAATTCTCTTTCACTGGAGTGTAAAGATTGGTAGATTATTGGTATGATCATGACTAGGGTTCTCTTTGGCCTGTAGTGCAAAGTTGAATTGTGACTGGTATGATCATGACCATTGAATTTATAATTGAATATCTTAAGCTTAAGTGCAAAGGTGAATTGATCAACATGGTTATAATTATTGTTTATATAAATTCTGAAATGATTATATATTTCTTTGAGATATGAATATATTTGGCCTGTAGTGCAAATATGAATTGTTGATGAATATCTTTGGCATGTAGTGCAAAGATGGCCTGTTGATGAATATCTTTGGCTTGTAGTGCAAAGATGAACCGTTGTTGAATATCTTTGGCCTGTAGTGCAAAGATGAAATATTGATGAATATCTTTGGCCTGTAGTGCAAAGATGAATTGTTGATGAATATCTTTGGCCCGTAGTGCAAAGATGACATGTTGTTGAATATCTTTGGCCAGTAGTGCAAAGATGAACAGATGTTGAGATAAACATGACCAACTGGTGATAAAAATGAATATCTTTGGCTGTAGTGCAAAGATGAAGTTATTAGTATGATTATGAACAGGAAATGTGATTTGGTGTAACCATGATCTTTGATGTTTCAGGTAAAGATAGGTGATGAAAATTATCTTCGTCCTGGATGAGAAGAGGAATTTAGAACTACAGTTATGATTATGAGTTATTCATATGATTGTGGACCAGAATTGTTGATTGATGTTACAGGGATAAAACATTATTGGTGGATTTTTAATATGGAGAAGATAATAGACTTTATAGTCTATTTGACTCTTCTAATGGATTGCTCGTTCCGCTGCAACTATGGTTGAAATTTTTATCATTTACCATATGTTCTAAATCTCTAATTTATTGTTGATGAAGGCTATTGATAATTGAATTATCTTTAGTCATGATATTCTTTACTGAGCTAGTTGTGCTCACCCTTTTGCTTCACAATTCCTTTCAGGTAATAAGAGTGTAGCTGGGTCGAGCGGGGGTAACAAGGGAATAGAACGGTGGTCATCATTTAGTAGTTATATTTGGTAAAGAAAATATGGTGAGGTGTACCCAACGTTGGAAGGGTGGTTTGCCACTATCATACAAGATGTCTAACGACATACAACCTCGTGTCATCATAAGACATGATTGTGCACATCCGCTTGCTGAGTATATCTACAAGCACTACCTATATAATCTTGGTGTTTGTTTGAAGTATAATTCTCAGTTAGATACAGTGGAGATACTGATAAGTCAAGAGAAGACTCACCATTGGGAAGAATATGATAGTAATCTTCTCGTTTTTCTTTGGGGTCTATTGGGTCAACCAAGGATAATTCTGTGGCCATATGATATCTATCATAACTTAGACGCGTGGCCTCCCATGTACGAAGGTTTCCTTGAACACTTCCCAAAGATTCTAATTTCTAGAACAGTTTTTGACTATACCTTTCTGTAAGGTGTCATTGTGAGGTGATGTCCACGGTTGGAACATGAGTCACATTTGGTATATATTTGTATCCGAACTCACAGCATATGTGTTGTTGTATTTTGCACGACAATTGTTGTAATAAAGTTACAGTTGTTTTCTGTACCATATATTTGGCGACTCAGAATAGGTTGGATGGAATGGACCTATTTTGGGGGCGTTACAGATATTGACATACCCCATCAGAATTAAACCGTCCTGAACGAGGATTGATTGGAGGTAGGAGGGAAGTGATCCTTCCTTCATTGATTAACATTTGAAGGATTTCCTCCATAGGTTGGCCCAGATATGTAAATCCCTTCTGTTGGCAAAATCCCGATGAGCTTTGGCATTCGCTCTCTTTGCCACTTTGTCCTCAATTGTTTCACTTCCTGGAGGTGAAGAGGGAATATTCATGACAAGAGGAAGGAGACTAGTATGCTCTTGGCTGATTAATTGGCATGTGACTTGATGTTGGTATGTCACCAGTTCTGCCAATTGCTCGATTTGCTTGCACAGAGCTTTCATTTTTTGTTCCATTAAGAACTAGAACTTAGCATAATCCCATTTGTCAGCACCGTCTTTGATGATCTGGGTTGCTTCACCGTTAGAATTAGAACTTTGTCTAGTGCTCCAATTAATCATGTTGACTTCTTCCTCTTTGTGTCGAGGAAGAGGGTTGTCTTGAGCGTGAGGTTGATCGGGTTTGGTGACCACGATCTCACCGTTGTCTATCAAGTCTTGGATCTTATGCTTCAAGGTCCAACAATCTTGAGTATCATCTCCGAGCAGCATTAAAACTTCTACCATTAGGGCTGACTGGTGGAAGAAGATGAGTGATTTTCTTCTACGTGGTCAGAAGAGTGTGAATGTTCTCGAGAGAGTCCCCTAAGGGTGTGAACACTCAAGGACGTTTGACTTCTCCACCTTTTGGTACTAGAGGGTTTGAAGACTGTGCTTGAAAGGGAGAGTAATTTCTCCTCTGGATAGGCATATTCTGATTGCCTTTTTGACCCTGTAGTATCAGGGAAACATCCTCTTCTTTCTTTTTATGAACCCTCCAGGGGTTATTTCCATAATTTCCGGATTGGATGTGTTCAGCAACAGCTTTAAGGGCAACTAGGTCTTGAATCTTTCCTGACTTCAATACCATCTCAGCCATCTCCCTATGTTTGATCATTTCAGAAAATGGTTTACCGATGCCAGCTAAGACTTTCTCATAGAAAGGAGCTTCTTGTATGTCGATAAATGTCATAACCATCTCTGACTCTGTCACAGAAGGAATAACTTGAGCAGCAAGGCACCTCCACCTTTAAGCATACTCTCTAAAAGACTCGTTGGACTGTTTCTTGACCTTGGTAATCTGGTACCGGTCAGGAGCCATCTGAGACTGAAAACTATATTGCGTGAGGAAGGCGTGAGCTAGCTCTTCCTAGCTATGGATCTTTGAGTTGTCTAATCTGGTATACCATGAACGAGCTTCTCCAGTCAGACTTTTTTGGAATAGCTGCATTTTAAGCTTTTTGTCCTCTGCATAAGATCCGAGTTCTCCAATGAAAACCTTCAAATGTGTGTAAGGATCTCCTAACCCATCATACTTTTCAAAGTCTGGAGTTTTAAATTTTTCTGGATAATGAACACCAGGGAATATACAAAGATCGGCATATGACACACTCCCGTGTGCTCCAATTCCTTTGATAGTGCGAAGGGTCTCTTCCATTTGAAGAACTTTCTTTCTGATGTCACCGGTGTCTGGATCTTTTGTAAGATGGGCGGCATCATGACTTTTGTTGGTTGTATCAACTGCAGTTCAGGTATTGTAATGGCTTTATCAGGACCTTGGGTTCCTCCTTGTGTAGAGGATTCAGCATGTACGGGTATTTTTAGACCCTGCGTAGATTGATGTAGTTCTTTAAGCAGAACAACCAAGTCTGTAATTTGTTTAGTTAATCCGTCGAATTCTTCGCAAGAAACTGGATTAGACTAGTTAGATGAAGACATGATTGGCAGTAGGCCTGCGGCGTTTTTGGACTTTGACCGGGTAATAGGTCCGAATGCTTCCCTGTAACAAAACTGGCATAATTTAGTTTTTGGGATGGTGTAAATGTTAACATGCTATGTGATGTGTCCGTTTTAGGAAATTTTGTCCTGCAACACGGATGTTAGCTGTTTGTAGTACAGGATAACATGTTAATGTAAATATGTACATGAACATATTTCCTCATATTTCTCATTACATGGAGATGAATATGGAATGCAAATTACAAGTAATTATTTTTACAAGTAATTTAAAATGCGAAAGAAGAGACTTTCCTCCGCATTTGGTTTATCAGAGGCTGACCTATCTTAGGTTACTCTCGCGGCTTTTCGGCATGAAGGTTCCCAAATCATCGCAATTTACTCGACGGGAAATTAATTCGGTCTTTCAAATGGATCGAATTTGGGTGGTGCCTTTCCTAAACCTCGGGGAATTAGTCTTCCCACGAGTCCAGTAATCAAACACCGACAGGATAGCCTCCTGGTGGAGGGACCACACAACATACATTCACATACAACGTGTCTCACCGTTTATGAAAATGATGACATGTACGAATCACTAATATCACATGCAGATATAGTGTAAAGCATTAATCGCAGTAAAGATATGCATTCGTTCACATTCATCATAAATGTAAATGCAACATCCACACACAAGCATATAACAGTTTTAAAAAGCTTGTAATAACGGCTTAAGTCCTCTTACTGGGTCCTTAGCAGAGTCGCCACCTGTCGACGTCAAGATTTTTATTTGTCCCTTTTCGTTACTTGTTCTTTTGTGTTCTCATTTTATGTGAGATTTGTTTGAAAAAACAAGTGAAAAAGGTCTGACGTGTGTAATGTCGACGATTGGACTATAAGAGTCGCTAGTTGGTTTTTTAAGTTGTTGTACCAACACAACTGAGAAAAGGTTTGCACATTCACCCAGTGATGTGACACTGCTAAACGGGTCGGTGAAACCGAGATTCAATTAGGGTCCGGGGACTTCATTATGCGGAGGGAAGGTGTTAGGCACCCCCCGACATCCGTGTTACCACGGTGACCGCCACTTTTTAAGAAACTGTTATATGAATGTATGTGTGTGTGTGTGTGTGGGTCAATGTGCTGTTATTTAGAAGTAGTGCTATGCCTCGTTTGCACCTATATACAAAGGGTTTAAATTTATACAAAAATTCCATTTTAAACAAGATATAGCAGTGATATTTTATAAAAAAAGGTTTTTTCAAACCCCTGTGCTCAATAGTAATTGAGGCCTTTGATACTTCCATTTTATTCCGAATTCGGCTTAGTTGATTTTATTTTACAGATGTGATGCATCTGTATGCAAATAATGTACAAAAAGGTGCTAAATTCCTCGTGGGTATGAAAACCATATGAGGAAATCCAAACATCACAGATAAATTTACAAGCTACTTACAGCTGAAAATGTCCATCACGGGAACCGAATCTAGATTCAGTGGACTGAATCTGTGATCACATGATTTCTAGGCTCGCATGATGCTGCAGTTGATTTAAACGCAGTAAGCAGGTATTTATATAAAAGTTGTAAATATATATATACAGACATGATCACCAACCACGAAGCACCTCCATGGGGGATCATAAATGTAAATAAAGCTGTAAAAGCCATCTACCGCCACGGAGGAAACTCTAGGCGGGACGAAATGTACAGAAAGCAATAAAAACGGTCAACCACCACGAAATAAACTCCAGGTGGGATGAAATGTATATATATATATATATATATATATATATATATATATATATATATATATATATATATAATTAAAGCAATAAACGCACCGGATGTAAAATCCAGGCTCATCGAACATAGTTCGACACACAGTTCATATAAATAAGTATATATATACGAAAGCAAATAAACGCTCTGGATATAAAATCCAGGCTCATCGAACAAAGTCCGACAACAGTTAATATATATAAATATATATATTAAAGTAGTAAATGCTCCAGACCGAAGTCTACGCTCATTGAACAGAGTTCGACATGCAGTTTATATATATAAATGTATATATATATATATATATATATATATATATATATATATATATATATATATATACAAAAACAAGTAAACGCTCCATACCAAAGTCTAGGCTCAATCGAGGCATAACTCGATAATGTTAGTCCAAATATATAAATATACATAAATATATATGTATATATAAATTGAAATAAAACCACAGACCGATGTTCGGGCAAACACACGCAACACGACTCTCAACGTAAAGAAGGGTGTGTGCAAGTGTGGACAGAAAGGCTTAAAAATGTGTAAAAAGGCTTGCAGTGGGCTGCCAAAGAAGACTTCAATAACTTTAAAGTGGATAAATACTGGCTTCTGCCGATACAGAAGTAGCTATATGTAAGCTCACAAGTGTTTATAATGAGAAAGCACTCAGTTTGGGGTGTGTATGGAGCAAATTGGACAGGGCTTCCTTGCCTTTTCTATTTATAAAATGGCCACCCCAAGCCCTCTATTTATAGAGGGTGGACCTGCGGCTGGGCCGCAGGTGTACCAGAGGCTGCCCGGGATGCCTCGGGCTTCGCGGGTCCTGCCGTCTCGAAGTACGTACACGTAGGCTACGTGATGTCCGCTCGAACTTTTAGAATTACAATCCGGGCATCCGATTGAGGTATATAGGACCTATTTTGGATCGCCGTTGTCGAGAGTTATGCAATGACATGGGATTAGAGATTGTACAAAGTCATGAAGATGGGACGATGCCCTCCGGTCTTCAGCTTCAAGTTCTATCCGTTGTTCTGCATTATAGTCACTCGGTATTGGTTTTCCTTGGCTCTTGTGGGACATTGTTGTGTAGAAATATATGTCTAAAATGTTGAGACGATGTGATGTGGCGTCAAGTTGGCAAGATAACGACGTTGCCCCTCATCAGGGTTATCTCTGATTTGGTCTGATAAAGCATACATTGCTCATTGTTATCGCTGAGATTGGACTGCTGCAAATGTTGAAGGTCCTCAGTGTCATCTCTGAGGTGTGCCTGTCTTGTACTGAGTGCCTTGGTGTGAGCGCCGAGGTTGAAGCTGTTGGCATGCATTTGAAACAAGCATTTCTGGGGTTATCTCCGGAACTGTCACTGCCTTCCTTGGGGTTATCTCCAAGGTTAGAATCTGCTATTCCTAGTGTTGGGACTTAGACAGAACATCTCGGGGTTATCTCCGGGATGAATCGATCTTCTCCAGTTTATTTTTTGGTATTGGATCTGCATGCCTCGGGGTTATCTCTGAGGTTAGAATTGTTACTCCCGATGTGTGTTCCGGGGTTGAGCTATTACTCCCGATGTGTATTCCGGGGTTGAGCTGTTCCTCCCGGTGGTATCCAGAATGGATATGAACCGTCTTTCATGGTTTCCTCTTAAAAGACGAATCTGTGCTCCTGTGATGTCAGTAACATATAGGTAGAAAATTTCGAGTGTCTACAATAACCACGTCTCGTTGGATAGAATTTCTGAAGGCCATTCAATCTTGCTCAGCTTCTTGCAGAATGCCTTGAAGGCATCAACCCGATCTTTCGAGAATTTAGACACCTTGGCAATGTGATCTTCAAGGGTAGCCCAATTCGGTAGGAGCTTGATATCAGTCCCCCTCATGAAGATCCACTGTGGATGCCACCCCTTGTAGCTTGAAGGGGTCTTGATGTAGGTGGCCCGGTTGGGTTGGCGGTTTAATTACTGAATGCCAGGTTCTTTTGACATGCCGACGGTGAACAGGGCGAAGAAGAAATCCAGGCCAGGGGTGATGTTAGCCTCCTGGCACATGGCTATGAAGTTGATGACGTGGATGTAAGAGTTCGACACCAGTTGGGCGAACCCGATCCCCACGAAGCAAAGGAAAGAGGCGATGAACTTGTGGAGGGGGAATCGAACCCCATGCTTCAGTGCCCAAAGAGGAATGGTGACCCACTCGCCTTCAGGTCGCCAGAACATTCGTTCGTGTGACCCTGGTACCCAAAGCTTGTATTCCTTTAGAATGTTGAAGAGGGTTCAGATGTTAGAGATCTGAGAGGGAACGATGGACGATTTAGTATTGATGCGGGAAAATTTACTTTCAGAAGCATAGACGGTTCGAAGCTTGGACTCGACACTGTCAGTAGTAGCGTAGGTAGGGGCGGTCGATAAATCGACCAGCACCAGATCCGCGACGGCGATGGTGGTGGTGTTAACATTTGAAGGGGTTTGCTCAGAGGTAGAGATGGGTGGAAGGTCGAAATCTACCATTTGTAGTGAATGCACTGGAAATGTGGTGATTTAGAAGTAGAAAGACTTGAATAAGAAGAAGTTTGATGTGGTTGATTGCTCGGCGGAAATCGACCTTGTCGGAAGCTTGGAAAAAGGAAGTTTGAAATGGAGAAGGTTGGTGAAAAGTGACAATGGTAGGTGGAGAGGGGGTTTTATAGTGAGGCTGCACGAATCCCAAGGGCGACTATTTATGGCAGGTGGGGCCCAGTCCTGGGAAGACGTGTACCATTTAAAAAAATGAAGAAAAACCGTTTAGGTTCCCCAGATAACTCATCATTTCCCTTTGTATCTCTTTAAGTCTCTAATTATAAATACATTATAACAAGAGACTGGGGGGGGGAATGTTCGAGAATATTTTACCGACCCTCGTGTGGGCTGAAGGCCTGGGGTGAGAAGGGGATGTTGGGTCCATTAGGCTGAAGCCATTAAGGATATTGGAGGTGTTCGGGTACGGGCATCTGAGTTCTC
Source organism: Panax notoginseng (assembly GCA_016801055.1). Classification (NCBI taxonomy): domain Eukaryota; kingdom Viridiplantae; phylum Streptophyta; class Magnoliopsida; order Apiales; family Araliaceae; genus Panax; species Panax notoginseng. The sequence continues at coordinate 67,469,457 of CM029019.1, forward strand.
GGGGCCGGAGTCCTTTCTAGTTGATGATGTTCAGGATCGGGCATATGAGTCCTTTGGGCCAGAGACCAGGCCAGTTTGTATGGCTTCGGTTGGATTGGGTCTATACAATGAGTTGGCCCTTATATTGAGTCCGGAGTGATAAGGGTTCTAAATGGTTAAGGATTCTATTCCTAACCATATTTGAATAGTTAACTCCAAAGGTAGTATTTGGATCGTATCTAACTTGCACCTTTTAAGGAGATTGTGTTGGACCCAAACAATTGTAACTGCCATGTTTGGGAGTCCTAATCCGATTCGAAAGTGGACTATAGGGTGACGAGAATGGCTATAAAAACAAGGTTAGACTTCAATTAACAAGTAATACCCTTTAGAGTACTAAACACTAAAGCCTCCGTTGTTAAACCTTGTAACGGCCTATACTCATTCTCACACCGGACCTATCCTCCGGTGGCACAAGTCGTCAAGCTTCTTATGTGATCCGTTATTGTGCAGGTTCAAGCGCATGGATTCGGTGATTGGACGCGCCGACAAAACTTGGCGTTAACAGCAACGACTAAAATCGTTTCTCAAAAAATCATTGTCAAATGTCCATTTTTTTGTAATGATGGTCAGGAGCTCCAACCAAATGAGTATATAAATATAAATTGACTGTATAAATAAATACTACTCAAATACGACATATATATTGTTCACGTGTCAACATTTCGCTGCCTAAATTAGCCGAATTACTTTTTAGGGTAAATTGTGTTTGCTTAGACTTTCGAGAGCGAGCTGAGATAATTTAAATGTTAGATACACTGTTAACTCTTTAACGATCGATGACTGCGTCAAGTCAAATTTGAGTTTGAGTTCCTTAAATTTGAGAGAATACAATTATATGAAAATTGTAAATTATTTAGAAAAGTATTACTAATAAAAATATAATTTGTTATAAAAAGTATACTGAATCTCACTATTTTATAATTTAAAAATATCTTACAATAATTTTAAAAAGTTAAATTTAATCTTATATTTTAGAATGGATGTAGTATTATACAAAAAGTACTCCCTCCATTATACAAATAGTCTCAAATAACTTTAATCCTAGTTAATTTGTGAAATAATAAAACTCAAATTGTGATATGAGTTTATTCTTTCTTTTCTTTCTTCAAAAAAAAATAAATTTATATTTTATATTATTTTTTAAATAATTTACAATATTAATTATTGTACTATTCAAACTCAAATTACAGTCATTACGAACGGTTGGAAATGGGTTTGAAATATTAAATATAAGAGCATTTTGAGGCTCACTTTAATAAGGGACCCATGCTCCGAAAATGTCGGGTCCATGCACCTATGCGTTCTTCTCTGCGAGGAGTATAATGTCGTATATTTATGTGTTCAAATCCATTAAGAATTGAATGAGAAAATTGACTCCAAAGTTACCTACTTGAAATATTATAAATTACAAAAGTCCTACATAGAGCATTAGAGGAAAAAATGAAGAACATATATTTGGGATGTTTGCTCAATGGGAAGGGCCCCAAGGGGCACCCCACTTTGGTGGAAGGGAGAGAACCTAGCCAAGGCTTAGTTCAAACCCACACGCACGCACCGTCTGTCCGTCTGGTCGGTTGGGGCGGGCTCGGGTTCGGTCCTATATAATTTTTGGACAAAATCAATTTATAATTATACTACGTCGTTTTGATTTTATTTAAATCTATTGTCATGATACTACGTCGTTTTGATGACGGTTGCGCGCCAACGGTCATATTTTGTCTGATATGCCGCGGAATTATTCTATAAATATACTATCTGGGCACGCATTCCAGATATATAATTTTTCTCCCATTCTCGTTTGCAATGTATTTTTCCTTCCCCGCTTTGCAGTGTATTTTCTGCAGTTCCGTTCCATTTTGTGATATTTTCCGTTCCGTTCTGCAATAATTTTCTCATTTCTGTGTAAGTATTTACATGCATTATTTTTCATGCATCATTACTGTAAGTTCAGTACATAACATAGAATTTGGTTCGAAGTGTTCTTAATTTTGAAGTACTTCTAATTAAAAATTGGAAATCCGTTTTATCTTGGGAAGCAATTATTCAATTAATCCTTAGCACCGGTGAGGGAATAAATTTGCTTTAAGGAGACTTTGTGAATTCAAAGGACTCGAATTTATATGTTTTTCATTTTATAATTTGTTTCTATTTTACATAATTTATTATTATTATATCTATATGTATATTAAATAATACTATATATTACACATAATAATCTTAAAGCAAATTTATTTTTCTATAATTACAGTATTATTTTATGTGAACACAATTACACACGTATAAAATTATATGTTGAACTATAGTTGTGAAGTCGTATGAATTTTTGTATCATGTTGTGATCAGAAGGACTAACTAGCATCCGCATTAATTGATGTACATGACTCTGAACCACATCAAGTGATTTTAGTTTTCTATTGTCCAATCATGTACTAACTATTAAGATGTTTTAGAAATAAAATAATATATACATAGTGTATATTTGTTTTCAAAGGTAGTGATAATAGGAAGGCATAGCCAGTTTAATTATTTTTTTTCTTTTCTGAAATGTTGAAAAAATGAGGTTGCTATTAAGAATTAAATATTAAAATAGAATCAATGTGCTGACCTGCTCTTACAAAAGTTCATTAGTGAGCCTGTTTAATCAAACATAATATTTATTCTGTTTATATATATATATATATATATATATATATATATATATATATATATATATAGGGAGAGGATCAAGAGTAGAACTCTTAAGTAGTAGAACTCCCTTAAATAATAGAATTGTATCAAAACGACGTAGTTTTGATAAGACGCGGTGGCATTTTTGTAAATACGCGGTGACTTGGTATTTACAAAAATGCCACCGCGTCTTATCAAAACTACGTCGTTTTGATACAATTCTATTATTTAAGGGAGTTCTACTACTTAATAGTTCTACTCTTGATCCTTTCTGTATATATATATATATATATATATATATATATATATATATATTCTGTTTATATATATATATTACATGTTAGTTTATATATAATATTCTGTTTATATATATATTCTGTTGTTTATAACCTATCCAAATATAAAGAAGTTTATAAAAAATACTTTGTAAAATAAGTTTGTACAACAGAAATTTGTTTCTGTTTATTAATAATTATCTTCTTGTATAACAGAAATGGGATCTACTAGCACCATTCCTGCCGTGAGTATGTCTCATGGAGAAAAGCCTGAAAAGTTCAATGAAACTGATTTCAAGCGTTGGCAACAAAAAATGCTCTTTTATCTCACCACATTGAACTTGGCAAGATTTCTACAAGAGGACTGTCCTACTCTTGTGGAAGGAGAAACTGACAAGGAAAAGGTGGCTACAATTGATGCATGGAAACATGCAGATTTTCTTTGTAGGAATTATATCATGAATGAATTAGATAATACATTGTATAATGTGTATTGTACAATTAAAACTGCAAAAGAACTTTGGGAATCATTAGACAAGAAATATAAAACTGAAGATGCTGTCATGAAAAAATTCATTGTTGGTAGATTTCTTGACTATAAAATGGTAGATTCTAAAGCAGTCATCACTCAAGTGCAAGAATTACAAGTAATTCTACATGATATTTATTCTGAAGGAATGTCATTAAGTGACTCATTCCAAGTTGCTGCAATGATTGAGAAACTTCCACCATCATGGAAAGACTTCAAGAATTATTTGAAGCATAAATACAAAGAAATGAATCTTGAAGAACTGATTGTGCGACTTAGGATTGAAGAGGACAATTGAGGATCTGAAAAGAAGATTGGGAAAAACTTCATTGAAGCAAAGGCAAATGTGGTAGAACAAAGGCCAAACAACAACAAAAGGAAGCGTGAAGGCAAAGATACTTTCAAGGCCAAGAAGAAATTCAAAGTCAAATGCTTCAACTGTGGCATTCCAAGACATAAATCAAATGAATGTCGCAAGCCAAAGAAATTCAAGAAAGAACAAAAAGCTCAAGCAAATGTGACAGAACTGGAAAAGCTTTCTGAAAATGTTTCAAACATTAATCTTTGTGCAGTTGTATTTGAATGTAACTTGGTAGGAAATCCCAAAGAATAGTGGGTGGACACTGGGGCTACTCGCCACATTTGTTCCAACAAATGGATGTTTTCTACTTACCAACCAGTAGAAAATGATGATCAACTCTTCATGGGAAACTCCTCAAGTTCAAAGGTTCAAGGACGTGGAAAGATTATACTGAAAATGACATCTGGCAAAGAACTAACTTTGAACGAAGTGCTTCATGTGCCAGATATCCGCAAAAATCTAGTTTCTGGGTCACTGCTTAGCAAGAATGGCTTCAAGTTGGTGTTTGTGTCTGATAAATTTGTACTTACTAAAAATGATATGTTTGTGGGAAAGGGCTATATGACTGATGGGCTCTTTAAGATGAATGTTATGACTGCTGTACCGAAGTCTATTAATAATAATAAAATTAATTCTTCTGCTTACTTGTTAGAATCTTCAAACATATGACATGCTAGACTAGGACATGTTAATTATAATACTTTGCGTAAATTAATTAATTTAGAATTCTTCCCTAAATTTGATATTAATCAAAAACATAAATGTGAAATTTGTGTGGAATCAAAAATGACAAGATTACCTTTTCATTCTGTTGAAAGGAAAACTGAACCTCTAGATTTAATTCACACTGATATATGTGACTTAAAGTTTGTGCAAACAAGAGGTGGGAAAAAATATTTCATAACCTTTATTGATGATTGCACAAGATATTATTATGTATATTTGTGAAGAAGCAAAGATGAGGCTATAGAATTGTTTCAACTTTATAAAAATGAAGTTAAAAATCAACTTAGCAAAAAGATTAAAGCAATAAGAAGTGATAGAGGCGGTGAATATGAATCACCATTTGAAGAGATTTGCTCTACTCATGGTATTATTCACCAAACTACCGCTCCTTATTCACCTCAATCTAACGGTATTGTTGAACGCAATAACCGAACATTGAAAGAAATGTTAAATGCTATGTTAACTAGTTATGGAGCACCCCAAAATTTGTCGGGGAAGCTTTGCTGTCTGCAAATTATATTCTTAACAAAGTGCCTCATAAGAAAACTCACAAAACACCTTATAAATTATGAAAAGGTCATAGACCTTGCTATAAATACTTAAGAGTGTGGGAGTGTCTAGCAAAAGTGATGGTTCCTAAACCTAAAAAAGTTAAGATAGGACCGAAAACAATTGACTGCGTATTCATTGGTTATGCAAATAACAGTAATGCTTATCGTTTTCTTGTTCATAACTCTGAAATTCCTGATATTCATATTAATACTTTTATTGAATCAAGAGATGCATCATTCTTTAAGAATATATTTCTATATAATGAAAATAAAGATTCAAATTCAAACAAAAGACCTTTAGATGCTACTAGTAATAATCCTGAAAATATAGACAAAGAGTCTGTAGTGGATGAACCTAGACGTAGCAAAAGGGCAAGGATTTCAAAGTCTTTTGGTCTGAATTTTCTAACATTTTTGTTAGAAAACGATCCTCAAACTTACAAGGAAGCAATATCCTCTCCAGATGCTTTTATTGGAAAGAAGCAATTAATAGTGAAATTGAGTTCATTATGCAAAATCATACATGGGAATTCGTGGACCTTTCACCTGGTTCCAAACCCTTAGGGTATAAATGGATCTTCAAAAAAAAGATGAAAGTTGATGGTTCAATTGATAAATATAAAGCAAGGCTTGTTGTTAAAGGCTATAGACAAAAGGAAGGATTGGATTATTTCGACACTTATTCACCAGTTACAAGAATTACGTCTATTCAAATGTTAATCGCAATAACATCTTTAAATAAACTTGAAATACATCAAATGGATGTAAAGACTGCATTCTTAAATGGTGAATTAGATGAAGAAATATATATGGAACAACCTGAAGGTTTCATTTCTCCTGGACAAGAGAGGAAAGTATGCAAACTTGTTAAATCCTTGTATGGATTGAAATAAGCACCAAAACAATGGCATGAGAAATTTGATAATGTTATGTTAACAAATAGATTTAAAATTAATAAGTGTGACAAATGTGTTTATGTCAAAAGCACTCATAATGAATATGTCATTGTTTGTCTTTATGTGGATGATATGTTAATTATGGGTAGCAACAATGAAGTTATTAACTCTACCAAACGTATGTTGTCAAATAGATTTGATATGAAAGACTTGGGGGTTGCTGATATAATATTAGGAATCAAGATTTCTAGAACATCTGATGGAATTATATTATCTCAAACTCATTACATTGAAAAAATACTTGAAAAATTTAACAAGTATAATATAATTCTAAATAAGACCCCAGTTGATATAAATTTTCATTTAGCCAAAAATGAAAATGATAGCATATCTCAATTAGAATATTCTCGTATAATAGGCAGTTTAATATATGTCATGAACTGTACTAGACTAGATATAGCTTATTCAGTAAGTAAGCTAAGTCGGTATACGAGTAATCCAGGTAAAGATCACTGGAAAGCAATTTTAAGAGTTTTAGGATATTTAAAACATACTCAAAAATATGGACTGCACTATACAAGATATCCAGCAGTATTGGAAGGATATAGTGATGCTAATTTCATATTTGATAATAAAGACTCAAAATCCACAAGTGGATATATCTTTACCCTTGGAGGTGCAGCGATATCTTGGAAATCCTCAAAACAAACGTGTATTGCAACATCTACAATGAAATCATAATTCATTGCGTTAGACAAAGCTGGAGAAGAAGCAGAGTGGCTTCATAATTTCTTAGAGGATATTCCAAATTGGTTAAGACATGTGCTAGCTATATGTATACACTGTGATAGCCAATCAACAATTGGAAGAGCACACAGTCATTTATATAACGGTAAGTCACACCATATACGACGAAGACATAATACCGTTAGACAATTTCTCTCAAACATAATTATCTCAATTGACTATGTAAAGTCAAAAGATAATATTGCGGATCCGCTTATGAAACGTTTAACAAGAGAGCAAGTGGAAAAATCATCGAAGGGAATGAGTTTAAAGCCTACGGTTTAAATAAGAGTCGTCATAGTGGCAACCCAACCTAGATGAGTGGAGATCTAAAGATCTAGGTTTAATGGGCAAACCAAACTATGTAGTACTCAGTAAATCACTGAGGAGATATTTACTCCTAACCATTCCTATGATGAGACAGTGCACATCTGCAGCGAGAATTAGGATAAGTTACGCTTTTAATGACTTTTATATCTTGAAATACATTCAAGTGGAGTATTACAGGATACTCTTGATAGAAGTCACCTACGTGAGTAAGAAGGGGGCCATTTCTGTGAGAATTTTGAAGGCTGAATTCTCTAATATACTCACAAAACCAAGAGGTGTTTCAAGGCCAAAATGAACACGAACGTGAGAACTAATTATGTCTGAAGAGATATTTTATGAATTCTATTATCTTGGTTTACATGAAAAGCTGACAGTTCAACGACATCAAGTCTACTGATTAGCCAAGTAAATTCGATAGATTTTACTAGGGCAAGTTCAAAGCCACTAGGCCACTTAACCTGATGAAATATCTTTTCTCATGTACTCGAACTAGTGTCTGCATATTCATAACATTTTTTTTCTTTCTCATGCAATAAAGCTAATTTTACATTCATGTGGGGGATTATTGGAAATGGGTTTGAAACATTAAATATAAGAGCATTTTGAGGCTCACTTTAATGAGGGACCCATGCTCCGAAAATGTCGGGTCCATGCACCTATGCGTTCTTCTCCGCGAGGAGTATAACGTCATATATTTATATGTTTAAATCCATTATGAATTGAATGAGAAAATTGACTCCAAAGTTACCTACTTGAAATGTTGTAAATTACAAAAGTCCCACATAGGGCATTAGAGGGAAAAATGAAGAACATATATATGGGATGTTTGCTCAATGGGAAGCGTCCCAAGGGGCACCCCACTTTTGTAGAAGGGAGAGGACCTAGCCAAGGTTTGGTTCAAACCCACACGCGCGCGCCGCCGCCTACGCCGTTCGTCCTGTCGGTAGGGCCGGGCTCGGGTTCGGGCGGGCCTATATATTTTTTGGACAAAATCCGTTTATAATTATACTACATCGTTTTGATTTTATTTAAATCTATTGTCATGATACTACGTAGTTTTGATGATAGTTGAACGCCAAAGGTCATATTTTGTCTGATATGCTGCGGAATTATTCTATAAATATACTATTTGGGCACGTATTCCAGATATACAATTTTTCTCCCATTCTCGTTTGCAGTGTATTTTTCCTTCCCCGTTCTGCAGTTCCGTTCCATTCTGTGATATTTCCCATTCCGTTCTGCAATAATTTTCCCATTTCTGTGTAAGTATTTACATGCATTATTTTTCATGCATCATTACTGTAAGTTCAGTACATAACATATAATTTGGTTCGAAGTGTTCTTAATTTTGAAGTGATTCTAATTAAGAACTGGAAATCCATGTTATCTTGGGAAGCAATTATTCAATTAATCCTTAGCACCAGTGAGGGAATAAATTTGCTTTAAGGAGACTTTGTGAATTCAAAGGACTCGAATTTATATGTTTTTCATTTTATAATTTGTTTATGTTTTGTATAATTTATTATTATTATATCTATATTTATATTAAATAATACTATATATTACAGATAACACGAACACAATACACACATCCTTCATAAAAAGAAATAAATAAGCATAGCTGTTCTCCTCGGAAGCATCTCCATTAATTCAAAATAATTCATCTCTTGCCTGGAATATATTCTAAACATCATCATTATATACACTTTAGGGGCGTCCTCTCCAGTTGCTATTAATTGGTTTTTAAGTTTCAACATGGTATCAGAAATATGGTCATTACGAATTCCCATATATCAGTTAAATTAGACTTAAAAACTAGTAATTATATTACTTGATGAGGCCTCTTCACCTACTACCAATTAATTTTATGTTTAATGCTTCAACAAGCTGCTCGAACTCATAATTGCAAATAATCAACAATCATTCACTCTCGATAAATAAGTTAGCTATTTTCCTAACAAAATAAAATCATATATAGCTGAAAAAAAGTCCTAAACAAAATTACAACAAAACACCATAAAATTTCATTCCTCTCCACCCAGTAGATATCATAGAATACCATATAGTTGGTAGTTCATCCAAGTAAAGTTTTCTTCATCACATGATAAGTAGCGAAATTTAGTTGGAAGACCATTTTGTTAGCTATTGTCTTACTTTATGAATAAGTGCTAGCAGTAGAGTCCTTGTGGATCCCTTAATTCTAGTAGTTATAACTCATGTGGTAGTAGTGGAGTTCTTGTGGAGCCCTTAATTCTAGTAGTTGTAACCCATAAGCATGGGAGAGAGTAGTTTATTTTTATGTATTTAAATCTTCAGTTAGCAGAAGTGGAAAATAAGAAATCATTTGTTATAAAACTGTGCAGTACTTTCTCACCTGAAGAGAAAAAATCATTTTTCATTTTGAAGCTTTAATTGGGACCTATCATCACATTATCAATCATGTTTAATTTTCTATAGGCAGAGTTTAGAACCACAATAGAAAACGACTATGCGGTTCCTTCAGATGTTAAAAATTATATAGTACTAATCACTGCTTGGACACACACTTGAACCTAAAAAGTAAAAACTAATACTAATTGATGTTAGAATTTGAACAAAAATTAAAATGAGTTTAATTAATTATTTAAAGTGAATCCACATATCAATGTGTTCTACTCTATGAGTAGATTAAATTAAATATTTGGAAGTTCAAATCCATGGAGTAATGAATGAGATATTAACTCTCAAAGATTACACTTAAAAATGATAAATAATAATAAATACATGTGGGAAGCCAAGTCCCACATCGGTTAAGAACTAAAAGTTTAATATGTTTATATACAAGAAAATTACTTTTATATTTGGGCCCAAAAGGACACCCCACTTTTATGGAAGGGAGATGACCTAGTCAATGATTGGTTCAAACCCACAAGTGCGCTGCTGCCAATCGGCCGGCCTGACTTGAGGTTATGGGTTATTGTATATAAATTTTTGGACAATTTATTTAAATTTTAGTTTATTTAGTTCTATTATCAAAACTGTATCGACAAACAGTATTTATTATTATACTACTACGTCGTTTTGGGAAAGACTATCTGATTGAACTGCAAAACTACGTTGTTTTGCCTGAATGGATGCGCCTTTTCTGTTAAGCCTTAAACTATGTCATTTTTGTTCTAATTAGATTAAAATTGCATCGTATTGTGGCCCGAATAGACGCGCCCATTCTGCGAAGGATCAAAACTACGTAGTTTTGACCAACGGATGTCATGTCATGCCTTTTCAAAAGCATCCCATGCCTTTTCAAATTCTAGTGTCTCATTCGAAGGGTCACCAACTTCTCCTATAAATAGATAGGGGGCAACCCATTTAAATTACTCATTCACAAGCATTATAAAGTCTTCATTTGTTCATCAATTTTAATAGTTATTTTGAGAGAGAGTTCTGAGCATTTATTTTGGTTCGTTGGATATACTATTTGGAGTGCTACTATAGTATATGTTGTCATTGTATCCAAGGAGACAAGTGCTATCAACTCTAAGCACCATACGGAAAGCATAATTGTCTTAAGGACATAATACTTAGTACTAGCCTTGACAAGTTTATTCTGCAGTTTGATAACTTAAGATAAATTTATATATATAGTGTCCTTTCAGTTTTACTAACACTTGTTACGAATGTCAGTCTTGTTTGGAATAAATTCTGTATAGGATCATTCAAATTTCCAAATACTATCCCAAAATAAAGAGAATTGCACATGAGATGCAAATGTAGGGCTAGGATTAAATATTTTTAGTAAGTATGGAAGGTTTGGATTCATTTTCTGAATGCAATGTAGTGGGTAAGCCTATTAAAGGCTGTTTTGTATTAAAAATTATAAATCGAATATGAAAAATCAATTTCCAATCTCTCTCTAAATTCTTCTCTCCATCTCTCTAATTTTCTTGACTATCAAAACGGCTACATTGGTGCTTTCATTTAGAGTGTTTCAATGGCCTATTCTAATTCTATTGAGGCAATTTTTGCCCAATTTACAAATCAGTTTTGTGCTACCATGGCCACGATTGTACAACATCAATCGGAGGTTGTAAAACAAACCCATCACATTCCTTACACACAGAAACATACTGATAATCAGGTGAAGAATCATGTTCAACCCAAACTTCATACAGGGGAACATTAGTTGCAGATCCGCGTAGCTGATGAACGATGATAGAAGATTAAAACTGAGGGTCCTCACTATGCTGATAGTGCCTTAACAACGTTGCAAACCCAATTTAGCTCTTCATCATACGAACATTGTAGACATTCGAAATTTTGCATTCCTGTTACTAACCTTGCAGGAGGGCAAAATCGTCTTCCAGAGATAACCCTGGAAGTCAAATCAGCACAGTCCCGAAAAAAACCCCAGGATACTCAGTTTTCCATCTCGGAGACAACCCCGAGATATACAGTTGCAGTCCCGGAGACAACCCTGGGATCTTCAGTTTTAACCTCGGAGACAATCCCGAGGAATACAGTTCCAGATCTGGAGATAACACTGGAGAAGTTTGCCATCTCGTAGACAACCCCGAGATATTCAGTTCCAGTCCCGGAGACAACCCTAGGAGTTTCAGACCCAACCTTAGAGATAACTCCGAGGAGTTCAGTTGCAGTTCTGGAGATAACCCTAGAAATGCTTGTTTCAATCCCCAGCAATCAGCTTCAACACTCGGTGATAGCCCCGAGGCACTCAGTCCCAAAACTCGAAGATAACCCTGGAAGGTCTGATATACCTCAGAGATAACCCTGAGAACGTTCAACACTTGCAACAACCCAATCTCGGAGATAACCCTGAGCAACGACTGCTAAATCAGGCCGGAACCGGAGATAACCCCGGTGAGGGTCAAAATTATTATTTTGCCACCTCAATGCCCTATTGCGCTGTCTCAACAACATTTCAACATACATTTTACACATAAGTGTCCTACAAGAACCAATAGCTCCAATCCCGAGTGACAACTAAACAAGATAACACAACGGATAGAATTTGAAGCTTGAAGACCTAGGCATGGTCCCATCTTCCCGACTTCGTACAACCTCTTATCCCATGTCATTGTGTAGCTCTTAACAACAGCATGCCGTAAAAGGTTTTATACACCTCGATCGGATGCCCGAATTGAAGTTCTAAAAGTTCAAGCAGACAACACGTTGCACGTGTGCACGTACTTCAAGACGGCAGGACCCGCGGAGCTCGGGGCAACCCGGGCAGCCGCAGGTGCATCTGCGGCTGCCGTAGGTACACCTGCAGCTCCCCCCTCTATAAATAGAGGGCTTGGGGCAACCATTTTAGAAAGAGAAAAGGCGAGAAAGCCATGCCCAATTTGCTCTATACACACTATAAATTGAGTATTTTCTCATTTCAAACACTTGTGAGCTTATATTTGGCTACATTTTACAGGCGGGAACCGAGTGTTTATCCATTTAAAGCTATTGAAGTCTTCTTTGGCAGTCCACTGTAAGCCTTCTTACATCATCTAAAGCCTTTTCTACACTTCTTGCACACATTGTTATTCACGTTGAGAGTCGTGTTGTGTGCGTGTACCCAGACTTCGGTCTGTGGCTTTTATTTCTGTTGTGTATATATATATATATATATATATTTATATATTATATATTATATATTATATATATACTAACATTATCGAGTTATGCCTCGATTGAGCCTGGATTTACATCCGGAGCGTTTATTGCTTTTATATATATGCTTATATATAAACTGTTGTCGAACTCTATTCGATGAGCTTGAATTTACATCCAGAGCGTTTATTACTTATATATATATATATATATATATATATATATATATATATATTTACATTTCTGTCAGGCCTGGACTTCACTTCGTGGCCTTTTACTACTTTCTTTATATTTTGTCTCGCCTGAAGTTTACTTTGTCGCGGTTGATTGGTTTTTACTACATTATTTACATTTTTTCAATTTCCCATGGAGGTGCTTCGTGGTGGTTGATTGTCTGTATATATATATATATATATATATATATATATATATATATATATATATATATATATGTATATATATAACTGTTTACAGCTTTCATACAAACTGCATCATCATGTGAGCCTAGGAATCATATGATCACAGATTCAGTTTCCTGAATCTAGATTCGGTTCCCGTGATGGACATTTTCAGCTGTACATGGCTTGTAAATTATTCACGGTGTTTGAATTTCCTCAGACGGCTCTCATGCCCACAAGGATTTCGGCACTACTTTTTATCTTATTTTCTCGAAGATGCTTCACATCTCGAAAATAAAAGCAATCAAGCGGAACATGTCATTTCTATATCTTGTTAAAACTAAACTTTTACACAAAAAATTAAACCCTTTGTATATAGGTGCAAACGAGGCATACCACTACTTTCAGATAATTGCACATTGACCCACCCACACACACACACACATTCATATAACAGTTTAAATTTAAAAGTGGCGGTCATTGTGGTAACATCGATGTCGGGGGGTACCTAACACCTTCTCTCCGCATAATCAAGCCCCCAGACCTTAACGAATCTCGGTTTCACAGACAAGTCAAATAGTATCACATCACTAGGTCAATGTGCAAACCTTTTCTCAGTTGAGTTGGTGCAACTATTTAAAAATACCAACTGGCGACTCTTACAGTCCAATCGTCGACATATACATGTCGGACCTTTTCACAACTTGCTTTTTTCAAACAAATCTCACTTAACATAAGAATACCAAAAGATAAGAACAGAAAAGGGACAAATAAAAATTCCGACGTCGATAGGTGGCGACTCTGCTGGGGACATCCAGTAAGAGGGCTTAAGCCGCTACTACAAACTTTTCAAAACTGTTATATGCTTGTGTGTGAATGTTGCATTTACATTTGAATGAATGTGTACGAATGTATTTACTTATTGCACTTAGTGCTTCACACCATATCTTCTTGTGATATTAGTGTTTCGCACATGTCATCATTTCCATAACGATGAGACACGTTGTATGTGAATGTATGCTGTGTGGTTCCTCCACTAGGAGGTTATACTATCAATGTTTGATTACTGGACTTGTAGGGAGACTAATTCCAATGAGGCTCAGGAAAGGCACCACCCATATTCACTCCAGTTGAAAGACCGGATTAACTTCCTGTCAAGTAGATTGCGATGATCTGGGAACCTTCATGCCAAAAAGCCGCGAGAGTAGCCTAAGAAAGGTCAGCCTCTGATAAACCAAATGCGGAGGAAAGTCTCTTCATACTTTCCATTTCAATTACTTATAAAATTAATTACTTGTAATTTCATTTCCATGTCAAACAATGTAATGGAAAATATGAAGGAACATGTGCACACACATTCCCTTTTTATATCAAAACCTGACATGCTATCCTGTCATACAAACAACTAACACCCGTTTTACAGGAGATCATTACACACATTTGAAAGTCTTCATTGGAGAACTCGAATCTTCTGCCGAGGATGAAAAGCTTAGAATGCAGCTGTTTCAAAAGAGTCTGACTGGTGAAGCTAGATCATGGTATACTAGATTGGACAACTCCAAGATTCAAAGCTGGGAGGAGCTAGCACATGCTTTTCTCATCCAGTATAGTTTCCAAACTCAGATGGCTCCTGACCGGTACCAAATTACTAAAATCAAGAAACAAACCAATGAATCTTTCAGAGAGTATACTCAAAGGTGGAGGCGCCTTGCGGCTCAAGTTGTTCCTTCTATGTCTGAGTCTGAGATGTTGATGACCTTCATAGATATACAAGAAGCTCCTTTCTATGAGAGAGTTTTAGCTGGCATAGGCAAGCCATTCTCCGAAATAATCAAACATGGGGAAATGGCGGAGATGGGTTTAAAGTCAAGAAAGATTCAAGACCTAGCCGCCCTGAAAGTTGTTGCTGAGCACATCCAGTCTGGAAATTATGGAAACAAACCCCGAAGGGTCCATAAGCAGAAAGAGTAGGATGCTTCCTCGATACTACAAGGCCAGAAAGGCAATCAGAACATGCCTATCCAGAGGAGAAATTACTCCCCCTTTCAAACGCAGTCTTCAAACCCTCCAATGCCAAAGAGTGGAGAAGTAAGACGCACTCGAGTGTTTACACCCTTAGGGGACTTACTCGAGAACATTCTCAATCTTCTGAAAACTCAGAAGAAAATTACTCATCTTCTTCCACCAGCCAACCCGAATGGGAAGGGTTTCAATGCTAGCCAAAAATGCACTTATCATGCTGGAGCTCTAGGTCATGATACTCAGGATTGCTGGGCCTTGAAGTATAAGATCCATGATTTGATTGATAACGGTGAGATCATGGTAGCTACACCCGACCAACCCCATGTGCAAGACAACCCTCTTCCTCAACACCAAGAAGAGGGGGTTAACATGATTAATTGGAGTAATGGTCAGACTTCCCATTACAGTGGTGGATCCTATGACGAACGAGAATTTTGTAATTTAATTTTAATATTTATTGAATTAAATAAATATTTTCGATGATTTAATTATTAGATTTAATAATTAATTGATGCAATTGTGGTAGATTAATTTAATTATATGTGTTGCAATTATTAAATTAATGTAGAGAATTTTTATTATTCAAGTATGTGATTATGTGAGTTTATTGAATTAAATGAAATATTTAATTAAGCATGATGTTATTTAATTAATGTAATTATTAATTAGAGATTTAATAAATTGTCATTATTTATTAATGAGATATTTAATTATGTGACTATGTGAATTTATGAGAAATTATTATATATTATTTAAAGTAAAATAAATAAAATATTGGATTTATTTTATAAGGAGTGTGACATTTTCAAACTATGTTATAAATATTTTATTAAAATAATGAGAAGACTTATTCAGGTTGCTAACCAAACGAGACCCTATGAGGAGTTGGATGTAGTTACCCACTATTGGGGTAACTGACCTCCATCACGCGCATCAGTTCCCTGAATTATATTACGTATTATTTACTCCTTCATTATTACTAAGTCTAAGATATAATCAGAGAGAAAGCCAGAGTGATTTTTAGAGATTTTGCGAGAAACTCAGTGAGTGAAGAAAGCATCTAAGTCTACAAATATATACCTTATACTCTGGGTAATCTCTCATTCCCAAATTTATAATTTACGTCTTTTAGTTTTCATAGAAATATGGCTTTCAAAACCTTTGTTATGCCTCTGTAATTGAGAAATTATGTTGTTATATGATATATGTAATAATACGAGTAGCATAACATGTTTTATATATATATATATATATATATATATATATATATATATATATATATATATATTGCATGATTCCATATCCTAAGTGTCGTTAATCTGATGACTTGCTATTTCAAAAATATACAGAGTTTGGGTTTTTGGCCATATGGCCTTATACGTGATTTTAGTATGTCAAACATAAATGTTTTCGTAAATTTTACACTCGTATATTATTATGCATGTTAATACGAAGATACCAAACTTTAAATGAATGGATTTGGCCTTATAACGAATCGGTGGCATTGAATTTTAGGAATTTATGTTAAAAACTTCAAGAACAGTCGAATTTTACAAGATTTAATTCTGTTATTGGGTGTTTTAAATGGCTAAAATCACTTTACAAAGGTTGGGTTATGTTTATGTATAAATTATAACATGTGGGTATGTGTAATTTGGTGAAATTAGTGTTAAAAATGTGTTGATTTCGCTGAACTCTGTGTTCTTCGCGAACTGGGAAACAAATTTTGGGTTCTCGCACCGCGGTGCCAACTCCAGAACTGAAGTCCCGCGCCGCAGCGCCACCGCACCGTAGCGCCAAGACTCTAGCCACGGCACCACAACGCCACAGCGTTAAGTGTCCGGCTGCAACGCCATCGTGCCGCAGCGCGACGATCACGTGTATCAGTGGCGCCACAGCGCCACTCTCCAGAAAATTCAGAAATGAGATTTTTAAAATATTAAAGTCTAACAAGTGTTAGTGAATTGATGTAATGAACATGTAAACATGTTAGAGGTATAATGTGATGATAAAAATAGTTGTTTAAACATGTAAATAACATAATTACATGTGATTTAAATTATTGAATACATAATTAGATTATTATTCATGAAGTGCAAATTATGTGGTAATGAGATAAACTGACTAAGTATCGTCGATAATTAAAGTAGACAACGAGAATGAGTTTATGTTGATTAGGTAAATTATAATTAACTGGTATTGTGTATATGAATGGTATGTAGGATTTAATTCAAAGAACGTGCTTAGTTAAAGTGTAATCTACGCACGAGGCAAGTTTCCTAAACTTAAACTCTTAAATTTGAGCAAGTTTTCTAACCCTAATTGTCATTATTGTTCAAGTTTATTATTTACCCTGAATAAATTATCATTGTTATTAGTCAAGTTCAAACATGATATTAAAGATTTATTATCTTTCCAAAGCATGATTCAGTTATACAATAATTATTCTATTGTATACTTCTTTAGATTATTATTCAAATTGAATATCATTATTGTTGAACCTTATTAGACTAGTGAAACCTTAATGATTCAACTAGTCCATAGTTGATGAGCGTTTTAAATTTCAGAACCCTTGATGAATTATGCAAACCAAACTTTCTTTGGTGCGGACTCGAATGTCAAACTGAGATGAACAACCCTGTATAGGGGATTATTTACGCTTTAGCGTTAAGATATTGTGCACAGTATGGTGCTAAGGGCTGATCCTCCTAAGTACGAGAAGAAGGTCCATAGTCTTATGACTGTTAAAGGTTTCAAGTATAACCCTTGTTAACCTAGGACATAGTTCAAGGTCTTATGACCCTCAGAATTCTTTTGATTCTTGTTATTTATTCTTGATTCAAAAGTTGAGCTTTATTCAAATGTCTTTGATTATTCGCATGTTATTATACTGTTGTTTCATTATTATACTTGTGGGCATTTGCGCTTACTCTTGCTTAATAATAACATTGCAGTTAAGAATAAAAGAGCTGACGAACATTCCACTAGTAAGGGTAAGGGCAAAGTTAGCAAATGATGGAGACTTGTTATTTGATATGACTTGTTATTTTATATGATGTATTTGTTTAAGACTTAAGTTAAAGATGTTGTTTAAGACTTATTTATTTATAATTCCCCACAGATGTTTTAGGTTAGTTTAACTTGGGATTGTATTATTATTCAGATGTTGTAACCCTTAAGGGAAAGATTTTATTTCTATTTAATGCATGGTTGCATTTATTATGGATAGATAGAAAGATGATATTTGTATCGTGAACACCAAATCCTGTGGAAATAGAAGTACCAGATTTTGGGGTGTCACAGGTTGGTATCAGAGCTGTAGGTTATGAACCTTAGGTGGGGGATCAACCTTAGGTAGTAACCTTATAGAAAGAAGATAGTAAAGAAAAACTCTTATCGAGTCTTAAGAAATGAATTTTTGGGTAATTCATTGAAGATAATAAAATACATTATGTGTTTATGTGTTAATTTATGTGCTCGTTAGTACGACTTAGTAACTAAAACTTAAAATTTTGTTGTCAGGATGACGAATGTTGGAGAAGCTAGTCAAGCTGGGGAGGAAGAACCCCGATTACCTATAGTACCTACAGAGGAGGAGCCCCGAGACATACATGTTGTTAGGGAACATTTAGTTCAGAGGGAGTCATCTCCATTGATCACCATTGTTGGTCAGGAGCATGAGCCCGAGACTGATCCTGAGGAGGAGTTTGATGAGGAAGAGGAAGAAGAGGAGTTACCATGGTACACCGTTGATGCAGAGATGTATGACACGTTATACGACCGTAACGTGGAATTACAAGACGAGGTTCAGGAATTGACTGAGCGAGCGACTGTTCAGCAGTCTAATTTAGAGGAGAAGGAGAGGGAGATTTCGACTCTTCACACACGATTGGGAAATATAGAATGGGATTTGGTCCATGAGAAGGGTCAAACCGAAGATAAGACCGAGGAGATAGAGAAGCTAAAAAAGGAACTGAAAGAAACCTCCGGAAGACTGAAAATAGCAGAGGAAGGATGGGTAAGAGAATCACGTCGAGCTGATCGTGCAGAAGATGATAGTCGCGTAAAGAAGGCAAAGCTTGAAGAGACATACTCTGCATTTAATCATGCAATGGATGAGGCTCAGGAACGAGTTTTGAGATACCCCATCCAGTTCGAAGGACTTCCGTCGTATATGCTGGATCGCAGGACGATGTCTCGTATCATGGATGAGGAGCGTGGCAAGGCTATTCAGCACCTTGATAGACATGACTAGAATTTGTTTAATTATGTGAAAGACTTAATTAGTTTTTATATGTAAATTTCGATGTGTTTATGAACGAAGGAATATATTAATATTTTAAATCATGTGGATTCTTTATTCCAGGATAGTTGATGTAAATAGCAGTTATGCTATAGTTTGATGTTAAAACTTTGAGTTGAATTAAATATATTAAGTTGTTTGAGATGATGTGATAAATGAGTATGTCAAATTGTTGAGTAATGCCTTAACTATTTAGAGAAATAAATAAAGTCCTAATAAGCGTTTATTTTATCAGAAATATGCCGCCAAGGAGAAGACAACAATGTCAACCGGCTCAGGAAGAGTCAACCAATAATAACAACAGCGCTAATCCTAATCCTGTTCAGCAGTTGGTGAACTTACTGACGGGAGCAATGAACAATCAACCTCAAGCTCCACCAAATGCAACGTGTAAAGACTTCAAGGCGGTGGGACCGCCAGAGTTCAAAGGTTCCAGGAACCCAATCGAGGCTCAAACGTGGGTTATGGAAATGGAGAAAGTATTCGACGTTGCTTGGGTTAGAGAAGACCAGAAGACCGCTTTCGCAACGTTTATGCTAAAGTCTGAGGCCAGTTACTGGTGGCAAGCAAACAAAGTGGGAGGAGGTGAAGGTGTAATTACGTGGGAGAGATTTAAAGAAATATTTTTTGAAATGTACTTCCCAACTAGTTCGCAGAATCAGATGGAAATTCAATTTTTGGAACTGAAGCAAGGAAACATGAGCGTACCTGAATACGCAGCTAAATTCGATGAGTTGGCAAGGTTTGCCCCATATCAAGTACACACTGACGAAAGAAAGGCCAGAAGATTTGAGCAAGGACTAAAGCCTTGGGTTTACAGTAAGGTGTCAATGTTTCAGATAAACACATTTGCCGGAGTACTGGAAAAGGCCATCCTCACTGAAGGTGGGAGCGATGCAGTGACCAAGTACAATCAAGAGCAGAAGAAGAAGAAGAGTGAAGGTGAAGGAAATAACAAGACTGGTGGGAGTAACACTGGGAGTAGTCATAATCAGAAGAGGAAGTGGACGGATAACTCGTTAGCTGGAAGTCAACAAGGAGGGCAGAAGAATAAAATTGAAGCGTGCTCAAACTGTGGAAAAGCTCATCTGGGAGTTTGCATGAAAGGGGAAGCGAGTGTGTTACAATTGTGGTCAGGAAGGCCACATATCACCAAATTGTCCAAACCCAAAGAAGGGTGCTTGTTTTAACTCTGGTTCTAAAGATCATCTAGCAAGAGACTGCCCTAAGAAGAGATCAGGAGGAGCAGTACCAGGAGGTAACCGTGGAAATAACAGTGAAAATGCCTTAACCATCACCGAACCAACAGCAACAAACCGACCGACTGCCAGAACTTTCAATATGACAGTGCAGGACGTAATCCAGTCTCATGAGGTGGTGTCAGGTATCATTCCGATCAATGAAATTAATGCTTATATTTTATTTGATTCGGGTGCTACTTGTTCCTTTATATCCGAAGACTTTGCTAATAGTTTAGATTTACTTATGGATGAGTTGGAATATCCCATGAATATAGAAATTACGAATAGAGAGATAATTCCTGTTAAGTACGTGTTTAAGAACCGTAGGGTGGATATTACGGGTAATATCATGAATGTAGATCTTATCCCTATTCAGCTTGGGGAATTTAACGTTTTTTTGGGTATGGATTGGTTATCCAATTATGGGGCGGTAATTAACTGTCAGAAGAAGCGTATTAACCTTATAACTCCGTCAAAGGTTGTGTTTTATGGTAGAAGGTCGCCTAGACAAGCGAGTTGTCTGACGATGATGCAGGCCAGGAGGTTGTTAAGACAAGGCTGTGTAGGATACTTAGCTTACATAGTCGACAGTCGAAAAGAGAATCCAAAGGTAGAAGAAATACCGATTGTGAGGGACTTCGTTGATGTATTTCCAGACGATTTGCCAGGACTTCCACCAGATAGAGAGGTAGATTTTGTGATCGATTTGGCGCCCGGAACCGCTCCAATATCGAAGGCACCATACCGAATGGCACCAGTAGAGATGAAAGAACTGATGGTCCAACTACAAAAATTGCTGGACAAAAAGTACATTCAACCGAGCGTATCGCCGTGGGGAGCGCCGGTGTTGTTTGTGAAAAAGAAGGACGGATCGATGCGGCTCTGCATTGACTACAGAGAACTGAACAAGGTCACGATTAAGAATAGATATCCATTACCAAGAATCGACGATCTGTTTGATCAATTAAAGGGAGCAAGATACTTTTCCAAGATAGACCTGAGGAGTGGTTATCACCAACTGAAGGTGAGACCAGAGGATGTACCGAAGACAGCGTTCAGAACGCGATACGGTCACTATGAATTTTTAGTAATGTCGTTTGGTCTAACGAATGCTCTAGCAGCATTTATGGGACTAATGAATGGTGTGTTCAAGCCGTTTTTGGACATATTCGTGGTGGTATTTATAGACGACATTCTGGTATATTCCAAAACCAAAGAAGAACACGAAGAACATTTGAGGTTAACGTTGGAAGTATTGAGAAGGGAGAAGTTTTATGCTAAATTTTTGAAATGCGAATTCTGGATCGAGCGAGTACAATTTCTTGGTCACGTGATCGATAAAAACGGAATTTCGGTAGATTCATCCAAAGTAGAAGCCGTGATTAACTGGGAACAGCCGAGAACGCCGTCAGTAGTAAGAAGTTTTCTTGGATTGGCAGGATATTATAGAAGATTCATTCAAGATTTTTCCAAGATCGCAACTCCGTTAACGAATTTAACTCGAAAAGCTGTGAAATTTGTTTGGATGGAGAAGTGTGAGGAAAGCTTTCAAGAATTAAAGAAGAGGTTGAGTACGGCATCTGTGTTATCTCTTACGGATGATACATGCAATTTTGTTGTTTTTAGTGATGCGTCGCATAAAGGACTTGGCTGTGTGCTAATGCAAAATGGTAAAGTCATCGCGTATGCATCACGACAGTTGAAGGATTACGAGAAGGGATACCCGACTCATGATTTGGAGTTAGCTGCAGTGATTTTTGCTTTAAAAATTTGGAGGCACTATCTCTACGGGGAGAAGCGTGAGATATATACGGACCACAAGAGTCTGAAATATATTTTTACACAGAAGAATTTGAATATGCGTCAAAGAAGATGGTTAAAATTAATTAAGGATTACGACTGTGAGATTTTATACCATCCGGGTAAAGCGAATGTAGTTGCCGACGCATTAAGTAGAAAGGGTCGTGAGAAATTGATGATGTTAACTGCTCAAGAAGAGCTAATTATGGAAATGGAGAAACTAAAATTGGAAGTGAAGTATCCAATGGAGATTGATGAGAAGCTATATCATATGCAATCTGGTACAACTCTACTAGATAAAGTGAAGGAGGCTCAACTTCAGGATGATGAATGCAAAAAAGTGACAAAGAAGATATCTGAAGGAACCGAATCGAGATTTAAGATGGATAAGGAAGGAATACTGAGATTTGAGAGTAAAATTTGGGTACCGCCAGTACAAGAGATTAAGGAGGATATTTTAAGAGAGGCTCATAGTTCACGATATTCGATTCACCCTGGTAGTACCAAAATGTACCAAGATCTTCGACAACATTTCTGGTGGCCGAATTTGAAGCGTGATATTGCAGAATGTGTTACCAAGTGTCTGACCTGTCAGAAAGTGAAAGCGGAACATCAGAGACCTAGTGGATTGCTACAACCGTTAGAAATCCCAGTGTGGAAATGGGAACATATTATAATAGATTTCGTGATTGGCCTTCCGACGACCCAGAAAGGCTACGACGCAGTATGGGTTATCGTTGACCGACTGACGAAATCTACACACTTCCTTCAAATCAAAATAAGATTCAACTTAGACCAGTTGGCCAGGCTATACGTAAAAGAGATTGTTTCGAGGCACGGAGTTCTGGTATCAATTGTTTCAGATAGGGATCCGCGCTTCACATCAAATTTTTGGAAACGTCTTCAGGAATGCATAGGTACGCAATTGCAAATGAGTACAGCTTACCACCCTCAAATAGACGGACAGAGTGAGAGAACGATTCAGACATTAGAAGATATGCTAAGAGCCTGTGTGATGGACTTTAAAGGAAATTGGGATGATCACTTACCATTAGTAGAGTTCGGCTACAACAATAGTTACCACGCTAGTATTGGCATGCCGCCTTATGAAGCTTTATACGGCAGAAAGTGCAGAACTCCGCTTTACTAGGATGAAGTTGGTGAGAGACAATTGCTAGGGCCAGAATTGGTACAGCAGACAGCAGAAATAGTCAAAGTGATCCGAGCACGACTAGTAGCGGCTCAAGATTGACAGAAGAAATACGCTGACCCACATCGTAAAAATATCGAGTTTGAATTAGGTAGTTATGTTTTCTTGAAGGTCTCTCCCTGGAAAGGAAAGATCAGATTCAGAAAGAAAGGGAAATTGAGCCCAAGATTCATTGGACCCTTTGAAGTACTGAGAAGAATCGGAGAGGTTGCGTATGAGGTAGCCTTACCTCCAGCACTCGAGAATATCCATAACGTCTTCCATGTTTCTGTGTTACGACCCTACAAGCCTGATTACAAGCATGTAATCGAATACGAACCCCTACATTTTGAGAAAGACTTATCTTACGAAGAAATTCCTGTCCAAATTGTCGACCGAAAAGAACAAGTTCTGAGAAATAAAGTTATACCTTCAGTTAAGGTAATTTGGAGAAACCACAATGCTGAAGAAGCTACGTGGAAACTGGAAGAGAATATGATGAAGAATTACCCTCATTTATTTACTTAATTATTTGTAAGCGATTCTGGGGACAGAATCTTTGTAAGGGGGGGAGAATGTAACGGGTCGAATTTATTGAGTCGTGATTCTGGGGACAGAATCCTTTTAAGGGGGGAAAGATGTGACGAACGATAATTTTGTAATTTAATTTTAATATTTTTTGAATTAAATAAATATTTTTGATGATTTAATTATTAGATTTAATAATTAATTGATGCAATTGTGATAGATTAATTTAATTATATATGTTGCAATTATTAAATTAATGTAGAGAATTTTTATTATTCAAGTATGTGATTATGTGAGCTTATTGAATTAAATGAAATATTTAATTAAGCATGATGTTATTTAATTAATGTAATTATTAATTAGAGATTTAATAAATTGTCATTATTTATTAATGAGATATTTAATTATGTGACTATGTGAATTTATGAGAAATTATTATATGTTATTTAAAGTAAAATAAATAAAATATTGGATTTATTTTATAAGGAGTGTGACATTTTCAAACTATGTTATAAATATTTTATTAAAATAATGAGAAGACTTATTCAGGTTGCTAACCAAACAAGGTCTTATGAGGAGTTGGATGTAGTTACCCACTATTGGGGTAACTGACCTCCATCACGCGCATCAGTTCCCTGAATTATATTACGTATTATTTACTCCTTCATTATTACTAAATCTAAGATATAATCAGAGAGAAAGCCATAGTGATTTTTAGAGATTTTGTGAGAAACTCAGTGAGTGAAGAAAGCATCTAAGTCTACAAATATATACCTTATACTCTGGGTAATTTCTCCTTCCCAAATTTATAATTTACGTCTTTTAGTTTTCATAGAAATATGGCTTTCAAAAACTCTGTTATGCCTCTGTAATTGAGAAATTATGTTGCTATATGATATATGTAATAATACGAGTAGCATAACATGTTATATATATATATATATATATATATATATATATATATATATATATATATATTGCATGCTTCCATATCCTAAGTGTCGTTAATCTGATGACTTGCTATTTCAAAAATATACAGAGTTTGAGTTTTTGGCCATATGACCTTATATGTGATTTTAGTATGCCAAACATAAATGTTTTCGTAAATTTTACACTCGTATATTATTATGCATGTTAATACGAAGAGACCAAACTTTAAATGAATAGATTTGGCCTTATAACGAATCCGTGGCGTTGAATTTTAGGAATTTATGTTAAAAACTTCAAGAACATCAAGAACAGTCCAATTTTACATGATTTAATTCTGTTATTGGGTGTTTTAAATGGTTAAAATCATTTTACAACGGTTGGGTTATGTTTATGTATAAATTATAACATGTGGGTATGTGTAATTTGGTGAAATTAGTGTTAAAAATGTGTTGATTTCGCTGAACTCTGTGTTCTTCGCGAACTGGGAAACATATTTTGGGTTCTCGCACCGCGGTGCCAACTCCAGAACTGAAGTCCCGCGCCGCAACGCCACCGCACCGTAGCGCCAAGACTCTAGCCACGGCACCACAACGCCACAACGTTAAGTGTCCGGCTGCAACGCCATCGTGCCGCAGCGCGACGATCACGTGTATCAGTGGCGCTGCAGCGCCACTCTCCAGAAAATTTAGAAATGAGATTTTTAAAATATTAAAGTCTAACAAGTGTTAGTGAATTGATGTAATGAACATGTAAATATGTTAGAGGTATAACGTGATGATAAAAATAGTTGTTTAAACATGTAAATAACATAATTACATGTGATTTAAATTATTGAATACATAATTAGATTATTATTCATGAAGTGCAAATTATGTGATAATGAGATAAATTGACTAAGTATCGTCGATAATTAAAGTAGACAACAAGAATGAGTTTATGTTGATTAGTTAAATTATAATTAACTAGTATTGTGTATATGAATGGTATGTAGGATTTAATTCAAAGAACGTGCTTAGTTAAAGTGTAATCTACGCACGAGGCAAGTTTCCTAAACTTAAACTCTTAAATTTGAGCAAGTTTCCTAACCCTAATTGTCATTATTGTTCAACTTTATTATTTACCCTGAATAAATTATCATTGTTATTATTCAAGTTCAAACATGATATTAAAGATTTATTATCTTTCCAAAGCATGATTCAGTTATACAATAATTGTTCTATTGTATACTTCTTGAGATTATTATTCAAATTGAATATTATTATTGTTGAACCTTATTAGACTAGTGAAACCTTAATGATTCAACTAGTCCATAGTTGATGAGTGTTTTAAATTTCAGAACCCTTGATGAATTATCCAAACCAAACTTCCTTTGGTGCGGACTCGAATGTCAAACTGAGATGAACAACCCTGTATAGGGGATTATTTACGCTTTTGCGTTAAGATATTATGCACAGTATGGTACTAAGGGCTGATCCCCCTAAGTACGAGAAGAAGGTCCATAGTCTTATGACTGTTAAAGGTTTCAAGTATAACCCTTGTTAACCTAGGACATAGTTCAAGGTCTTATGACCCTCAGAATTCTTTTGATTCTTGTTATTTATTCTTGATTCAAAAGTTGAGCTTTATTCAGATGTCTTTGATTATTCGCATGTTATTATACTGTTGTTTCATTATTATACTTGTGGGCATTTGTGCTCACTCTTGCTTAATAATAACATTGCAGTTAAGAACGAAAGAGCTGACGAACCTTCCACTAGTAAGGGCAATAGCAAAGTTAGGAAGTGATGGAGACTTGTTATTTGATATGACTTGTTATTTTATATGATGTATTTGTTTAAGACTTAAGTTAAAGATGTTGTTTAAGACTTATTTATTTATAATCCCGGATAGATGTTTAAGGTTAGTTTAACCTGGGATTGTATTATTATTCAGATGTTGTAACCCTTAAGGGAAAGATTTTATTTCTATTTAATGCATGGTTGCATTTATTATGGGTAGATAGAAAGATGATATTTGTATCGTGAACACCAAATCCTGTGGAAATGGAAGTACCAGATTTGGGGGTTTCACAGATCCTCCCAGACCAGCAAGGATAGTACTGACAAATGGGATTTTGCATAGTTCCAGTTTACAATGGAATAGAAAATGAAGACTCTCTGTGAGCAAGTTGACCAATTGGCAGAACTGGTGATTCATCAACACCAAGTCACACGCCAATTATTCAGTTAGGAGCATGCTAGCCTCCTTCCTCTTGTTACAAACATTCCACCACGTACTACAGAAAATGAAACATTGGAGGATAAAATTATAAAAAGAGCAAATGCCAAAGCCCGTCGGGATTTTGCCAACAAAAGAGAATTTACATACCTAGGCCAACCGATGGAAGAGATATTTCAGATGCTGATCAATGAAGGAAGAATCATAGCTTTGTTACCTCTAATCAGCCCCCATTCAAGACGATTTGATTTCAATGGAGTGTGCCAATATCACTCCCACTCTCGCGGTCACATCACAGAATAATGCTGGGCACTCCGCCACCTTATTCAAAACCTAATTGATAGCGGTGTCCTGTAACTGGCAGACGATGACACTGTATTATTCGAGAGTGGGGACACATTTCCTACAAAATGGAAGGAGGTCGTAGCAATTATATCCGGGGAGGATGATTTAGCTGCCAGAGCACTCACAATACAACCTATCTAGCTCAAGGGTATTAAGATTCCTTTGAAAGTGGTTGCACTAGAGCCAATCATCTTACCATTCAGACCACAATATCCTGTTGTCAGCCTATAAAAAGTTCCATGGAATTATGGAGGGGTTAAAGGATCAACATCCAACACAACTGTTGCAGTGTCGAATGATACTCCACTGTATCTTTCCCAACGGGTGATGAAGCCTACCATCAAGTCAAAGGGGAAAATTCCCATGGAGAAAATTGAAGAGTTCCTCCGTACTATGGGTCATAATGAAACCAAGATGGTTCTAAGCTTAAGAGAAGCTCCACAACAAATTTCCATACTGGACTTGGTTTTCTCTTTCGAAGATCACAGGAAGGTCTTGCTCAGGGTTCTGGAAGAAGCCCAACTGCCTAAGTCAGTAGATGTTGAAAAATTCCAGCACCTGGAGGATCACATTTTTAACAACAATGTGATATCTTTCACTAACGATGATATACCTCCCGAAGGGACGGGCCATTACAAGCCGTTGTACATAGCGTTTATGTCCTCCAGATACGTGGTCGCATGAGTATTGATAGATGGAGGTTCCTCCTTGAATATCTGCCCTTATGCCACCTTGAAGAAGATGAATATCAATCTCAAGATAATCCAAAGCAGCCATACTATTATCAAAGCTTTTGACGGATCCCGACGAAACTCTGTCGGAGAGATTGAACTACTTGTGGAGATTGGTCCACATACATTCAGTGTATCCTTTCATATGCTCAAAATAGATACAGGATACAACCTGATCTTGGGAAGACCGTGGATTCATATGGCTGGAGCTGTCCCGTCCACCCTGCATCAATATCTTAAATACATCATTAAAAATAGCCTAGTCACTGTTAATGTTGAGCCAGAATGTCCTGAAGAAGGTGACATCTCGCTCATTAGTTTCAATTCAGAAGTTGAGCCTGTCAACTTCCAAGCCCTAGAGGTGAGCAACACTCACAACCATCCCATTGAGGCACCACCTCTAACGCCCAGAGTTTCCGCCGAAGTGTTGTCGGCCAACCAAGAAATGTTATCTTTGGGTTATCAACCTGGACAAGGGTTAGACAGAGATCATCAGGGCATCAAGCGCCCAATTCAAATTCTCAGTTAAACAGAGACAACTAGACTAGGCTATTCTGCTAGCTCCAGTCACAGGAATCCTCATAAACACAAACAGGTTCCGTCATCTTCACCCATATGGCGATTGCCTGCACCTACAAGAGCTGAATCTATACAGACTTCAATTAAGATTCCTGCACATGTGATGACTATGTTATTTTCTAAGCCGATACCGGTTAAAGGAAAAGAGGTCTTGATACCAGATCTGGAGGCAGAGGAAAAGGGTCAGAGGCGTAAGCAGGACATTGCCAGGCGCTTATCAAACATACACATCATCGTCCATATGGACAGTACAAACAGAATCACCCCAGACGATGATTGCCCAGATAACATGGATATCATTTGGGAGAAGGAGGACGACAACAACCCCTTCATCACAGCCGTCCACCAGGACTTCACCCTTGGCAATTGGAGTAGCACTCCTTGCATTTGCCGACGTGGGTAAAAAGGGCATAAGTTCCCTCTGCCCTGTAGATAACAATAACTGCTTACTTTCTGTACAATATTAGCAGTTTTTTTGTCATTACATGCTAACACTTTGTATGATTGAATAGTTTCATATATATTAAGTGAAAGCATTTTGTTTCAGGACTCTAAAGTTAGATGTGCTTGCTGATAAGGTGCCTTTTCTCCACAAGGACTGTAACTTTGATGAAAAGTTGGACTTATACTTGATGAAAATACAAGAGGACATTGAGATACCTCAGGAGATCAAAGAATGGGTCGAAGATAAACCCAAACCAAACCTTGATCAAACCACCTCATTCAATCTCTGAACCTTAGAAAGCCCTAAACTAATCCAGATAGGTACGGACCTCACTTCAAACCAAAGGAATGACATGGTTACACTATTAACCCAATTCCAGGATGTGTTTGCATGGTCTCATAAAGACATGGTGGGTTTGTTCACTGACATAGTCATTTATAGCCTTCCTATTAAAGAGGGATTCAAACCAGTCAGGCAGAAGCTCAAGTAATTAAAACCTAAGTGGAGTTTAAAAGTTAAAGAAGATATTGTGAAATAATTTCAAGCAGGCATCATCATGGTTTCCACCTACCCTGAATGGCTATCCAACATAGTCCCTATGCCTAAACCAGGAGGAAAGTTGCGAGTTTGCATGGATTACCGGGATCTGAATAAAGCTTACCTTAAAGATAGCTTTCCCGTGCCATTTATCCACATTCTCATTGACAATACTGCTTAATACGACATGTACTCCTTTACTGATTGCTTCACGGGGTACCATCAAATTATGGTTGCTAAAGAGGATCGTGAGAAAACTACATTCATCACTCTTTGGGGAACCTTTTGTTATAGATGGTTGTCATTCGGCCTCATCAATGCCGGAGCTACCTACCAGCGAGTCATGATGGCTCCTTTCCACGATTTAATGCATAAGGAGATAGAGATCTATGTGGATGACATCATTGTCAAGTCCTGAAGGGAGGAAGACCACTTAGACCATCTCAGAAAGCTCTTCAACATGTTACGTAAGTACAACTTGAAGTTGAATCCAGCCAAGTGCGCCTTTGGCATCAAATCAGGCAAGTTGCTAGGTTTTCTAGTCAGCCACAAGGGGATTGAGCTGGATCCCACCAAAATCCAGGCAATCACGGAAATGCCCATTCCTAAGACAGAGAAGAAAATACGGAGATTTTTGGGAAGAATCAACTTCATCATTAGATTTATCTCCCAACTCACAACAACCTGTGAGCCTATATTTCAAGTTGTTAAGGAAGAACTCCTCCATGAAATGGAATGATGAGTGCCAGAAGGCCTTCCTTACAATCAAAGACCAGCTAGTCAAAGCTCCTATTTGGTGCCGCCCAGGGATGATGTTCCTCTGTTCATGTACCTGTCCATTAATGAAAATGCCATGGACTGTATTGTAATTCTATGTATGTGAACACCTAGAGGGGGGGTGAATAGGTGTTAAGCTAAAAGTGACAAATAGTGAAAACTTTTTTTTTAAAATTTTCTACAACAGGTATAATTCAGACAGCTACGCCTGTCTGCTTTAGTGTATGCTTTAGCTTATGTTCTTAGTTTATTATTATCAGACAGCTAGACTAGTCTACTTTAGTGTTTGGATAGTGGCGCGAATAACAAAAAAAAATGCAGAACGTGAATGACAGTTAAAGAGATAAACAGAAGTAAAAATCACACCAAGATTTTTACGTGGTTCAGCCCCTATCCTCTAATCTAGTGGCCTAATCCACGTCCAATCCCAACTAGGATTGGTGACTCTTTTTATTACTATTTAAAACTCAACACAAAAATCACTCCGTGTTACAAAGAAGCCTCAAATCTAATGTTGGGCACTTATGCCCCCTTTTTGCACCTCTGCAACTTGTACACCACTGCACCTCTTCTCACCTTTGAGACCTTTGAGCCTTCTATGAACAGACTAACTAAACCAGGAAACCTCAAGCCAAAGCTATGCTTGAATCCTTTGATAAAATTTCCAGCACAAAAGGATATAATAGATAATAATAAATGACTGGAACAAAAACAGTTGATAAGCTCTGATGTAATCTCTCAACTTGATTGCCGATTCTAAGTCACTTTGATCAGCCGAAGAGAAGAGATATATATAACACAACAAGCAATAGCTATAAAATCTGTTAGCTAAGAATTCTCAGACCCGTTAGCAACCACCCATAAATTCAGCAGCTTTGTATCACCAGAAAGATATTAAGCAAATATGCTCCAGCTATTTAATTTTGAAGAGCTAAAATAAAGGAGAGAAACTTTACACCCAATCAACTGAATTAAATAGGAACAAAGGAGATAATTAAGGATAAGACTCAATAGCTTCTGTAAGACTCCTTTTCAAAATAGAATACTAACTCATGTGGGCTCTACTAAGCAAGATAAAATCCTTAAATAAAATAGCACCCACGAAATACTCTGATGAAATAGAAGAACCAATTTGGGCTAGCTGGAATTAAGGACAATAATATTTGTTATTATAAATACCAACATACCTTAATAAACTTCAATTCAAATCTTCCTTAATAACCTCCAAATCAAATCTTCCTTAATAAACTTCAATTCAAATCTGAACTGATTTTAAAAAAACATTCCAACTACCAACGGAAGGAAATCAGCAACAATTGTTCATGAATTAACGATAACCCATGCATATCAATTATAATATTATAACCCCTAATCCATGCATATTTGATAATATAATTACACACCATGAACCATGCACACTTCTAATATACTTAAATGAGTCATCAATCAAAACATCATATAATCAAAAACTAACATTCTCCCCCTTTTTGATGATGACAATATATGCCCTACTTTAACCAACATATGCTCCCCCTAAATTTAAGCATATAAGATTTCCTTAGCAAATAGGGAAACAAATAACAAATAAAGGAGACATATATAAATCTAAATTAATAAGCCCATGTAACACAGATATCATATCCCAAATTTAAAATAGTTAGAAACCAATAACATCATCAGGCATAAATGGTAGTCTAATATATCCCAAAAAAAAACATCAGTATCCTCTCCTTATCCCCTTCTCCCTTAAACTTCTCCCTCTTTGGCATTATCAAAAAGATGGGAGTCAGGAAGCTTCATCAGTAGCAGTTTCATAGAGAACTTCATCAAGCTTCTTGTCAAATTCTTGGATTTTAACCACATAGTCGTTGTGATGAGAGACCAAAACTTCCATCCGTCCTGAAGCATAATCAACTTTGTCGTTTAACTCTTCAATTTGTTTTGAGACTGATTGAAGAGAAGAGTCAAACCGAGAGCCCATATCTTGGATAAGTTGATAAAGAGCAAAAAATTAAGTATTGGAAGGAGGATTTGAAGGAGGATTGAGATCAGATGAGTCGGGTAAAGTAGAATTATGAATAGGAGAAGAATTTGGAGATGCGGGCGTTGAAGAAGGAGGAACAGAACACTGAGTAGACAACTTCTCAACATCCCAACATAAGACTCCATCAGAATTCACTTTCAATTTTGATTACAACAAGATATATTTAACAATTGTATCAAAAATTTGCACAACATCTTCATTGACAAAAGAAATTCCAAAGTGTGCAAGAATTTTGGTTATAAAACCCCCATAAGGAAAGCACTTTGTTTTATTTGTCAAACAACTTTCCATGTGTTTAATCATCAGCAATGCAAAATTAAACTTTTTACCAGAGATGATTAAAGCAGAAAAAATTAAGTCTTGATATGTCATATTGGACCTACCCCCATTCCTAGGTACTAAATTAGCACGAATGAGTTTATGAATAACATTATTCAATGGAGTAGTTTCAATAATAGTTAGTAAGCCAATAAATTTAGTAGTAGAACACTCTTTCACGATTCTTAACTGTTCAAGAACAGTTAAATTTTCAAACTCTAAGGGTCCCTTAAGTGTGAAAGGACATAATCCAGAACATGGAATATTGAGAAAAAGAGGGAATCAGTTGGTCAATGGAAGAAGAATCAGGGATGATGATGGGTTCGGTTGACTTCCCTTTCAAACGATTCTTCATAGACTGATTTGACAATACCCCCAAATCAGTTGAGAGTCGCATAATAATCCGATTCGAGTGCCGTCGTGAGGAGTGAGTAGGGATATCCTTCTTGCTGTGAGTAGCTTCTCTGCCTGTGTTGACCACATGTCCGCCACGAGTTTTAGCCATGGAAAACTCTTTGAAAACCCTAAATTGTAAGAGGAAAGATGGAGTACGAAGAGAGAGAAACACGCTGAGAGAGAACAGAGAAATTAGCATGGTGGGAGATAAAAATCAGAAAAGTCCTTTGATATACCCAGTTCGCGCTAAAAATATTTCGGCTAGTTTCCAACAGTGCCCCTCCTTACCATATATATATTTTTATAATATGTCTCATAAGATCCGAGTTATAATAGCTTAATTAATTAAATATTTATATGTAATGAATATATAACTAAGCTAAATATAAAAACTGTCCTTATTAATATAATCCTTAGATATTACCCCTCCTTACTATATATATATATATATATATATATATATATATATATATATATATATATATATATATATATATATATATATATATATATATATATATTATAAATATTTTTTTTATTTTATATATATTAAAATTAAATTCTAAAGGCAGACAAAAAAATTAAGTACAGATAGACATTCCAAGTTCTCTTCGCAAGACACAAAAGCGTTCCTCACTTAAAGGTTTTGTAAAAATGTCAGCCAATTGATTTTTAGTAGGGACAAATACTAACTTAATTAATCCTTTAGCAACATTATCTCTTAAAAAATGATGTCTCACTTCAATATGTTTAGTACGAGAATGAAGCACGAGATTTTTAGAAATATCAATAGCACTAGTATTGTCACACATAATAGGCACATTTTCACAAATAACATTAAAATCATGTAATGTTTGTATCATCTACAGAATTTGTGAACAACAACTACTTTCCGGCAAATATTCACCTTTCGTAGTAGACAAGGCAACAGATGTTTGTTTCTTGCTGTGCCAAGCTATAAGGCTTTGACCTAAAAATTCACACGCACCACTTGTGCTTATTCTATCAACTTGGCACCCTGCATAATCTGCATCTGAGTATCCAATTAGTTCAAAACATGGAGATACATGATAGTATAAGCCTAAATTAATTGTGCCAGCTAAATATTTAAATAATCTTTTTACCGCTTTAAGATGACATTCTTTCGGTTGAGCTTGAAATCTAGCACATAAGCATACACTATACATAATATCTGGCCTTGATGCAGTTAAATAAAGTAAACAACCAATCATACCTCGATACATTGTTACGTCAACATCTTTACCTGTAGCATCCGCAGTAAGCTTGACGGTAATGCTCATTGGTGTTGACTTTGGTTTGATATTTTCGAATCCAAATCTCTTAAATAGCTCTTTCACATACTTTGATTGGTGAATATGAATCCCGTCCTTTGATTGTTTGATTTGAAGCCCCAAGAAATAATTTAATTCACCCATAAGGCTCATATCAAACTCATTATGCATACATTGGAAAAACCACTCACACAAAGAGTTAGTAGTAGCTCCAAAAATTATATCATCCACACAAATTTGAACAATTAATAAGTCCTTATTTTTGGTTTTAATAAAAAGAGTAGAATAAATTTTACCACGATTAAAACCATTGTCTAATAAAAACTTGCTTAATCTTTCATACCAGGCTCTTGGAGCCTGTTTTAATCTATACAAAGCCTTTTTCAATTTAAACACATGATGTGAATATTTTTCATGTTCAAATCCCGGTGAATAATTGACATACACTTCCTCATTTAAATATCCATTTAAAAATGCACTTTTCACATCCATTTGATATAATTTAAAGTGTCTAAAACATGCATAGGCTAACAAAATTCGTATGGCTTCCAACCTTGCAACAGGGGCAAAGGTTTCTTCATAATTTATACCTTCTTGTTGATTATAGCCTTGAGCTACTAATCTAGCCTTATTTCTAGTAATTATGTCATTTTCATCAAGTTTATTTTTGAAAATCCATTTTGTACCAATTATAGAAGCATCTTTAGGAGGTTAAACAAGATCCCATACCTGACACCTTTCGAATTGGTTTAATTCTTCCTGCATGGCAATGAACCAATTTTCATCTTGAACTGCTTCCTTGGCATTCTTTGGTTCTATTTGTGAAAGAAATGTAGAGAATGCACAGTAATTCCTTGCTTTCCTTCTTGTGTTCATCCAAGTGCCAGGATCACTTATGATCAGATTTGGTGGATGATTTCTCACTGTTCTAGATGGTCTAGGAAGCCTTGCTGCAGTCATTTGTTCTTCAGGTTCAGGTTCTAAAATTTCATGATCTACATCAAACTGATCATCAAAATTTTCTTCTAATGCAGACGGGTTGAGCTGTCTGACTTTAGGCGTCTGCATGTCTGAGTTTTCAACTAAGGCAGACGACTCAGGTTGTCTAATTTCATTTGTTTGCTTTCCACGTTCATCTGATTTTCCTTCTGTTGCAGACGGCTCATGCTGTCCGGATTGAGCTGTCTATTTTCCACTTATCACAATGTCTTTTCCTGTAGAAACTTCATTTTCTTCTTTTGATAGGTCACGGTTAAATTCATCAAATACAACATGCACATATTCTTCAACTTTAAATTTATCCAGATTATAAACCCTACAAGCTTTACTATGCATTGAATAACCAAGAAAAATAGCTTCTGTTGATTTTGCATCAAATTTTCCAAGATTACTATTAGTATTTAGAATGAAACATTTAGCACCAAATACTTTAAAATAGTTAATATTTGGAATTCTTTTATTTAGTAACTCATACGGTGTTTTCAAAAGGATGGGTCTAATTAGTACTCTATTTAAAATGTAACATGTAGTACTTACAGCCTCTGCCCAAAAACTTTTAGACAGTTTGCTTTCATGTAGTAAAGTTCTTGCAGTTTCTTGAAGAGTACGATTTTTACGTTCCACCACACCATTTTGTTGAGGCGTTCTTGGTGTAGAAAACTCATGTGTAACACCTTTCTCACTGCAATATGGTATAAAATATTTCCCAAATTCTCCATCGTGGTCACTCCGTATACCAATTAGCTTGAGGTTGTGTTTTGTTTCAATATTCTTTATAAGCTTTTCAAATTCTGCAAAAGCTTGATCTTTAGTTTTCAAAAATAAAACCCCTGTAAATCTTGAAAAATCATCGACAATAACAAAAACATAATGGTTATTTCCTAGACTATCATATCTCTCGGGTCCAAATAAGTCAAGATGCAATAATTGAAGAGGTAGAGAAGTTGATACCTGATTTTTGCTTGTAAAAGAATTTCTTGCTTGTTTACCTAACTAACATGCATTACAAATACCTGTCCTCTCATATTTTAGCTTTGGTAAACCTTTAACAAGGTTCTTTGTAACTAACTTGTTAATCAATTCCATATGCACATGCCCCAACCTTCTATGCCATAGAATAGTTTGATCTTGAACATCAGCTAAACAAATATCCTCATTTTGATTTTCAAAATTTATAGTGTATATATTACCTTCTCTGTTAGCAACTAAAGGAACATTATGAGAGGCATGAATAATAGCACATTTATCTTTTTCAAAAATAACTTTATGACCACTATCCATTAGTTGACTTACACTAATTAAATTATATTTTAACCCTTCAACATGATGGACATTATCAATGTAAACTTTACCATTACCAATTTTACCTTTACCGATGATTTGGCATGTGGTGTCATCTCCAAAAGTAACCGTGCCTCCTTTCTTTGCAACAAGTGAGGTAAATTTAGTTCTATCACCCATCATGTGTCTAGAACATCTACTGTCAAGTACCCATTTATGTGATGGTACTTTAGCTCTTAAGCATACCTACAAAACAAATAAGTAGCTCATCGTTTTGATACCCAAATCTGTTTGGGTCCGGTATTGTTAGTAGCAATTAAATCTCCTTTTTTTACCCAAACTTGTTTTATATTTATTTTATTACAATTAGTATCAAAATGTCCTTTTAAACCACATTTTCTGCAAGTAACATAAGGTGAGCAATAAAGAGGCTTGTTCCTTGGTTTATTATTTATTACATTAATTTTATTAGTAGTGCTTTTTATGTTTTTTTACAGGATTATATCCAATTCCTTGTTTATCTAAGCTTGATCTTTGAGCACCCAACATTATATTTAAATTCTTTTCTCCTTGAACAAATTTTGCAAGATCCTTTTTCAAAGATATTATTTCTTCCTCATTGCTATTTTGCATGTTTATTATTTTTCCATCATTAAAAGCATCTATACAAGTATCTCTCATTTTCAAACTTTCTTTTAAATTATCATTTTCCTTTTTAAGACTATTATTTTCTTCATTTAATTTGTTTGCACGATTATATAAAATTTTATTATAATTATCTAAATATCCAATTTTAGCATTTAACTTAGATACTTAACATGATGTGCAATCTTTAACTATTTCTTGTTTTTCCTCAATTAAAGTTTCTACTTCCTTCATTAAGTCATTTATCCAACTTTTCAAGTGAGCATTTTTCTCTTTCATACAAAGGTTTTCATTTTTTAAAACAAGATAGTTAGAAATAGTAATTTCTCCAAGTTCAGGACTTACCTCAGATGTTTCCTCATTGTGTATTCTAGTGAAACACAGCTGAGTAGTTTCTTCTTCTTGATCTTCATGATCAGGTTCATCATCACTCCATGTCATTAGAGCCTTCCCTTTTGAACCATTTGCTTTGTTCTTTTTTTTAGTTGGAAGCAATCTCTTTTGAAGTGTCCAGGCCTTCCACATTCAAAACATGTTTCCTCTTGTGGCTTTTGCTTGAAATCTTTATTGTTGTTGAAAGCTTTTGTTGGAACTTTTGATCAATTCTTCTTTCGGACCAGCTCACTTAATTTCCTGGTCATTAAAGCTATTTCTTCATCCGAATCTTCTTCATTGCCTTCTATGTAGCTTTCAGCTTGTAGAGCCAAGGTCTTCTTCTTAGGTGCCTCATCTTCTTAAACATTCAATTTTAGTTGGTTTTCAAACTCTTCAAGTTCTCAAAATAAGGTAAGAGTTTCCATTGTGCTGATTATGACTGAGTCTTGAAGTGTAGTGACCTTTGGTGCGAATCGCTTTGGCATGACTCTAAGAAGCTTTCGGTTGATTTTCTTTTGATCAATCTTTCGTCCAAGCATGCTTAGAGAATTCATTAGAGTGAGGAATCTTTCTTGGGCATCTCTAATTGATTCATTTTTCTCCAATTTGAATAGTTCGTACTCGCGCATTAGCATGCTTAGCTTGACCTCCTTCACTTTAGTAGTACCTTCGTGGCTCATGATGACTTTGTCCCAAATTTCCTTAGCCGTAGTACAAGAAGAGACCTTATCTATCTCTTACTGAACCATTCCACTTAAAAGTGTATTCATGGCCTTGGAATCATAAGATACCATATACGATTCATTTGAGTTCATTTCCATGAGATTTTTTGGCTTGCCATCATCATGCCGCGGAATGACTGGTCCATTTTTGACTACCCACCATTCCCATGGGTCACGGTTCAGATAGATCTTCATTCTGAACTTCCAAAAGTTGAAGTTCTCACTTCCGAGCAACAGCGGTGGCCTACTTGTGGACTGACCTTCTTGAAATTTTAGGTGTACCATAGGATCTTCCCCTACGACCTGCAACGGTCAATATTAGTAGAGCCTTGCTCTGATACCAAATGTAATTCTATGTATGTGCACACCTAGAGGGGGGGGGTGAATAGGTGTTTAAGCTAAAAGTGACAAACGGTGAAAACTTTTTTTTAAAAAATTTCTGCAACAGGTATAATTCAGACAGCTACGCCTGTCTGCTTTAGTGTCTGCTTTAGCTTATGTTCTTAGTTTATTATTATCAGACAGCTAGACCTGTCTGCTTTAGTGTCTGGATAGTGGCGTGAATAATGAAAAAAATACAGAACGTGAATGACAGTTAAAGAGATAAACAAAAGTAAAAATCACACCAAGATTTTTATTTGGTTCAGCCCCTATCCTCTAATCTAGCGGCCTAATCCACTTCCAATCCCAACTAGGATTGGTGACTCTTTTTATTACTATTTAAAACTCAATACAAAAATCACTCCGTGTTACAAAGAATCCTCAAATCTGATGTTGGGAAATTATGCCCCCTTTTTGCACCTCTGCAAATTGTACACCATTGCACCTCTTCTCACCTCTGAGACCTTTGAGCCTTCTATGAGCAGACTAACTAAACCAGGAAACCTCAAGCCAAAGCTATGCTTGAATCCTTTGATAAAATTTCCAGCACAAAAGGATATAATAGATAATAATAAATGACTAGAACAAAGACAGTTGATAAGCTCTGATGTAATCTCTCAACTTCATTGCCGGTTCTAAGTCACTTTGATCAGCCAAAGAGAAGAGGTATATATAACACAACAAGCAACGACTATAAAATCTGTTAGCTAATAATTCTCAGACCCGTTAGCAACCACCCATAAATTCAGCAGCTTTGTATCACCAGAAAGATATTAAGCAAATATGCGCCAGCTATTTGATTTTGAAGAGCTGAAATAAAGGAGAGAAACTCTACACCCAATCAACTGAATTAAACAGGAACAAAGGAGCTAGATAATTAAGGATAAGACTCAATAGCTTCTGTAAGACTCCTTTTCAAAATAGAATACTAACTCATGTGGGCTCCACTAAGCAAGATAAATCCTTAAATAAAATAGCACCCACGAAATACTCTGATGAAATAGAAGAACCAATTTGGGCTAGCTGGAATTAAGGACCATAATATTTGTTATTATAAATACCAACATACCTTAATAAACTCCAATTCAAATCTTCCTTAATAACCTCCAAATCAAATCTTCCTTAATAAACTTCAATTCAAATCTGAACTGATTTTAAAAAAACTTTCCAACTACCAACGGAAGGAAATCAGCAACAAATGTTCATGAATTAACCATAACCCATGCATATCAATTATAATATTATAACCCCTAATCCATGCATATTTGATAATATAATAACACACCATGAACCATGCACACTTCTAATACACTTAAATTAGTCATCAATCAAAACACCATATAATCAAAAACTAACATGTATGCTGGGACAGAAAGATGATAGAGGCTAAGAGCGAGCTATCTACTACCTTAACAAAAGATTCAGCAACAGTGAACACAAGTACACTCTGATTGAAAAAACTTGTTGTTCTTTAGCATGAGATTCTATGAGGTTACAACATTACCTCCATGGTCACACAACCCATCTCATATCCCGCGTGGATCTTCTCAAGTACATGTTTAGTAAACCCATGCTGAATTGTCGACTGTCTAGATGGCCATTGATCCTACATCAATTTGACATCGTCTACGTGACGCAAAAGTCTATTAAAGGTCAAGGAGTTTCGGATCAACTGGCCATCGCACCTTCAGGGGATTTCAAACCTTTGGAAACATACTTCCCCAATGAAGGGGTGATGACAGTTCAACAACACCATCAGTATAATGCACACCAAACATGGAAGATGTATTTTGATGGAGCTATAAACGTGGAAGATTCTGGAGCTGGAGCAATTCTGGTATCCATTACGGGGGAGCAGTATCCCAACGCCGTTAAATTGCAGTTTGCCAACACCAACAACACAGCTGAATATGAAGGCTGTATCTGATGAGTGGGATTTATACCCGCGAATCGGATATTTTATGACTTAAATAGTTGTCTGTTCTTGAAGAATTTACATAGTTTTATATGATTATAGTGTTATTGTGCTTAATCGATGAATTACAGAGCTTTACAGGCGTTTTCTAGCATTCAGGGGCAAAAAGTCATTTTCTATACACTGGCGCCGCAGCGCCAATGCCCAATGTTAGTCTCACGCCGTGGCGCCACATCCTGTCTTTTTTGACGTCAGCTCCGCACCGTAGCGCCACTCTCTCTCTATATGGACTCGCGCTACAATGCGAACTCTCGGTCTCTTGATTAATGTCATGGCGCTGCAGCGCCACTCATAGGTTTAATGCCCGCGCCGCGGATCCACCTCCGGTGCCTAGACAGTGAATGCCTTGGTTGACTTAGCGAAGG
The DNA here is from genome assembly GCA_016801055.1 of Panax notoginseng. Classification (NCBI taxonomy): domain Eukaryota; kingdom Viridiplantae; phylum Streptophyta; class Magnoliopsida; order Apiales; family Araliaceae; genus Panax; species Panax notoginseng. The sequence continues at coordinate 67,511,053 of CM029019.1, forward strand.
AAGGGGGCATACATATCACAGTAGCCGCTGCAAACAAAAAACCTCTCTTTATCTCAAACAGAAGAAACCTTAGAATAGGATAGCTTAGGTTAGATTTAATTTCCTTCTGTAATCTCTCTTCCTTTCTCATATTTGTAAATATAGATTAGGTAGATTAGGGAGAAGTCTGCATATCATTGGAGCGACACGAGTGGTGAGCGACACGGATTGGGAAGCTTGATTTGAGCGGAATGCGTGGAGATGGAAGGGCTATCCATTTGTTTTCTCTTATTTTGTAATCTATAAATGTTGTCTTTACTGCTACTTGTATTTGGTTTAATAATCATGAACTGAATATTTGCTCTAAGGTTATAATGGAACCCTTTGTTATTTAAAGTGACTGTCTTATCTCTTTGGTTGGCACCATATGATTTGGTTTGATATATTTGTGCTTTATGATTCTCACTAAGACATTAGTGATGATTTTGGTAATCTGCTTGATATTGATAGAAGGATTGTATATTTCCACCTAAATATATTAGCATGTGATTGTGGGTCTCGACTATATAAGTTGTGCGTAGAATAGACATATCTCTGTGCGCCACGTGCGACCTTAATGAGAACTTGTGCTTAATTCCTTGTTATGATTAATTCGCATAGACATATGTAGGATTGCATCTAGCTTGGACGTTCTTTTATGTTCTATTCCCTTTTGGGTGGATCTGGAGAGGATATGTTTGTGCATACCTCGACAGAGGTGCATGAGCACCTGTGTGTTCTCGATTGACAAATTGTCATGACCATTAAGACCAAAGAGAGAAGGGTAGCTAGTTTGATGAAACATAGCACGCCAAGTGTTCGACAGAATGCCTGTGTGGGGTGAAGTTGTGACTTTAGCTTGTAATTCCTTAGATTACCATTCTTTATCCATTTACTTGCTTTGTTAATTAGTTAACTAGATTAATCACACTTCCATTCACTACTGTTCGAATAAGACTTTAGCGATACATAGTTGGTATTTGGTAAATATTAGTCTTTGTTCCTCGTGGGTACGACACACTCTCTTATCACTATATTACTTGTTAGACCGCGTATACTTGTGCGTGTTTAGTGATCGGTTTTCCGACCAACAAGTTTTTGGCGCCGTTGCCGGGGAACTATAATTCTAATATTGTCCAATATTGATTTAAATCAATTTAGTTTTACTTTGAACATGTATATTTTTATTTCTTTTATATGTTTGATCTTTCTTTCTTTTTGTTTTTAAGTTTATAGACTATGGATGATCAATGTTATCAATGGCCTTACGAGGGGACAACACAACCATGCTCGGAAGAAGGACTCGAGAAATTGCAATTTCAAATTGCTAATGCCTTGAGATTTTTTGACAATCATGAGTGTCAGTTCACTCAGAGTGCCTACTATCAGGATCAAGCTGACTTTGAACCGATTCCCTACCATCCAAACTGCCAGGGTTATCCAAGCTCATGGGACTACAATCAAGAGCATTATCATGATTCGAATCATGCTTCTCTATTTGACTATCAGTCTCCGCCGCAATATGAATTGACATCTTGACCCAATGACAAATTTTTTGAGTACTCAGCACAAGAGGAAGAAAGTAGGCTTGAAGAGCTTCTCACCAACTTTATTGAGAAAAATGAGGTTCGGATGGCAAGCCAAGAAGCCGGAGTGCACAGCCTCGAAAGTCAATTGAGGCTAATCATCAATGCCATCACAAATCCATCGCAATGCAATCTACCGGTCATAATTGATCTCGACGATGAAGAAGTAGAGAAGTGCACGGTGGATACACGAGGAAAAGGCGTTGAGTCTCACCAAAGTGTTGAGGGCAATGTCAATGTGCACACTAACCAACTGGCAGAGGTTGATTTAGAAGAGGAGAGGATCTACAGTGAGGATACTGTCAAGAGTAATCAATAGTTAGAAACCACACGCACGACTGTGAAAATCCTAGAAGGCCCAACAGAGCATAAAGAACGTTTCCAATTTAATTAAATAAGCAAATTAGTGGATAATTCCAGCGGTGAAAGATTCTTTGTGCCGATGGATGACTGGATGGGTGAGGAAAACGAGGATGATTCATCATCAATGTCTGCCAAAAATCCAAAGGAATCGACGAATAGGCGGCATGAGAAGGTCATTTTTGCTTATGAGCCGGATTGAACGGCAGCGGTTTAGTCAAGCCGACGACTTTAAAACAAGAGCTTGGTGGGGAGGCACCCCCATCTCGGTATAAATTTTATCTATTTTCCTTTACCTATATCTAGTTTACTCTGTAGTTAGCTATTATATTATTTGTAATAATGCATATTTACTTCGTAGTGTTTTTTGTTATCCTGGTCTTGGCATGTGCAGATAACAGACAGAAAATCTGTAGAAAATGGCATTCGCTCCGCGGTGCCAACCAATGTATTGTAATCCGCCCCGTAGCTCCGGCTTCGCGCTATGCTCCAATATTTGCGCTGCAGCGGCCCCAGTGTTAAATGCCAAACTTCTCTCCTTCGCGTCGCAGTGCCAAATCTCGCGCCTGAGCACCATGAATTGCCTTGCCTACTACTAACTCGCGTCGCAACGCCAACCAATAAAGGGTAGGTAGCGTAGCGGTGCCACCAGAATTTCCCAGCTACTGTTAACTCGCGCCGCGACGCCAATTAACAAAGGACATCCCGCGCCGTGGCGCCGACAACGAATTTTCATTTTTAAAAACTGATGTTAGCAGCAGTTGGAGCACATTACTCCCATTCTCTCGGCACAGCACAAAAGACCCCCTACCATCCCATCAGCCGTTTCATTCTCAAAAGGAGTTAGCATTGATCGTTTCTCTTATCAAACCCAATAACATCCATCAAATTGCTTGTCAAATTTAATGTCCACACAATTTCTCACCTAGGGTTTTTCTTACTCAAGATTTTTTTATATTTCGTTCAATTAGTAGAGTGATTTGCTCAAATTTTGGGATTTGTTCATTCTTGCTGTGTTCTTCTTCTTATTTGTTTGGGTGATTTCCACTGACAAAAATCGGGGTAGAGCACTTTCAAACAAAGGTTGTCCAAATCAAGTTTTCAGAACGCACGCAAGGTGTTTGTTAATTTGCCAAAGAGAGAAGTTGAACTGTTTTGGCTTAAATTCACTGGGATTGCTGTGGGGATTTGCTGTGTTTGCTTAGAGGGATGTTTCTACAGAATTTTGGCACTGCTTAGGACCTATTTTTGCATCAAATCGACTGAAATTTTGACATGGCACCAAAGAGACAACGCCCGAGTGTCGGAGGGTCTTCGTCCGCCGCGCCACCATTAACGGATTGGGACAGAGCCAAGTTTATCAATGAGGAGGTCTAGAAAAGGTACAAAAGTTCTTTCGACTCACAAAATCTGATTCCTGAGCGTGGGTTCAGGCCGAACAAGAAAGATGGTGAGCTAACCACCATGATATAGAAGCGTAACTGGATCCATTTCACAAAGCCACCTGGGTCAGCTGTTGTATCTGGGGTTCGAGAGTTCTATGCCAACGCCAGTCTCGATGGCCCTGCTATTGTTCAAGTTCGGGAGTAGTCAGACCATCAATGCCTTGTATAGAACACCCAACTATGCGGGCAATGATTATATATAGCCGGGACTCCGCAGCTATGATCTCGAGGATATCATTAGGCGGCTTTGCAAGCCCGGAACTGCGTGGAAGAAAAATGATTACATAGGGGAAAAGACCAGTTTCCTGACTTTCGCACTTAGTCGCTCCGGGAAGGCGTGGTTCTGCTTCATTTGTGCCAATATGATCCCGTCCCGTCATTTGAGTGACGTGACTAAGGATAGGGCGATCCTGCTATTCGCCATTATCACTGGTATATATGTGGATATTGGCGTTCTCATTCATGACTCCATTCGGAAGGAAATTAAGAGTAACATTGCCGCTGGACTTCCTCATCCATCATTGATCACCACCTTGTGCAAGCGGGAAGGTATCTAGTAGGTGTAACATTCCATATTTTTTTTTAAATGTAAGTTATAAATATTTATTGATTTATATAAATATTTATTGGATATGTTATTGTTGAATAAATAATTGTTCAATTTGAGTGATGTGGTTTATTTAATTATTTGTTGAATAAATAATTAAATATTAAATATTAAATATTTATTGGCAATATTAAATATTTATTGAATTATATGGCAATTTGAGTTGATGTGATTTAATTAATTATTTGTTGAGTAAATAAGTAAGGGGCTAAATAAATTAATTATTATGAGATTTTATAATAATGGAGTTTAATTTAATAAGCTAGAGAGCTTATAATGATTTTAAATAAATAATAATATTTAAATGAGAAATTGTAGTTTGAAATGTTAGTTGATTAAATGAAATTATAATTGTAAAAAGAATTATAATTGTTTATGTGTTAAAGTAATTTAATAGATTAGCGTTTAATTGATTTATTAATTTAATAAAGGTGTGACTAATAACCTTGCTATATAGGAGTTACCAAAATAAATTAAAAGAGTTAAATGTGGTTTTACCAAACATGTCTTATGGCATAATAACTCTTTATCTAATTGAGTTTTACCAAACAAGGCATAAAGATTAATGAGTTATTTTATTTAGACTAACCAAACAAGCCTTATGGCTTTTGATTTTCAAAACTTTTAACTGATGTCAGTTATATATCTTATATTTATAATATACAATTATTATAATTATAATTATATACGTTATATTTTAGTACGTATGTTAGAGAGAGAAAAGAGTTCAGAAGAAGGAAAATAGAGAAAGAAAGAACTCAGAGGAAGAAGAAGAAGAAAAGAAGAAAAGTGAGAGAATTCTAGAGAGAATTAAGAGATTATTAACAGGTTTTGGAGAAAAGCTTGACAATCAAAGAGTTAGGACTATCAGCTTCTTCATAATCCAAGGTAGGCCATCTTCTTCTTTACAAAACTCTAAAAGTTTTTTTTTTCCCAAAAAGTTTATGTGAAAAATTTATGAAAAGAAATTTTGGTTGTTTTGGTTATAAGTTTATATAATTAGCAATTGTAGATGTGTTTCATGAGTTATGCATGATTATATAGAGTTTAATTCATGTATGTATATATTTTATGAAGAAATTGTTTTACAGAGAATTTTATGAATGAGAATGGGTTATTTTTAAAATGGAAATTAAGGTTTAATTAGTTGTTGTATTGATAAATTGATTATAAGAATTGCTAGAGTATAAAATCATAATCATGATGCTTGGAAATTTCTGTTTTGATTGAATAACAAAATCACAGTATTGGTTTTCATGAAAAATATCAAAATATAGAGTTTTGCCAAAAATATTAAAATTGGGTGTTGAATATTTGATGTTTGTGCTAATTGATGAGTAGAAACATGTTAGAAGTCGTTAGTATACGATTATATGATGTCTGTATGCAATTTACATGATAATCAACTCCAGTAGTACTTTAGTGGCGCCTTAGCGCCATGTCCGCGCCCCAGCGCCATGGTTCGCGCCGCAGCGCCATGTCCGCGCCCCAGCTCCGTGTCCCGCGCCCCAGCGCCGTGGCCCACGCCCCAGCGCCATGGCCCGCGCCCCAGCACCGTGTCCCGCGCCCCAGCGCCACTGTTCCGCGCCCCGGCGCCGGAAAAGTGGCCTAGTTGGGCAGTTTTGGCCTCCTGTAGTAAAACGGCCATAACTTTTTCATACGAACTCCGATTTAGGTAATTCAAGATGATTCGGAAAAAGGACGAGTAGACCTACAACTTTCATTCTTTAAGTTTTTTATTTGAGGTCTATAACAGTAGTCAAAATGGTCATCTTTATGACTGTTGTGTATTTAGAGCCAATCGGAGGGCGTCGGGATGCACAAATGCAAGTGCAACCCTTTGGGTATTAGTATAACTTAATGATAACATGTTGGACATGTATTAGGATGTTATATCAAGTTGTTAATGTACACGTGATGTAATGGCATGATCATTTAGGTAGTTGTAATAAAGCTAAAATGTAATGTTCATGAAAGATGTGCTGTGTTTAAACTTAAACTTAGTTAGTAGCTATACTAAGAGTAATAAAGGAACTCATAAAGGTAATGTTAGTGTAACTAATGTGTATTATCAATGCATATGATATGTGTAGGACTTGGGGTGAATGTGAATAGTAATTATTTAACCTATACGCGAGGCAAGTTCCCTAACCTTTTCTACTTTATTATTCAGCAAGGTTACTTTTCACTGTTATGTTATACTTATGCAAGTTCTCTAACTCCAAACTTCATTGTGCAAGTTTGAATTCGTTAAACACATTATCGCTTTAATTCCATTTCAATTGTACAAATTGCTAACTTTACACTTTCGTAGAGTTAGATTGTTTATTGTTGATTAAGCTCGTGTATCTATTGGTTTATGAGGATGCATGTTATGATTATTCCATGATTATGCTATTAAATTATTCCTAAAGCATGATGTTAGTTTATAAATATCAATTCAACTATGATTATTCCATAGTATACAGTTATGTTGTTTGTAATCAACTAACCCTTAGTTGATTACCGTTAAATTCTAAATTACCCCATGATGTATCCAAACCAAACTCACTTTGGTACGGACTTGTATTCTAAATACTGAGAAGAACAACTCTTTTATAAGAGGTTACGCTTAGCGTTGAAATGATTGTGCACAATACATTGTACGAAGGGTTGATCCCCCTAAGTACGTGAAGTCCTTATAGTCTTATGACTGTTAAAGTTTAAGTTGAAAAATTACTTATAACTGTGGACATGATTCGTGGTCAATAGACCCTCAGTAATTGATTAAAGTTTTTAGAAAGTAATAGAATTTATTGTTCTGTTCTATTAAACCTAATGTTGGTACATGATGTAAAGTTAACTGATTTATTTATTATTATTTCAAGTGGGCCTTGTTTGCTCACTCTTGCCTGTAAAATTTCTTACAGCTAAGGTTGAAACTGGTGATGTACCTAGCACCAGTAAAGGGAAAGGAAAGATGAAACAATGCTGAAGACCTGTAATAGATTGAATAGTTTATTTTCAGACTTGTTTAAGGATTGTAATGAAGTTTATATTAATTTATTTTCCGCATGAATGAATGTTTGTAAAGGTTAGATAACCTGGGAGATTTTTATTTAAGTTTAATCCTGTATGGGCAGGTTTTATTTATTCAATTTTATCAATTGGGTAGTTAGTAATGAATGTTTTGATTACGTGAACACCAAATCTTGAGGAAATGAAGTACCAGGATTTGGGGGTGTCACAGGTTGGTATCAGAGCTTTAGGTTATGAACCTTAGGTGGGGGAAAAAGCCTTAGGAAGTAACCTTTTGAAAAGATAGTGGAGTTAACTCTTATCGAGTTTTAAGAAAGAAGTAATAAAACACTTATGTGCTTATGTGTTTATAACTTATGTGCTCGCGAGTGTCAATTAGAATGATTAATAACTAAAACTTTAAAATTTTGTTGTCAGGATGACTAATGTCGGAGAATCTAGTCAGACTAAGGAGGAGGGACCTCTAATGCCTATAGAGGAGGAGCCTCGCGACATTCAGGTAGTTTGGGAACAACTACTGCCACGGGAGTCAGCCCCGTTAGTCACAGTAGTTGAGGATGAGGATGATGATGTGGAGACAGACGAGGAGGATCCCGTGGAGTTACCACAGGAGGATGAGGATGACGAGGATGAGGAGGAAAGGATTCCGCTCAACTCGATTGCTGGACGTGTATACGATGAGGTGCATGACCGTAACGTGGAACTTCAGGATATAGTTGAGGAGTTACAGGAGATAGTAGCTGAACAACAGACTACAATTACACAAAAAGACGGCGAGATCCAGGATCGTGATGAACGACTGACAAACGCCGAGGAGAAGCTGACACAGACTGAAGGGGAGAAGGAACAACTGATCGAGACGGTCGTGGAACTGAAGAAAAAGCTGAATGAAGAAGCTACCAAGAGGGCGAGAGCTGAAGACGCATACGAGGAAGCTTATCAACGAACTGGAAGAGCAGTAAGGGACGCACAAGCAAAGAGGATGAAGATGGAAGAGATGGATAAAGTATTCAATACCGTGATCAATCGAGCTCAAGATCGGGTCATGGGTTATCCAATTCAGTTCGAGACTCTGCCATCATACGTGTTAGATCGCCGAACCATGTTCCGTGTTATGGAAGAAGAGCGTCAAAAGGCGACTGATTATCTTAATAGATCATCGTAGGAAATTTGTCTGTTTTGCAAATAATAAGTGTTAAATAATGTGTAAGTCCCGAGTGTTAAGTAACCATGGGATATGAGAATGATGATGTTGCCCTGAAACTTTTGTAGTTCAGGAAAGTAATGTAGATAGCAGAGATGCTATTGTGTTATGTTTTCAAAAGTTATGAATAAATAAAAGTTATTATTTTATTCAAAGTGTTATGTGCTATGTGATTATTTCTTTGTTGAGGCAAATTAATTAGAAATACGTAAAGAAGTTGAGTAGTGGTCTAATAGATGATTTCTTTAACAGAAAATGCCTCCCAGACGTCAACCAACACGACAGAGAACCACCGAAGAAGCTAATGAAAGTGTTGATGCGAATCCCGTTCAACAACTAGTGGCACTATTGACAGGAGCGTTGTAGAATCAACCTCAAAACCAAGGCACAACGTTTAAGGAGTTTAAGGCGGTCGGACCACCTGAATTTCGTGGGCCAATGAATCCGGTCGAGGCACAAACCTGGATTATGGAAATAGAGAAGGTGTTCGATGTCGCTAGGGTAGGGGATGAGCAGAAGACTGCTTTCGCAACTTTCATGTTGAAAGCAGAAGCTAGTTATTGGTGGCAAGCCAATAAAACTCGGGAAGGGCCAGGAGTGATGACCTGGGATAGGTTCAAGGAACTGTTCTTCGAGACCTATTTCCCGGAGAGTTCAAAGAGTCAGCTGGAAGTACAGTTTCTGGAGCTGAAGCAAGGGACGATGTCGGTATCCGAGTATGCCGCAAAATTCAACGAGTTGGCGAGGTTTGCGCCATATCAGGTTAGCACAGACGAACGCAAAGCGAAGAGGTTTGAACAGGGACTGAAGCCCTGGCTGTACAGTAGGGTTTCCCTGTTCCAGTTGAAGACATTTGCAGCAGTAATGGAGAAAGCAATACTCGCTGAAGGTGGAGGAGAGGCGGTGACCAAATTCAACCAGGAACAAAAGAAAAAGAAGAATGAGAATGAAATGAAGAATGGAGGTGGCAGCAGTGGAAATAACAACAACAACAGCTTGAAGAGGAAGTGGAATGGGAACGGGGGAGCTGGAAACCAGCAGGGTAACCAGCAAAATAAAAAGTTTGAAGCATGTGCGACATGCGGGAAATTTCACAAGGGTGCGTGCTTGATGGGGAAACGAGTTTGCTACAATTGTGGCCAGGAGGGTCACATCGCCCCAAATTGCACTCAACCAAAGAAGAAGGCGTGCTTCACGTGCGGATCTAATGATCATTTTGCTCGTGAATGCCCTAAGAAGAAGGAGGGAGGGACAACCAGAAACAATGGAGGAGGTAACAATGGAGGTAGGTGGGCTATTACAGGACCTGCAGCATCAAACAAACCCACAGCCAGAACCTTCAACATGACTGTGCAAGATGCTGTGCAATCAAAAGATGTGGTGTCAGGTATTATCCCAATCAATGATATTAATGCATATGTATTATTTGATTCAGGTGCTACTTGCTCGTTTATATCTGATGAATTTGCCAAGAGGTTAGAATTGCCTATAGAAGAACTGAATTTTCCTTTGAACATAGAAATTGCGAATAAGGAAATAATCCCTGTTAGGTTCGTTTACAAGAACTGTAGGGTAAACATTAAGGGGAATATCTTGTTAGTAGATTTGATTCCGATTAGACTCGGGGAATTTGATGTAAATTTGGGAATGGATTGGTTGTTCAATTATGGAGCAGTAATTGACTGCCAAAAGAAGTGTGTAAACCTTATGACTCCGTCAAAGGTAGTATTTTATGGTAGCAAGTCGCCAAGATAAATAAAATGTCTGACGACTATGCAGGCCAAGAAGTTGTTGAGTCAAGGTTGTGTGGGCTATTTAGCTTACATAGTCGATACTCAGAAGAAAGGTGTGAAATTAGAAGAAATACCGGTAGTGAGAGAATTCGAAGACGTGTTTCCAGAAGATTTGCCAGGACTTCCGCCGGACAGAGAAATTGAATTCGTGATCGACTTAGTGCCGGGAACAACACCGATATCAAAGGCTCCGTACAGAATGGCTCCGGTAGAAATGAAGGAACTGATGGTACAGTTGCAAGAACTGCTAGACAAGAAGTATATTCAACCAAGTGTATCGCCGTGGGGAGCGCCAGTTTTATTCGTGAAGAAGAAGGACGGGTCAATGCGTCTTTGCATTGATTACAGGGAGTTAAACAAAGTCACTATTAAAAACAAATACCCGTTGCCAAGAATAGATGACTTGTTTGACCAGTTGAAGGGTGCTAAATACTTTTCGAAAACTGATTTGAGAAGTGGGTATCACCAGTTGAAAGTGAGGAAGGAGGATATACCACGAACGGCATTCAGAACTCTGTATGGACATTACGAGTTTCTGGTGATGTCTTTTGGTTTAACAAATGCCCCTGCCGCGTTTATGGATTTGATGAACAGGGTATTTAAACCATTTTTAGACAAGTTCGTAGTGGTGTTTATCGACGACATTCTGGTGTATTCCAAAACTCAAGAAGAACACGTGGAACATTTACGTCTGACATTGGAGACACTAAGAAAGGAAAAGTTGTACGCGAAATTCACTAAGTGTGAATTTTGGCTCGACCGTGTACAATTTTTGGGTCATGTGATTGACAAAGATGGGATTTCAGTAGATCCATCGAAAGTGGAAGCTGTAATCAATTGGGAACAACCAAGAACACCTTCGGAGGTGAGGAGTTTCTTGGGGCTGGCCGTTATTATAGAAGATTCATTCAAGATTTTTCTAAGATAGCCACTCCGTTAACAAATTTGACACGAAAAGCTGTGAAATTCGTTTGGACAGAAAAGTGTGAAGAGAGCTTCCAAGATTTGAAGAAAAAGCTAAGTATGGCACCTGTGTTAACCCTACCAGATAATACAGGAAATTTTGTGGTGTATAGTGATGCCTCACACAAAGGGTTGGGTTGTGTTCTTATGCAGAACGGCAAAGTTATTGCCTATGCATCAAGACAATTGAAAGATTATGAGAAAGGGTATCCGACTCATGATTTGGAATTGGCTGCAGTGGTATTTTCTCTCAAGATATGGAGACGCTATCTTTATGGAGAGAAATGTGAGATCTACACAGACCATAAAAGTCTGAAGTATATTTTCACTCAGAAAGATATGAACCTGCGTCAGAGAAGGTGGATGGAACTGATAAAAGATTACGATTGTGAGATCTTTTATCATCCGGGCAAAGCGAATGTGGTTGCGGATGCTTTAAGTAGGAAAGGTCGGGAGAAATTAATGCTGCTAACAACTCAGGAGGAGCTCATTTCAGCAATGACAAAGTTAGAACTGGAAATCAAATTTCCACAGGAATCCGACGAACAATTATTTCAGATAGAAGCTGGTCCAACTTTAATGGACAAAGTGAAGAGTGCCCAACTACAAGACGAAGAGGTGTGCGAAAATCAAAGAGAATTTGATTGAAGGCGGTGATGTAAAATACAAGATCGACACCGAAGGGTTACTACGGTTTGAGGGAAGGATCTGGGTTCCAGCAGCACCAGAACTGAAAGAAGAAATTTTGATCGAAGCTCATAGCTCAAAATATTCAATTCATCCAGGGAGCACGAAAATGTATCAAGATTTGCGCCGACATTTTTGGTGGCCAAATATGAAAAGGGATGTCGCGGAATGTGTAGCAAAGTGCTTAACATGTCAGAGAGTAAAAGCCGAACATCAAAGACCCAGCGGATTGCTTCAACCGTTGGAAATACCGGAATGGAAGTGGGAGCATATCACGATGGATTTTGTGGTGGGTCTTCCAACTACTCAGAAAGGATACGATGCGATTTGGGTAATAGTAGACAGACTGACAAAATCTGCACACTTTTTGCCAATAAAGATTAGATTCAATCTTGATCAGCTGGCAAAACTATATATTAAAGAGATCGTTGCAAGACATGGAGTTCCAGTGTCAATTGTGTCAGACAGAGATCCGAGGTTCACATCAAACTTCTGGAAGAGACTACAAGAATGTATGGGAACACAGTTGCGAATGAGTACGGCATATCATCCGCAAACAGATGGCCAAAGCGAACGAACGATCCAGACATTAGAAGATATGTTGAGAGCATGCGTCATGGATTTCAAAGGAAGCTGGGAAGAGCAATTACCGTTGGTGGAATTCGCCTACAATAATAGTTATCACGCGAGCATCGGCATGCCGCCTTACGAAGCGTTATACGGCAGAAAGTGCAGAACTCCACTGTACTGGGATGAAGTTGGAGAACGTCAACTGTTAGGACCAGAATTGGTGCAACAAACTGCTGAGGTTATCAAACTCATCAGGATAAGATTAGTAGCAGCTCAAGACCGACAGAAGAAGTATGCTGATCAACACAGGCAAGATCGTGCATTTGACGTAGGAAGCTATGTATTCCTAAAAGTTTCTCCTTGGAAGGGGAAAATTCGTTTCGGTAAAAAGGGAAAACTAAGCCCGAGGTTTATTGGACCCTTTGAAGTGCTGCGAAGAGTGGGAGAAGTGGCTTATGAGGTAGCTCTACCTCCAGAGTTGGAAAATATTCATAATATTTTTCATATTTCGGTGTTACGACCATATAAACCCGATTACAAGCACGTAATCGAGTACGAACCGTTGCAGTTCGAGAAAGATTTGTCTTATGAAGAGATTCCTATCCAGATAGTCGACAGGAAAGAACAAGTGCTCAGGAATAAAGTGATACCTTCTGTGAAGGTGATTTGGAGGAACCACAACGCTGAAGAAGCAACGTGGGAACTCGAAGAGAAAATGTTGAAAGAATACCCTGAGTTATTTGTTTAATCTGTGTCTTCGATTCTGAGGACAGAATCTTTGTAAGTAGGGAAGAATGTAGCGAATGTGTTGTTTGAGTTGTGATTCTGAGGACAGAATCCTTTTAAGAGGGGAATGATGTAACATTCCATATTTTTTTTTAAATGTAAGTTATAAATATTTATTGATTTATATAAATATTTATTGGATATGTTATTGTTGAATAAATAATTGTTCAATTTGAGTGATGTGGTTTATTTAATTATTTGTTGAATAAATAATTAAATATTAAATATTTATTGGCAATATTAAATATTTATTGAATTATATGGCAATTTGAGTTGATGTGATTTAATTAATTATTTGTTGAGTAAATAAGTAAGGAGCTAAATAAATTAATTATTATGAGATTTTATAATAATGGAGTTTAATTTAATAAGCTAGAGAGCTTATAATGATTTTAAATAAATAATAATATTTAAATGAGAAATTGTAGTTTGAAATGTTAGTTGATTAAATGAAATTATAATTGTAAAAAGAATTATAATTGTTTATGTGTTAAAGTAATTTAATAGATTAGCGTTTAATTGATTTATTAATTTAATAAAGGTGTGACTAATAACCTTGCTATATAGGAGTTACCAAAATAAATTAAAAGAGTTTAAATGTGATTTTACCAAACATGTCTTATGGCATAATAACTCTTTATCTAATTGAGTTTTACCAAACAAGGCATAAAGATTAATGAGTTATTTTATTTAGACTAACCAAACAAGCCTTATGGCTTTTGATTTTCAAAACTTTAACTGATGTCAGTTATATATCTTATATTTATAATATACAATTATTATAATTATAATTATATACGTTATATTTTAGTACGTATGTTAGAGAGAGAAAAGAGTTCAGAAGAAGGAAAATAGAGAAAGAAAGAACTCAGAGGAAGAAGAAGAAGAAAAGAAGAAAAGTGAGAGAATTCTAGAGAGAATTGAGAGATTATTAACAGGTTTTGGAGAAAAGCTTGACAATCAAAGAGTTAGGACCATCATCTTCTTCATAATCCAAGGTAGGCCATCTTCTTCTTTACAAAACTCTAAAAGTTTTTTTTTTCCCAAAAAGTTTCTGTGAAAAATTTATGAAAAGAAATTTTGGTTGTTTTGGTTATAAGTTTATATAATTAGCAATTGTAGATGTGTTTCATGAGTTATGCATGATTATATAGAGTTTAATTCATGTATGTATATATTTTATGAAGAAATTGTTTTACAGAGAATTTTATGAATGAGAATGGGTTATTTTTAAAATGGAAATTAAGGTTTAATTAGTTGTTGTATTGATAAATTGATTATAAGAATTGCTAGAGTGTAAAATCATAATCATGATGCTTGGAAATTTCTGTTTTGATTGAATAACAAAATCACAGTATTGGTTTTCATGAAAAATATCAAAATATAGAGTTTTGCCAAAAATATTAAAATTGGGTGTTGAATATTTGATGTTTGTGCTAATTGATGAGTAGAAACATGTTAGAAGTCGTTAGTATACGATTATATGATGTCTGTATGCAATTTACATGATAATCGACTATTAATTCAGCTTTTTGCCAAATTGTTTTTCTAGGTAATGTTGCCGAGGCTGTCACCGGAATTCTGGAGTCTGGCGCCGCGGCGCGACTCCAGTAGTACTTTAGTGGTGCCTTAGCGCCATGTCCGCGCCCCAGCGCCATGGTTCGCGCCGCAGCGCCATGTCCGCGCCCCAGCGCCGTGTCCCGCGCCCCAGCGCCGGGCCCGCGCCCCAGCGCGTGGCCCGCGCCCCACACCGTGTCCCGCGCCCCAGCGCCACTGTTCCGCGCCCCGGCGCCGGAAAAGTGGCCTAGTTGGGCAGTTTTGGCCTCCTGTAGTAAAACGGCCATAACTTTTTCATACGAACTCCGATTTAGGTAATTCAAGATGATTCGGAAAGGACGAGTAGACCTACAACTTTCATTCTTTAAGTTTTTTATTTGAGGTCTGTAACAGTAGTCAAAATGGTCATTTTTATGACTGTTGTGTATTTAGAGCCAATCGGAGGGCGTCGGATGCATTTAACCTTAATGATAACATGTTGGACATGTATTAGGATGTTATATCAAGTTGTTAATGTACACGTGTGTAATGGCATGATCATTTAGGTAGTTGTAATAAAGCTAAAATGTAATGTTCATGAAAGATGTGCTGTGTTTAAACTTAAACTTAGTTAGTAGCTATACTAAGAGTAATAAAGGAACTCATAAAGGTAATGTTAGTGTAACTAATGTGTATTATCAATGCATATGATATGTGTAGGACTTGGGTGAATGTGAATAGTAATTGTTTAACCTACACGCGAGGCAAGTTCCCTAACCTTTTCTACTTTATTATTCAGCAAGGTTACTTTTCACTGTTATGTTATACTTATGCAAGTTCTCTAACTCCAAACTTCATTGTGCAAGTTTGAATTCGTTAAACACATTATCGCTTTAATTCATTTCAATTGTACAAATTGCTAACTTTACACTTTCGTAGAGTTAGATTGTTTATTGTTGATTAAGCTCGTGTATCTATTGGTTTATGAGGATGCATGTTATGATTATTCCATGATTATGCTATTAAATTATTCCTAAAGCATGATGTTAGTTTATAAATATCAATTCAACTATGATTATTCCATAGTATACAGTTATGTTGTTTGTAATCAACTAACCCTTAGTTGATTACCGTTAAATTCTAAATTACCCCATGATGTATCCAAACCAAACTCACTTTGGTACGGACTTGTATTCTAAATACTGAGAAGAACAACTCTTTTATAAGAGGTTACGCTTAGCGTTGAAATGATTGTGCACAATACATTGTACGAAGGGTTGATCCCCCTAAGTACGTGAAGTCCTTATAGTCTTATGACTGTTAAAGTTTAAGTTGAAAAATTACTTATAACTGTGGACATGATTCGTGGTCAATAGACCCTCAGTAATTGATTAAAGTTTTTAGAAAGTAATAGAATTTATTGTTCAGTTCTATTAAACCTAATGTTGGTACATGATGTAAAGTTAACTGATTTATTTATTATTATTTCAAGTGGGCCTTGTTTGCTCACTCTTGCCTGTAAAATTTCTTACAGCTAAGGTTGAAACTGGTGATGTACCTAGCACCAGTAAAGGAAAAGGAAAGATGAAACAATGCTGAAGACCTGTAATAGATTGAATAGTTTATTTTCAGACTTGTTTAAGGATTGTAATGAAGTTTATATTAATTTATTTTCCGCATGAATGAATGTTTGTAAAGGTTAGATAACCTGGGAGATTTTTATTTAAGTTTAATCCTGTATGGGCAGGTTTTATTTATTCAATTTTATCAATTGGGTAGTTAGTAATGAATGTTTTGATTACGTGAACACCAAATCTTGAGGAAATGAAGTACCAGAATTTGGGGGTGTCACAGTAGGGGCTCGAGGAGAAAGCCTCTCCACCCATGACATCATTGACCACTTGACCATCTCGCGCTTCACTGTGTGGGATGGGGCTAGTCGCATATTAGAGGTGAAGGTTACGGGCCACCTACAACACCACCTCCTATAGCAGAGCCAGAGCCCTCTCAGGCACCAGACGCAAGCCCACTGCACAGGGTCTACTGACGGACATCATGGCATCCATTACCCTACTGCATTAGAAATAGGACGCCGAGCGCAGAGGCAGCGGAGGCACGTAGCAGCAGTGGCTCAGAGGCAGGAGATAACAATGCAGTACCAGGCTGAGCTGGTGACACTATGCTGAGCAATTTACTCACCGCTATTGTGGCGAGAGCGCTGAGTTCATGCCATACCAGTT